>QJPP01007264.1:0-600000 GCA_003996215.1 Jaltomata sinuosa
CTTTCGACTCCTTTTTACTAAGAACAATCGTACGTTTTCAAGCAACCATTGTTGTTTTTGATGTTTTTATGTTGTATTTGTAGGAAATGGAAGCAAACACGGAAACGGAAGGAAATACGGAAAAAAAGACATTCTGCCTAAGAGTGACGGCCTGAGTGACGGGCCGTCACACATGTGACGGTCCGTCACTGGGACCGTCACACCAAGGCAGACCTCCAGGTTGAACCACTGCCTAGCAGTGACGGTCCAGGCGACGGTCCGTCACCGCCTTGACGGTCCGTCAGCCTGACCGTCACGCTTAGGCAGTGACTCAGGCGGCGACCCGCGTTTTTGGGGATTCCTAGCCCGTTTTGGATTTGGTTTCTTTGACTCCTATAAATACCCTATGTTAGGTTTATGTTAGAATTTATTCTCCCATTATTTCAAACACGTTTTTAGTTAGTTTTCGAGAGCAAAAACACGATTCTTGAATTAACATTATTGTTCTTGATTCGTTCTTGAGTTCTTGGTTTTTATTGTTCTTGGATACTTGAAGATTGTTCTCAATATATTGTAAGGATCTCGTTTCTTTATTATTTTATGAACATGACTTTCTTCTTTTCATCTTCGAGCATGAGGAACTAAAACTCCCGCAACTAGGGTTGTGGGAGCCATGGCAAACATAGCAATATAGATTCCGGGTAGCGTTGGGTTCGATATATGTATTGTCACGTTGATAATCATACTTTATGTCACGTTTTCTAGTGGTTGCAAACATTAGAACATGCCTAGGTTTAGTTTGCTTGAGTAAAGAGATTTAAACCGGGAAAACTTGATTAAACAACAAGGATTCGAGACTACAAACTCTCGTCTTAAAGAATAATGCCGTAACTGGATTACTCTACTTGATGTTAGGATTGCTAAGTTAAAAAGCACATCTTTTCGAGGTCGAAAGAATAGAAAAGGAAATTTGTTTATTTGGTCGAGAGACGTTTAGACGATACAATTGACGCAATCACATCGTGACAAGCATATAGGAAGAACCCAATTAAGCCTAAAATCGACATTGTTACAACGCCATGGTGAACACACCCCTAGTTCATTCTCTCCTACTGATTTAAACCCCCTACGTTTATTATTGTTTTGTTTACAATTTGATTACAAAACCCCCCCTTCTTTACTGGAATCGATTGACAACTAGTCACTTAATTCACCAAAGACTTAATCATCACCATATTCTCTGTGGGATTCGACCCCAACCTTGTTGGGTTATATATTTGACAACGATCGCTTACGCTTCTTAAATAGAGGTGTAGTTTGAGCGTTATAAAAAATGGCGCCGTTGCCGGGGAATACGGTTTTTGATTAAGTTTGGTGTTTATTTGACTTTTTGTTATAATTTCCTGCTTTACGTTTGTTTGTTGTTTTTGTTTTGACAGGGTACAAAGTTGTGCATGCATAATACCCGAAGTTCGGGGAAACAAATTATACCTTACGACCCCGAACTTGCTAGAACATTGAGGCAGAACATGGCCGCACAACTAGAGCCAGCAAGGCTCGCTGCTGAACTGCAGGCCCAACAAAACCTGAATGCTGGTGGTCTGCAGGACGATGGTGCACGGAATGATGATGAGCTTGATTTAGATGGAGCTGGCGCGACGGGCGCCATTATTGTTCCACCGCTACCGCCCGGAGCCAAGTTCAACATCACTAGCACGATGATACAGCTGTTGAACTTGAGAGGAGTGTTCCGCGGTGTTGCTGGCAACGATGCAAACCAGCACTTGATGAACTTCGTGGGCATATGCAAATCATTCGAGCTGCCAGGCGTGAGTCAGACAGCGATCAGGCTCAAGTTGTTTCCGTTGTCTCTGTCTGATGAGGCAGCATTATGGTTGACAGAATTGGCCCCCGACTCTATCGCAACGTGGGGAGAGTTGAGAGAAGCTTTCCTAGAAAGGTTCTTTCCTCCCTCTCGGATGATACAGTTGAGGGATAAGATTAGTAACTTCAGGCAGCAACCACACGAAGCACTGCACGAGACTTGGTTGCGATTTAAGAAGAAGCTGGCACAGTGCCCGAACCATCAATTGGCCGACAACGTCTTGATGCAGACATTCTATAGGGCATTAAATTCGGCTACAAAGCCGACGTTAGACAACGCAGCAGGTGGTGCATTCATGGGACTTTCTTTTGCTGAGGCCACAACTACGTTGGACAGGCTCACCAAGACCAACAGAGCCTGGCATACACGAGATTCAGAGGTTGCAGCTAGCACCTACACAGTTGGTATGTCAGCTGAGCAGCGTAGGAAAGAGGAGGAACGCGACCAAGACATGGCGCACCTGAAAACACAGTTAGATCTCCTGACAAAGCACTTGACGTCAGGAAGTATGGAGAAGGTACAGGTTGCCAGTTCCCAAGGTATAGAAACTGAGGACGTGAATTATGTGGGGGGTTTCCAGGCCAATGGCCAAGGAAACCAAGGTCGGAACTATCCAAACCACTATGAGAATGGTGGCTACAAAAATCGCGACCAAGGAAGCTGGAGGAACAACACCGATAGAGGTGGGTTGTATATACCACCTAGCAATCGGGACAAAGCAGGCAGCGAGGCTGAGACATCCAAACTTGAGAATATGATGGCGAAGATGCTGCTTAAGGTGGAATCGACTGACTCTGGGGTAAAGGCAATGCGGAATGAGTTATCATCATTGAGTCTGGTAGTGGAGTCACACTCAACCGCTATCAAGCAACTAGAGCAGCAAGTGGGTCACATCTCGGCATCTCTAAACCCAAGGAAACCGGGTACTTTGCCGAGCGACACCACCCATCCGAAAAATGACGCAAGCTGCATGGCAATCACCACTAGAAGCGGAAAAATATTACCGGAATCACATCCGGTAATTCATGCACAAGGTGAGGCTGCAAAAGATGATCAGGCGGTAGAGGAAGAGGACATTCCAAAGCCTGCGAATAAATGTAAGGAAGCTGAAAAGCTTCCAACGATGATGCCTCGACCACCACCTCCGTTCCCACAGCGTTTGAAAAAGAAAGCTGACGATGGCAAGTTCCTGAACTTCGTGACCATGTTGAAAGAAATTTCGATAAACATACCTTTGGTGGAAGCTCTAGAACAAATGCCCGGTTATGCCAAGTTCATGAAGGACTTGATTACAAAGAAGCGGACGGTAAGCTTTGAGCCGGAAGACAACCTCCATCACTGCAGCGCTATTTCCTCTAGATCATTAGTGGAAAAGAAAGGAGATCCAGGTGCGTTCACTGTTCCATGTACCATCGGGAAGCTCAACTTCGGAAGAGCTATGTGTGATCTTGGGGCTAGTATAAATTTGATGCCGCTAGCAGTGTATGACAAATTGGGTTTGGGACCTCCTAAACCAACGTCCATGAGAGTGATGATGGCTGATCGTTCGATAAAACGACCTGTTGGAGTATTGTCTGATGTGCTAGTGAAGATCGGTAAGCTTATCTTCCCTGCTGACTTGGTGATCCTGGATTGCGAAGTAGATTTTGAAGTTCCTATCATCTTGGGGCGACCATTGTTAGCTACGGCGAGAGTGTTGGTTGACATGGAGAAAAACGAGCTGACCTTCCGATTGAACAATGAATTGGTCAAGTTTGATGTAACCAAGCGGATGAAGCGACCAAGTGACATGAGAGTGGTCGCGGTCATGAATGCCATTGAGGAACCTCCTGCGGATGTGCACCTTGAGGAGAAGTGTTTGGTCGAGACTCTAGCTGTTGTAAAAAGTATGGCGCGAGAGCGTAGATATGTAGAGGCAGGCGGTGAAAGTAAATCGAGAAAACGAAAACACCGCAAGAGAATCTGCAAAGAAAGAGCGAAGAAGTTGTCGCGACTAGCGATGGAGCCCAAAGAGGAAGCTGGAACGCCACACTCCATTGAGTTCTCTTGTTTTGGAGACCCAGGCGGTCTCCAACATCATTCCAGATTCTGAGTCATATCGACTTCACAGGTATTCCTTTATTCTCACAGCTTTTAGTTTTCATATGTATGCATTGGGGACAATGCATGAGTCTAAGTTGAGGGTGTTGGGAAACCTGTGAGTCACCACCGAGGGTTTTTGTTGCCGATTTCTTTTCCCTACGGTGTGCTATCTAGTAGAACCGGCATGTTTAGGTTGTTGTTTTAAATTTTTTTAGTGTCTATAGCAAGCATGCGTTGTTCTTGTCTAAAAACGAGGCCCCTTGAAAAATTTTCTGGTTTTGAGCTTATGTTGAAACAATTGACTGTCTGGATCCTTGAATGTCATTGTGTGAATATGATTAGAATGAGTATGCTTAAGCCGAGCGGTTGTTTGATAGTTGGTAGCGATATAGTTTCTTGGTGCTAAGAGTGTGTGAGATTTATTGTCATAAATTCTTACTCTGTGCATGCATCTAGAACTTGCCCGGTCTATTTTGTAAGTTTGAAGTTTGGTTGCTTAGGAAAAGATCACAGGCCCTTTTTGATGCAGTCCACTTAGCCTATATGACCGTCCAAATACAAATAATCCCTTTTGATCCCTGTTTGAGCCATAATTGACCTTATTCTTTCAATAACCTGTCACCACTCCTGTTTAACTTTGAATCCCTATCTTGGCCCTGGTCCTACCAATGGACATTGTGCACCTTGACGTAGGCAATCAGCCTAAGTTGAGGGTGGCTACTACAGTGGTAAAAGAGAAGAAAAAGAGGATGGAGAGGATTGTTGTTGAATAGAATGAAAATCCGGGTGTGCGCCTAAGAAAAGAAAAGAAAAATAAAGAAAGATGAAAAAGATCGAAAAAGAAACGAAAAAAATTGTCAATAAAGAGGCCGCACCTGTATCTAGAATCAAGGAAATAAAAAGGTGACTAAGGATGGATAAAGTGAAGTTATGTGGTGATAAGATGTAAATGGTTCTAAGGAGGGCTTAGTCACTAACCCCTAAATGTATCCTACCTGCACCTGAAGCCTCATTACAAGCCAAAACAAGTCCTGTAGTGATCTTGAGCGGCTTTCTGAAGAACTGAAATAGAATAGTAAGGGCAAGCCTATGGTATCGCATGTGCATTGTTTGAAATCGTTGTGAGTGTGAGCGCTTACCTAGTCCCAAATCTTGTGTGTGGGATTTCTTTGTGGTGAGGGCACCAAGATGGCTATATTGTCTATTGATTGTTAGAATAGCTGCGGGTGTGTATGCATAATGTTCTATCATATCGGAATGACATGTTTGGATCCTTGCAAGTTAGTGTTTCATACATTCGTGTGTTACAAGGGAGCATGATTTAATTGAATAAGTTTGAATGAACATGAGTTGCTATAGACATGAGTTTGTGTTCTTAGTAGAGTCGTATTATTGTTTTATGTTATGTTGCTTGAGGACAAGCGAACGTTTTAAGTTGAGGGTGTTGATGTGACGCTAATTTACGCCACTTTCGACTCCTTTTTACTAAGAACAATCGTACGTTTTCAAGCAACCATTGTTGTTTTTGATGTTTTTATGTTGTATTTGTAGGAAATGGAAGCAAACACGAAAACGGAAGAAAATACGAGAAAAACGAAGTTCTGCCTAAGAGTGACGGCCTGAGTGACGGGCCGTCACACATGTGACGGTCCGTCACTGGGACCGTCACACCAAGGCAGACCTCCAGGTTGAACCACTGCCTAGCAGTGACGGTCCAGGCGACGGTCCGTCACTGCCTTGACGGTCCGTCAGCCTGACCGTCACGCTTAGGCAGTGACTCAGGCGGCGACCCGCGTTTTTGGGGATTCCTAGCCCGTTTTGGATTTGGTTTCTTTGACTCCTATAAATACCCTATGTTAGGTTTATGTTAGAAATTATTCTCCCATTATTTAAAACACGTTTTTAGTTAGTTTTCGAGAGCAAGAACACGATTCTTGAATTAACATTATTGTTCTTGATTCGTTCTTGAGTTCTTGGTTTTTATTGTTCTTGGATACTTGAAGATTGTTCTCAATATATTGTAAGGATCTCGTTTCTTTATTATTGTATGAACATGACTTTCTTCTTTTCATCTTCGAGCATGAGGAACTAAAACTCCCGCAACTAGGGTTGTGGGAGCCATGGCAAACGTAGCAATATAGATTCCGGGTAGCGTTGGGTTCGATATATGTATTGTCACGTTGTTAATCATACTTTATGTCACGTTTTCTAGTGGTTGCAAACATTAGAACATGCCTAGGTTTAGTTTGCTTGAGTAAAGAGATTTAAACCGGGAAAACTTGATTAAACAACAAGGATTCGAGACTACAAACTCTCGTCTTAAAGAATAATGCCGTAACTGGATTACTCTACTTGATGTTAGGATTGCTAAGCTAAAAAGTACATCTTTTCGAGGTCGAAAGAATAGAAAAGGAAATTTGTTTATTCGGTCGAGAGACGTTTAGACGATACAATTGACGCAATCACATCGTGACAATCATATAGAAAGAACCCGGTTAAGCCTAGAATCGACATTGTTACAACGCCATGGTGAACACATCCCTAGTTCATTCTCTCCTACTGATTTAAACCCCCTACGTTTATTATTGTTTTGTTTACAATTTGATTACAAAACCCCCCCTTATTTACTGGAATCGATTGACAACTAGTCACTTAATTCACCAAAGACTTAATCATCACCATATTCTCTGTGGGATTCGACCCCAACCTTGTTGGGTTATATATTTGACAACGATCGCTTACGCTTCTTAAATAGAGGTGTAGTTTGAGCGTTATCAGCGATCGCGAGACCCTGCCTTCACGACCGCGATGAAGCGCCTGATGCTATTGTGATGTAGTCCCTCTTTCTCTGTTCTTAGCGACTGTGTGTTTAGACTTTGCGACCACGATGGTCTAGCCAGCATGGTCCCCGCGATCGCAAAGGGCCCCTTCATGATCGTGATGAAGGACCCCTGAACAGTATATAAGCTTTCACTTCATATATTTCATTCAAAAACTCAAATTTTCCATTGTTGGCAGCTGAAAACTCATCTAAGCACTGTACTTGGTCAATTCTGGGTGTTGGGTTGCATTTTCCTTGGTCTTAATCGTTCCTCCATCGTGATTGGTATGTTCTAACTGCCTTAATCCGTCAAATTATATCTTTTGATTCCTTAATTAACCCTTGGGTTGGCTGGCTGGTTTGAGCCAATTCTTTGGCCAATTTCCCTCAAAAACCCGAGCATGCACCCCTTGTGGGTGGTGATCATCGTGTTGCTATTCATTTTTGGTTTTGGGTTGCGGGGCCTATGGGCCCACTGGTAACCTAATTTTTGACCTACAATTGTGGCATTATGGGTATTATTAGACTCGTTTGAACGTTTTATTTATGATTTTGTTAGTTTGATCCTTGTTCGGAGCTTCTCCGAGTAGTTCGACCCCGGGAATCGTCATTCCTGTAGCTTATCATCGGATAACAGGTAGGTGACGGTCTAAAATCCTAGACTTAAGCATATATCGGGTAAAATTGTACTAGCTAGCATCCTTGGATTGGGTTATTAGGTTGGTACCACAGACCTTGACCGATTTATTCATGTCCGATCTACTTTCCTTACCCCGATGTTTGTAGTACTTGCTTGATACGTTTTATTCACCCTTGTGGTCCTGTGAGGCCTTGTTGACTCTGGAACATAGAAGGTGGGTTATTGGGAAGGCCCGCGGGTCTCGGACATAGAAATATCCTTCTAGGCTAGTTATGCTTGTTGAGTAGCTTTGGAGCCTGTGCAGGGCCGATAGGGTGATTGTGAGCTTTTGGGTGGCTATTTGTGAGTTCCATGCATATAAAGGGTATTTACTCATGTTTTACTACGATTTTGGCTTCGGGCCTACTAGTATTGTCTTTCTAAACTTTGTATGGCCCTGGGGGCCTGTTTTTGATGAAAATAGATTAGAAATGGTTTGGCTTAACTTGTGAATCTTCTTGGGGTAAGAGGAGGTAATATTATGATTTCTATCACTAGTTTTTCTATTAATTTTAGACTCGGCATGGCTGGGGTGCTGGTTGAGTTTCCTACTGATTTAGGGTGATTTTTTTCTCGGTTGGACCGAGCACCTGAGATGACTTTCTACTGTTTTAGACCCAGTTATACCCGGGCACACTTGGAGGGGTTTTTGAGATATCTATTCACTACTTTAGTCCTGGACAGGGTCTGGGAATGCATATTCGAGACTGGGTCTCTATCTTGAACCCAGATTTGGTTCCGGATGACATGTTTTGATACTGAGTTTTAGTATGGGGCTGGGACCTCCATGGACCTTGCTGTATTCGCCTGGGGCTTTGAACTATGTGTGCCGGAGGGAGGGTATACAGCGGAGTAGAGGTATATGGGCAGTGTCCTTTTATAGAACCTATATGATGGGCCCGATCGGCACTGGAGGAGGTACATAAGAGTTTCTATCCCACCCTGAGGTTATCATGCATCATATCATTCATTGTTTGAGGCTCCATCCTTGTTTGCTATTTGTTGAGTGTACGCTCCGGTTGTATGGGCGGCCAGGGTTTTGTTTTTCACTTGTTTGCGTTCCTCAGTTGTATGGGCAGCCGGGAGACTTTAGGTAGTCTCTTGTTACTTTATCGCGGTGTTATCCCCTTGTTACGGTTATGCTTATAAAATTATATACGACTGAGTTCTTATTGGTTGGATTTGAGATTGTTATGACTAGTTGGGTTATTGAGTCCTGTGTTCAAAAATGCCTATCTTTACTCTCTTTCTCCCTTCCTTGTACTTGAGGTTGCTGGTATACCGTCCATTTCTTAAACTTATTATGTATATACTGTTATTACAAGGATCCCAGGTGAGTTATTTCTTGCTTACATATGTGCATGTTGCGTATATATATTCTATTTGCTAGCCTTGTACGTTGTTCTGTTGACTTCCCTCTAGGCTAGTTCCTGTGTACTTTTCGTTGATTTTCTGTGACAACTTGCTTCTATTCTGTCTTTTACTATGCTTTTATCTTATATTTGCCCAGTCGGCCTATGATACCTACTGGTACCTTATACTTCGCATTTGGCTCATACTACAATTAATAATTTAAGGTACTAAAATTAACAACATATTAGGATTGTAGAATTCTGAGTATATACGTTTCTAGGTTTTCCAGAAAACATGTAATGAATTCCATACACAATAGGGGAAACTGAGATAAATAGATTCATAGAATTCCAGAACCCTAGGTCTGAAGATTTAACTGAAAACTGAAGGACTTGACTGTTTCTACGGACTCAATGGGTGGAAGGAACCCATTGATGAAATCCCACATACCTGGAGGTAAAGTTCACTGAAAAAACCTTTGATTTGGGGTACCAAAGTATAAAAGTATGTTAATATAAGTAGTAGTATTGATTAGATTAAACGGGTCAAATTGGGCGGGTCATGACCCAACCCAATTTTTTCCCTAATTTAACCTAACCCAATTCAACCTAAAGTAAATTTGGGCGGGTCATGACCCAGCCCAATTATAATTCAACCCATTTAAATCATTCTAATTTCAGCCCAACCCGCCCATTTGACACCCCTAGTGACACCCATAATCTTTGTTACCTTCTGGATGTCATCAAGGAATTCTTGTGGATCTTTTTCAGTCTGAGATCCATGGAACTCTAGAGGATTCAATCGAGTGAAATCTTGGACCATAGCTGTTGCGGAGTTATTCTGTGGTGGGACTGGTGCCACAACCTGTTGATTCACCTGAGTAGCCATGGCTTGAGCCAGCACCTGAAAAGCAGCCTTGAACTCAGCATGAGTGACTTTCTCATTCAAAGGGTCTGTTGGAGCTGGTGGTGCTTGTTAGTTCCTATTTCTGTTATTGTTTCCCTTTCCATTTGCTCTTCTGGGAGACATTTTCAGTAACACGAAGAGTATGAGTTAGAAGGAGATTATATAAAGTTCATACTCTATAGCATGAGATGGAAAAAAAGAAGGGAAGTTTTCCTAAAATCATCTCATAGCATCTCCCCCATAAGTGTGGCGCGCTTCACACCCATGAATAAGACTCTACTTGATGCATCTTTCAGAAACCCTAGGACACTTGAATCTGATGCTCTGATACCAAGTTTATCACGCCTTGAGGCTACCCCGTAGATGCAACACGGTGCTTAAAGTCACAAGTGACCCTAAGCTAACCCATGGTCTAGCATGTACTAAGCATTTCTGAATAAAATATTACTGAGTGGAAGCTAAACTGGTTTAATAAAATAATCTCATAAAGTAATCCAATAATCTCTGAAAGTATATATATACATAGAGAGTCTCAGATAAAAACTAACATTATGTCTGAAAGCCTCTATCTGAAGTGAATTGCTAGGATAAGCCCCCAGCTAACTCCAAAAGTCTAAAAACTGAAAGTAAAGACTGAATAAGTAAGCATAAATCTAGCCCTCAAAGAATAAGAACTCACCAACTAAGCTAATGAAAGGACTAGAGAATCGCACTAAGCACGGTTTGGATATTGAGTGCCTGAACCTACATCATAATAAGATGTAGTACAAAAGTATGTGTCAGTACTTGGAATGTACTGAGCATGCGAAATATATATACAAATCCTTATACATAAATACTGAACTATGATACAATAATCTGAACATGAAGAGTAAGCTAAAACAT
Source organism: Jaltomata sinuosa (assembly GCA_003996215.1). Classification (NCBI taxonomy): domain Eukaryota; kingdom Viridiplantae; phylum Streptophyta; class Magnoliopsida; order Solanales; family Solanaceae; genus Jaltomata; species Jaltomata sinuosa. The sequence goes on from QJPP01007264.1 coordinate 10,591, forward strand.
AAGTCTAAATATAACTGATGCAATGACCAAGTATTTAATATATACTACAAAATGCTGAACTGAACTGAATAACTAAATACAAAATCAATTCAAAAACTGAATTTGAACTGTGGGAGCTACTGTTAACCGACATACCCCAAGCTAACTATGGGGCCAACCAATAACCCTGGCTGGGAGAGTGTTCATACCTTGCCAAGGGTACAAACATAACGGGCGCGGATCCACTGATCTAATATCCAACAAGGGACTAGGGTGTCAAGACTGATATGACGGGTGACCCCTTTAGAACTTACGGTGATGTCGTAGTTCTAGGACTTAGGGACTTCTACTAAAGGTCTCAACCTAAACTGATTGGTGAGCCTTCATCCCTTCATCCACTCGGTGCTAAGTCTACTCCCAACTGAATATGCAAGTAATAATCACAAACTGATATACTGGATAGCTCAAATACTGATTATTCTGAGAATTCACAATGATACTGAAAACTGATAACATTCTAATCATGAGGTTCTGACTGACTGAGCTATCCAACTAGCATGTATGAATTTAATCTGATCCAGTGTTCATAACCCACCATCCTAGTGAATTTAATTGCCGCTAACGATTCTAAATTCTGTCTAAAGGATATAGTTCACAATTCATAATTTAAGGTACTAAAATTATCAACATACTAGAATTGTAGAATTTTGAGTACATATGATTCTAAGTTTTCTAGAAAACAATTAATGAATTCCATATATAACAATGGAAACTTAGATAAAATAGATTCATAGAATTCAACAACCCTAGGTCTGAAGATTTAACTGAAAATTGAAGGACTTGACTGTATCTAGGGAATCAATGGGTGGAAGGAACCCATTGATGAAATCCCACATACCTGGAGGTAAAGTTCACAGAAAAATCCTTGGATTTGGGGCCTGAACTTAGAAGAACCTTCTTCTTGTTCTTGAGATGTAGGAACACTCTTTTTCTTCTTTTTCTCCTAAGTGTCGACTTAGTCTGAGGGAATGAGGGAGTTTGGGTAGTTTTAGGCTTAAAATTCAACTTAGGCTAGTCAAAACATCGTAGCTTAGCCTTTAAAAGGGATAGGAGAAGTCTAGAATACCCCTGAAATAAAATTAGAAAACTGCTAGAAAATTTCACAACCTGAGTTCCAAGAGTGGGAACCATGGTATGTGGATGCTTCCATGGCTCGTGGAACCTTGTTGTTGTTCCTGGGATTTTTTTCAGGTTGTGGGTCTGATAACCATGGACGAGGTTCACGGCTCATGGAACCTGCCCATGGTTCCTGAGGGATTGATGACCCTCAGGTCTGATTTCCATGGTAGAAGTCCATAGTCCATAGATTGTTCCACAGTCCGTGGAAGCTGGTTGTGGTTTCTGATCCAAAGTAGGGGTTTGTTGGCCTGATTCCAAGAAGGCCTTCCACGACCTGTTGACCCTTCCACGGTCCATGAAAACCATCTGTGGTTTCTGTTCTGACTTGGACAATTTCACTTTCTGATTTTTCTGAGCTGGTTTTAGGCTTGGAATTTCTGGGGTGTTACAATATCTCCCTCTTGGTATCAATCATTCTCGAATGAAAACTAAATGAGCTAAGTTTGGAGGGAAAGAGCTGCAATCCCTACAACTGAGCTTAAGAAGCTGATTTCTAGATGAATTGAGTTCTAAGTATATGAAAGTATGTTAAAAATATGGGAATAGCTGAGAACCATGATATTGAGACTGAAATACACATGAGTAACTGGGAAACTGGAGAGGAACTATTACCTCAAGCTGAAGCTGGGTCAGAAGGAAAGCGGTGGGGGTACTTGGCCATCATGGTTGCTTCTTCTTCTCAAGTAGCCCCCTTAACGGGCTAATTTCTCCAAAGAACTTTCACTGAAGCGACCTCCGTATTTCTCAACCTACGAACCTGACGGTCAAGAATCTCAACTGGAACCTCTTCATAGGAGAAACTATCCTTCACACCCACACTCTTTAATGGCACAATCAATGGCGGATCACCAACACACTTTTTTAACAAGGAAATATGGAAAACTAGATGAAACGTTGCTAGTTCAGTTGGAAACTCTAACTCATAAGCCACATTACCAACCCTCTTCAGGATTTTGTAAGGACCTACTTATCTGGGACTAAGCTTCTCTTTCTTGCCAAATCTCATCACACCCTTCATTGGTGATACTTTTAGGAAAACCCAATCATCGATCTCAAACTCCAAGTCTCTTCTCCTCACATCTGCATAGGACTTATGACGACTCTAATTTGTCTTCAACCTTTCCTTAATGACCTAAACTTTCTTCATAGCCTCATGAACTGAATCTGGCCCAATAAGGGCTACTTCACCTACTTCAAACCAGCCAACAGGTAATCTACACTTATGCCCATAAAGTGCCTCATACAGGGCCATCTGAATACTGGAGTGCAAACTGTTCTTGTAGGCAAACTATATGAGGGGTAAGTGATCATCCAAACTACCTTTGAAATTGATCACACAAGCTCTCAACATATCCTCCAAGGTCTGTATGGTACGCTCTGCCTGACCATCTGTCTGCGGATGAAATGTTATGTTGAGGTTTGCCTGAGTACCAAGACCTTTCTGAAATGATCTCCAGAATTGAGATGTAAACTGGGTACCCCTATATGAGATAATGGACAAGGGAACTCCATGCATCCTGACTATCTCAAGAATATAGAGCTTTGAAAAATCCTTTGTTGAATCTGTAGTTTTGACAGCCAAAAGGTGAGCTGGCATTGTCACTTTGTCTACTATCACTCAAATAGAATCATGCTGACTGCGAGTATGAGGTAAACCCATAATAAAATCCATGTTGATCACCTCCCACTTCCAAGTAGGAATGTTAATATCCTGGGTCACACCTCCTTGTCCCTGATATTCTACTTTCACCTGCTGATAATTAGGACACTTAGCCACAAAATTTGCGATGTCCCTCTTCATGTCATTCCACTAATAGACTTTCCATAGATCAGGTACATCTTAGTAGCACCAGGATGAATAGAATATCTTGAACTATGAGCCTTTATCAGGATCCACTGCCTGAACTCATCCACATTAGGAACACATAAATGACTCAAATAGCGAAGTACACCATCTCTCACCCCTTCCAGGGGAGAAAACCTCTACCCTCTGCTAATGGGGTGCACCTTTTAAATGAAGTAAGATGAGATCACTGTCTTGCTTCTCCTTTACCTCAATCACAAAAGAAGATTCTGGCCCTTTCTTAACTATCACACCACCATCTGTTGTGTCCGTAAGGTAAAATCCTAAGCGAGCGAGCCTATGAACATCCTTAGCTAATTCTTTCTTTTCTTCCTTAACATGCTACACACTACCCATAGACAGTTTGCTAAGGTCATCAGCCACTATATTGGCCTTACCCGGATGGTAGAGCACATTCATATCATAGTTCTTGAGGAATTTGAGCCATCTCCTCTAACAAAGATTCAACACTTTCTGGGTGAACACATACTGAAGGCTCTTATGGTCTGTAAACACGTCCACATGGACACCATACAAGTAGTATCTCCAAATCTTTAAAGCAAAAACTACTATTGCAAGTTCAAGGTCATGAGTTGGGTAGTTTTTCTCATGAATCTTAAGTTGTCTAGAGGCATAAGCTATGACCTTACAATGCTGCATTAGGACAAAAGACAAGCTGACTCTAGATGCATCACAATACATAACAAAACTATCTAAGCCATGTAGTAGAGTTAAAATGGGTGTTGTAGTCAATCTAGTCTTCAACTCTAGGACGTTTTTCTCACATTCATCTAATCGCTGGAACTTAACCTTTTTCTGAGTCAATCTGGTTAATGGAGCAGCTATGGATGAAAATCTTTCAACAAATCTCCTGTAGTAACCAGCCAAATCCAAAAAGCTCTTGATATCCGTCGGAGAAGTGGGTCTAGACCAATTCCTCATTGTCTCTGTCTTTTGTGAATCAACTTTGATGCCCTTACTAAAGACCACATGACCAAGGAAAGAAATTGAATTCAACAAAAATTCACACTTACTGAACTTGGCAAATAACCGGCGATCCTTAAGAGTTCACAGTAAAACTCTCAAATGATTTTCATTCTCCTCTTCACTCCGAGATTATACAAGTATATCATCAATAAAGATGATGACGAACATGTCCAAATAGTACTTAAACACCTTGTTCATCAAATCCACGAAATCTACAGGAGCATTTGTTAGTCTAAAAGATATAACTACAAATTCATAGTGACCATACTGATTTTTACATTCTTCGTTTGGCTTTTTGATTCACAAATGAGTTGTGCGAAACTCAAAATAGCTTATCAAAAGTCATTAATTCCAATTGATTTTAAGAATAATTGTTGACTCCTAGTGATTATGATGCCTTGTTTGGTAAGGCCTTAGTCTGTTCTTGTGTATACATATCATCTAGAACTTTGCCCAAATATGATTCAAGGAAAAATCCTAGATGTTGCTTAGCTTGGAAGATGACCTTAGTCCATCTTTGGCTAGCACTTAGCAAGAGTTTCCTTCCCTTAACGTTGATCCTAGTCAACCCCTTTGATCCTTCGACCTTTACTTAGCAACCATGTTACACACCTTTACCTTTTTGATCCTCTATTGTGGCACCCGTTCCTCCCTAATTGCTAATGATGAAAATATAGGATAAAAGCCTAAGTTCAGGGGGAATATGAATGAAAAATGGAATGTTGATGTAGGCAAAAGCCTAAGTTTGGGGGGGTGTTAATGATTGGATGAGGAGTTGAGCTTCAAATGAGGTAGCACCTAATGCTTGTCTGGTAATTCATTTAAAGTCATCGATTGAAGAAATAAAGAAAAAAATTGAGTGGTGCTACCTCTTACCTTGTGAATGCTTAATGATTAGAGCAAAGGTGTTGGGAACAATGTCTTTGGGAAAGACTTGGGTTGTGAGAGGGAGAAATAAGGTGAAAATGAATCAATAATGTGAGTGGTGTACTTGATTGCCTAATGATAGCATTAGGGAGGTTTAATCACTTAATCCAAATGATATACTTACCTTAACCCTAACCTACATAGTTACCCGCAATTCCTTAGTGATTTCAAGCTTTGCAACTCTATATTAGTGGTGAATTACATAAAAGATAAGCTTATGGTTCTATGTGTGTGCACTCAAATTTCTTTGAGAGAGTGAGCGTCTTTGTATTATCTTATAATCATTATATTGTGAATTGCATGATTGTGAGTGAGATTTTCTCTTGTGGTGAGTGGCATTATATCTTTGGAGTAAATGGTGAAGCCTTGACATCAATTGAGAGGAATAAATGCGACAAGTTGTGTAGTGAACTTTGAGGCAACCTTTGAAGGTTGATGTCAATGACTTGAGATGCTTGATGATTTTGTTTTAAATGAAATGTTCCCCAGATTTTGAATGAAAAATTGAAGTCTCTTGAAAAGAGCTTTTGAAGTGATTGTTTTTGCCTTGAGCTTATGGTGGTACCAAATGACGCTAGTGCTTTTGTTTAAGTCTTTTGTTTATTATTTTCTTTTGTTGTGAGTTATAGTAGTCCTATGTGCAATCCTTGTGTCTTGGAAAGCTTGAATCAATCCTATGCCTTATGAATACTTTGCTTGCGGAGGATAAGCAATAGTTCTAGTTTGGAGGTTTGATAAGTTGGTAATTTACCAATTTATTTAGCTCATAAGCATGATTTATTGCCTCAATCTTATACTATTTAGAAGGATTTTATGCTTTTATTCTCTTATATGCAGGCATTCATGTGAAATGAAGATAGAAGAGGATTTGAACCCAAATGGACTATGAAAGAGAGATGAATCAAGAGAATATTAGGGGAGACACAGTCTGACAGGGACATGCGTGAGGACATGCATTCCACAAGAGGGCACATGTATTCTGCAGGTGCCATGAATGAGTAGCTGAAGTTACTGCCAAGGATTTGTGGACACCTGTGTTCCGTAAGTCCTCACATATGGTTGCAGGTGCCAGCATATGCGAGACACAAGTGGAGAATTGAACACTTCCCGGAAGACTGAGCACCTGCATGCTGCAAGTCCTCACATGCGTCCACAAGTGCCAATGCAGGAGGAGCCGCAAGTCACCTGAGGGGCAAAATTATCCAAAATTTATTTGCGTATTTGGAAAGCTTCCAAGGTTGATTTTGGGATCTGTGCAAGAAATATTGTGTATAGTTTTTCCCCAATTTATAAAGAATAGTGAGTACACTTCAAAGAGTACAACTTTTAGCTTCTTCTTCTTAGAAAATAGTGAAAACTCCATTGTTAACCATTCAAGCTTGGAATTGAAGTTAGTTTTATGAATATGAATGGAATTAAGGATTACCTAATTGGCACATTTTCTATTTCCTTTAATATGATTGGCTATTTTCTCTTCTAGGAGTGTATGCAATGATGGGTATTTGAAATTGGGATTAGATATTGATTGTTTGTGCTTATAATTTATTATTATGTGTCGGTCTATTGAATCCGTCAAGTTCTAATTAAATAATTGATGGTTGCAAATATTGATTTAACTTTCTAATTGTAGTTTTGCTTGAGAAAGAAGTTCTATAATTGGGTAAGGATTCATAGTAAGGATTTGAGAATTTCTTATTATAAGTTGAGGCTAGACATAGCTTGACTTGGAAATTTTCTATCTATGGGTTAAGGCTATAAATAGCTCAATCCAGATAAGCTATTTGGTTGATTTGTTGTTAAAGTCATTGGGTTTGAAAGAACCTAAGATATATATGTTCTTTAGGTTGAAAATGACTAAACATAACTTTAACCAAGGCTATCCTCGCTATAATTAAGAATAAATTGAGTAATTAATCCCAATTCTCATGTTATGACCCCATCGGAAGCACATCCCTAGTTCCTCCAATCTTGTTACCTCATAGTTGTTGCAAACAATCATCGATTACTTGTTTGAACCATTTCCCCATATACTTTTTTTCTATACAACATGCTTGGTTGTGTGAGTTAATTTACAAATCTTGGTGAATCTTAAATCCAATCTTTGTGGAAAATTAACTCTGACTCTTGTTGGGTAACCTGTTTTGTGATGACCGTAGCCACCTCCTTAATCGGAGAGTTGTTTTAGAAATTATCAGTGCAAAAAAAAGTACGTGTAATTCTATCAAACATTGATCTTCCTTTGGGCCAATCAATATTCACATAATTTACACATACACAACCTTTTATGTTTTAAATGAAATAAATCTACACAAGAGAAGTCAATATAGTGATATCTAGCTTCCATTTATCCATTTCAAAATATGTATAAACATATCGATATTCAAATTTAAATTCACCACCAAAAATATGTCAAAATACAATAACGGCGGGCTTGACATATAAATACTTAAAACTGAAATAAAAATAAATTTGAATTAATGGTAAACTCTATCTCAAGATACCAGCACTCCATTACTATTTTATTTTTGGACAAATATTAACTTGTAAATAGTATCTTGATGCAGTAACCAAACACTAATAATAAAAGAACATGCCGAATATTAAATTTTTCTTTGGATCGATTTGTTTATTCACACGTAAAATCACATAATTATCACACCCCTATTACTATAAAATGCACATGAATTCTGTGAAATACTGACCTTCCTTTGGACCGATCAATATTCACATAGATTACACACATATAACCTTTCATATTTTAAAATAAATAAATCTCCACTAGAGAAGTCACTTTGATGACATCTAGCTTCAATTAATTCATCTTAAAATATATAACTATACCATAATTCAAATTTAAATTCCCCAAATCAAAACATATCAATTTTCAAACAAAACATATATTGGTGGGCCTGAAAATTTCTCAGAAAAGTGTTGCCAGTATTTTATTTATTCTTTTTATTCTTTAAATCTGAATCCAACCAAATAAATACATCATAAAATCTAAAATTATTTCCTAGCAGCAATACATAATATTAAAGCCAAAAAAATAATATTATGTAGATAAAGTGACATTATCATTCATCTGAAGTCTTAATCCACATATAATAACCAAAAATTGACCTTCAAGAAAGTCTGGCAATAAACTTTATAGAAAGGTCAAATATACTTAGAAAAATGTGATGCCGCAAGAGTTGCGGCATACCACATTAGTTTTAATTACATCCTAATCTCTAACTTAATAAAAAAAGAAACATTACAATAACTTGCAACCAGAGCCTTAAAAGCTCTGCCTTGACCACAACTCACAATCTAGACTATTCATACTACAATTACCTTTTCTGGCAGCAACTTATATCGTAGAACAACTTAACCAACAAGTTCTTGAATAATATTAAAATAAACTTAATGATTTAACATGATATAGGCTCTTGATACTAATTGTTAGGACTGGTAAGTTCATAATTTGCCAACTTATTAGGCTCTTAAGCATGAATTATTGTCTCAATCTTGTGCTTTTAGCAGAATTTTATGGCTTTGTTCTCTTAATTGCAGGCATTTGTGTGAATTAAAGATGAAAGAGGATTCTGACCCAAATATGCAATGAAACAAATCCAAGTCGAGAGAAGAACTAAAGAGAAGCCTTTTGACGGGTACATGCGCTGGACTTACATGCCGCAAGTCCCCACCAGTATTTTGGAAGTGATGCAAAGGAGATTGTAATGACCCTTTAGGTCATTTTCTTATTTTTCATGCTTTCTCTATATTTCAAAATTTCCCATAGCAGCTATAGGTCATTTATAGCTTACAGGGACTGAAAGTTTGGTTCCCGAGCAATTAATTTGTGTTTTAAGCCCATTTCCCTATTTTGCAACTTGGGTCTCGAGGCTTCCGAACTCATTTTAGGCTATTGGGTTTTTTTTTTGGTAAAAGTTAGCTTTTGGCGTAGGGCCTACTTTTTTTTGAAATGATCTCTGTTGGGGATTTTGTTAATTTTGTTAAGTCCAGAATCTATTTTTGGTAGGGTAGAATATATAGTTTGTGTTCACGAGGTTCTGGATGAATCCCAAGGGTGCGGTCGGAGAGTTTTAAGGTTGTTATAACAGCTGGTGCTACTAGTTCTGGTATGGCGCACCTGCGTACCTGGGGGCACACCTGCACAGCCACCTCTGTGGTCACCAGACGCACCTGTGATGCTGGGTGACATTGGCAAAGGGCACCGCTATGGTTCATTTTCTTCCTTTGCGGCATGTTCACCGCACGTGCAGGGTTGGGGGTTTTGTTGACCTCCGCCCCTGTGGTAGTCTAGGCGCAACACTGTCACTGCACCTACATCAATATGATCACAGGTGCGTCAATCACTGGCAGTTTTAAATGAGTTCCTTCTTCATTTTAATTCACTTCCAACAACTATTTTCCATTGTTGAGCTCGGGTGAAGGGGAAGAATACTCCATTTTCTCATCAATTTCTCATGCTTAAGGTAATTCCCTCTCCCTCTTCATTCTATTACTTTTCCTTGCCTTATTTCTATGTTACTTTCAGTAAATTGATCCCAATTGCATGCGATCCTTCAAGTTAAAGTGGACTTCAGGGCTGTTTTTGGCCCCAAAATGCATCTTGTTTGTGCTCGCATTTTGGGCATGGGGTTATAAACTCGCTGCAAACATAGTTATAAAATTTGATTTCTATTTCATTGCACGAGCCCCGAGGGTCATTTTTTGACCTGATTTTTGGCCCAAAATCTCTTATAGAAATATGGGTGTTATTCTTCTCATCTTAACACCTTGTTTATGTTTTTGATAGTGTGGCAATATTCTGAGGCTGTTTGGAAGAGGAAGTCACATGAGTGATGGTTCATTCTTGTAGTTCAGCCCAAGGTTGGTTATCGTTTATTTATCTTAGACCTGGCTTAGTTAGATTTTATATGTTATGAGATACATGAATGTTAGGCTAGGTTTTAAGTTAGAATTAGGCTTAAATCATGTTTTTAATTTATTTTGGCCATTTTTGAGACTGTACAATAGTACTACCATGTTTATCCTTAGCTTAGGGGCTTGTAGAGTTATTGTGGCTAGCCTAAAGTCCTTAGAGAAACTTTAGGAAGTTTTAGAGGTAGAGTAGGCGCCTTGTTTTATTTTTGTATTATAGTTCCAATTTGCTGTCATTATTTACTGTTAAACTGTGTAACTATGGGCCCGAGGCCATAGCTTGTACTGGACGGAGTTTCAGGTGAGTACCTTGTTTGGGGGCGCTTTGGACCTACCTTTGGTGTTATATTTCTATATTTGCTTGAGTAATGTACTGCTTACTTTCATTTCTATACTCATGGACTTGGCATATAAATGGATTTTTTCTATGAAAGAATGATCTATTTTTGAGTTAAGAAGGATGGTTTTCATTATTATTATGTATTTCAAAGTTTTTAAGAAGGATTGGCACTACCTTACTACTGACTTTGGATTTAAGAACTAAATACCTCCCTTTTTACTCATTTGAGCTTCGTGGAGGACATTTTTCTTATTGTATGTCTGATGTAAGATTTCGGACTCATGTTTACTTACTGCATGTATGATGTAATATTTCGGGCTCATGTTTACTTACTGCACGTTCGATGTAAGATTTTGGATTCATGTTTACTTACTATATGTATGATGTAAAATTCTAGACTCGTATTTACTTACTGCATGTCTGATGTAAGATTTTGGACTCATGTTTACTTATCACACATCCGATGTAAGATTTCGGACTCATGTTGCATTGGCCACATTCTACATCATATCATCTCTCGATGCATTGCATTTGCTTATGTGTACTTGGAGTGCCTTTGACTTATTATCATTATTATTTTCACCATCTATTGGATTATGGCTCTGTTAGTTGATATTTAGATTTAGATGGATTCATGTAGCTAGTTTACTTTCTTGTGTCTTATAATATATATATTCTTTCTGAGCTCGATTGGCCTATAATGCCTACTGGGTACCTATTATTTTGGTACTCATACTACACTCTGCATTTTTTTCTGATGCACCATCTAGTATGAGCAACCCTCATTGACCCTCTAGTCGTTCATGGCCAACTGTTGTTCAGATCGTGGTGAGCTCCCGACATTTGGATATCCTCTACTGCTTTCCATTTACATTTCTATCTATATTTTTTGTATTTTGGATAGACAACACTTATTGTATAGTGTTGTTCCGTACATTAGATGCTCCTGTATTGGTGACACCAGATCCAGGGTTGGTCTTGCTTATGTTTTCTTCTCGGTTACTTTAGGTCCAATTTTGTATGTTTATTTATGTTGATTTTTATCTATATTGATGGCCCCCTTCTTATATGTTCCCTAGCCGTTTTTTGTTATTTAAAATATTTTACTGTACTTTTGCATTCTTAGGTTGGCTTGCCTACCGGGGAGTTATGTAGGCGCTATTGCGGCTTGATTTTGGGTCATGATAGAGTGGTATCAGAGCTCTAGGTTCACCGGTCTTGCTAGTACAAGAGCAAAATATCTAGTAGAGTCTCATGGATGGGTACGATGACGTCTGTATCCTATCTGGGGAAGGCTACACGATATTCCTATAAAATACTCCATCTTGTTGATTCTTTATCATGCGTTCATGACCTTATCAACTTTTAAATATCTTTTGTTCACTCTTTCTTAAATGGTTCAGACAAGATCAATGACAGGTGAGGATGAGGCCCTTGCACCTACAGTTAGATCCCTAGCTAGAGGATAGGGTTGAGGTCAACCCAAAGGTCGAGGTAGGGGATGGGTTGCAGCGCCAGCTCCGGAACAAACTTGATTACCATCGCTAGATACAGATATTGAGAATGAAGGGGTGCAGTATGAGCCGGAGAGCATGCGGCTAGACTCACCCCCAGCAGGTTTTATGGCTACACCAGTACAACAGGATACACTGGTTTGTCTGCTTGGGTTTCTGAAGGGTATGTCATAGCCAGCATTTTTTCCCAGTACTCTGATTGTCTCTCACGTCAGGGACGAGGCTCAGAATTTTGCCCAAGCAGCGGCACAGGGTTCAGGAGCATAGCCTGCTACTGCAGCTCCCTGATTAGAGGTATTGTCGGTACCTACCATTGTTTTGCCTATTCTAGCTAGTCTTGTTATAACTTCTGAGGATAAGAAGATGCTTGGAAGGTTTCTATAATTTGGTCCCTTGAGGTTTTCTGGTGCTCCAAGAGAGGATGTCCATGAGTTTATGACTAGTTGCCAGGAGAGGTTGCATAACCTTAGGTTGGTTGAGTCGCACAGATCAGATTACACTATATTTCTACTAGATGGTCTAGAAAAATAATGGTGGAGGTCCTATATAGCTTGCAAGCTAGCCGGATCACCTTCGCTTACTTAGGCACAGTTCTCTGCGGCCTTCTTAGAGAAGTATGTACCGTGCAGTCTGAGAGAGCGGTTAGTGGATGAGTTCACTAGGTTGGAGCAGGGCTTCATTGGTGTCTCAAAGTACGAGGTCCATTTTCATGAGTTTTCTAGCCATGCCACTATGATTCTTCCCACCGAGCATGAGAGGGTGCATCACTTTGTCAGAGGTTTGACCTTACAGCTCAGATTGGCTATAAAGGGTATGGTAGCTTCAGGATAGACCTTCTTGGAGGTGGTGGATCATGCCTGCACTATTGAGGGTATACTTCACGAGGCCCAAGGGTCAGCAATAAGAGGCCTCGCCATCAGGTCAGTTACAGTTGCTCACAGACATGAGATAGAGGCTACTTTGGTAGAGGTCAGCTTTAGCAGTGCTTCTAGCTGATCTAGCTTGTTCAGGCAGCACTACAAATTGCTAAGGGTCAGAGTAATCAGAGTATTTAGGGTATGGTTCAGTCTCCTCGTGGTGTACATTCTGGTTATTTAAGTCTTGGCAGCCAGTCTAGTTCAGCGAGTTCTTCTAATAGAACTTTAGCGGGTAGAGATTGTTATTAGTATAAAGAGTTGGGACACTTTGTCAAAGATTGTCCTCGGTTCAGACATAGCGGCCAGCAGGGTCAGTTGGCTTAGGACCCCAGGGCTCTAGCACCACCAGCCAGAGGTGGTGCATAGGATAGTAAGGGTGGTCCCCAAGGTACTCGATGTGGTCCTCAATCTGGTAGATCAGGTGGACGTGGTAGTCGGAGCCACATGTATGCATTTTTGGTCCTTCCAAAGGTTAAGCCTTTAGATGCGGTCATCACAGGTATGATATTCATTTGTCATCAATCAGCTTCTGCTTTGTTTGATCTGAGGTCTACATTCTCCTATGTGACTGCTTATTATGTTACCCGTCTGGAGTTTGATTATGAGCTAATGCATATGCCTTTGTGTGTAGCGACCTCAGTAGGAGATTCTTTAGTTGTGGATCATGTATACAGAGCTTGTGTGGTGACTATTTTGGGGTATGACATGTGGATAGACCTGGTTGTACTAGATATGGTTGATTTTGATGTGATTTTAGGCGTAGATTGGCTGTCTCCCTACCATGTAGTGCTGGATTGCTTCACCAAGACTATTACTCTGCAGATGCTTGGTATCCCTCCTATAGTATGGAAGGGAGCCAATATCCACATTCTGAGGAGAGGTATATCTTTCATGAGCACCCAGTAGTTGGTTGGGAAGGGGTGCTTAGCCTATCTTGCTTACATCCGTGATACTAGGTCCACCACACCTTTGCTTGAGTCAGTTCCTGGGGTTTACGAGTATTTGTATGTGTTCTCCTCTAATCTACCGAGTTTTCCTCCTGAACGTGATATCAATTTTGGCATTGATGTCAAGCCAAGCAACCAGCCCATTTCTATTATACCATATCGGATGGCACAAGCCGAATTGAGGGAGCTTAAAGATCAGCTCCAGGATTTGTTAAGTAGAGGGTTCATCAGGTATAGTGTTTCTCCATGGGGTGATCTGGTTTTGTTTGTGAAGAAGAAAGATGGGTCCATATGTATGTGTATTGACTACAGACAAGTGAATAAGGTGACTGATAAGTTTGTAATTTACCAACTTATTGAGCCTTTATTCATGAATTATTGATATGCTTTGATAAGATTTAGAGGTACTTATTACCTTTATTGATGAAAATACAGGTACTCATGGTCATAAGTAGGAAACAAGGATATGGACCCAAAAGAGCTCAAAAGGAGTTGAAATGTGAAGGTGATTAAAAGAGACGAAGAATCTGCCAAGAGGTGCAGTCGTCGTGCGACACGCACAATGACTGGTGCGGACTGCCCCCTCTTTGTATGACATGCAGAATTGGATGAAGTCACTGGTCTGCTAAAACATAGCTATGCAATGCACACAGTGGCTTGTGCGACCTCATGTCGCACCACACACTGCATCTCACATTACAGGTCTCCTGAAGGGCATTTTTGCCCATTTTTATGTGATGATTTGGAAACCTTCTAAAACCCAATTTTCGGTATTGTACTCAATAGTTTTTGAATAGTTTTGAATAGTTTTTGAATAGTTTTAGAAGTTTTTCTCTCCAAGGAAAAATATAGGGTTTTACTCCATGCTCTTCATATTCAACCTTGGATTCACCATTTTTGTATAATAAGCTTAGATATTAGTTATTAGCTCCATTGATGAAAGGGAATTTGAATTACCCAATTGGTATAATCTATATTTCCTTTAGCATGAGTGGCTAGTTTCCTTGTCTAGGGGTATGTGTATGATGGGTATTTGAATTTGGGTATAGGTAAGCCTAATTGTGTTTATAATTGCTAAATTGATATGGGTCGAGTGAATTCTCCATGTTTTAACTCTAAAATTTATGGTTGCAAACATTGATTGAAATTACTTGGTTGTATTCTTGCTTGAGAAAGAGGTTCATAATTTCAGATGAGAAATCCCTAGTGGGTACTTGGGATTTCTATTTAGATTGAGGCTAGAAATAACTCACTGGAAAACACCCATTTAAGAGTCTAATCTAGAGATAGTGTGACTTCCCTAAGCTTGTATTGGTTGGTTGATGTTGAAACCAAGGTGCTTGAACAAAGACCATTGGATAAATGTTTGTAAGATCGAAAGATTAACATTCATGACTAAAACCAATGTTACCCATGTTGTTTATTACGAATTTGCATAATTAAGCAAGTACCTTAACCCATGTTTAAGTCCCATCATAAACATACCCCTAGTCGTCCTCTCTCTTGACTACAAATCTGTAGTTACTTTGATACTTTTTGGAATTGCAATTATGACAGATTCCCAATTTCCTGATTTCCCCCGTTTTCACTTTTATTGTTGTTTGAACATATACTTTATTGGTGATTGATATACGAAAATCTTATAGGAGACTCTACCATTCTCTGTAGGATCGACCCTGACTTTCATCAGAAATATAAATTTTGTTTTGCTCTAACGATCACTATCACCTCTGTATGGAAAGTGTTACTTGAGCATTGTCAAAAATGGTGTCGTTGCCGGGGAATGGTTTATGAGTAGCCTTTTGATTGATGTTTGAAATCATTTTATGAGTTTTTGTTCATTTTTTACTTTGTTTGTTATTTTTGATTGTTGATCAGGCCTCCCATGAGTGAAGTAGGTGACAATGAAAGTATAGAAGGATTCATGGATGCATCCCCAAAGCTCGAAATTCAAAGAGGGGTAGGTGCATTCTGCCTACCTCCCATGGTTTGAAACTCGGTGTTCCATGTCACTACTACTATGCTCCACCTCATACAAATGAAAGGGTTATTCAGAGAAGTTGCACATGAGGATGCAAATAGCCACATCTAAAATTTCATCGAGATTTGCCAACCCTTTATCTTCCACAACATCCCCCAAGAATCCATCCAGCTTTGCTTATTTTCTTTCTCCCTCATGGGAGAAGCAACGGCATGGTGAGAGGAGTTTCTGGAAGGATCAATCACCTCATGGAATGGTCTTGTCAAAGCATTTATGGTAAGATTCTTCCCTCCCTCAAGAATGATGCAATTGAGGGACAAACTTACTAATTTTTGTCAACTCCAAGATGAACCATTACATTAGGTGTGGCTGAGGTTTAAAAAGAAACTCTTGTTGTGCCCCAATTATGGATTGCTAGAAAATATACTCCTCCAAAGCTTTTATAGGGCTTTGAATTCAATGAACAAGTCTGGGGCAATCAACCTTGCGGGTGGTACCTTCATGGATCAGCCATATGGTATTGCCTCAGCTCTTCTAGAAAGGATGACCAAGATGAATCATGCTTGGCACACGAGGGAGGCCGATGTTCCTACCACGGGTGTGACCTCAGCTATATTGACAAATGAGATGCATCGCAAGGATGAGGAGAGAGATGAAACTATAGCCAAGATGCTAACGCAAATTGATATTTTGGCTAAGCACATGATGGGAGTTGGTAATGCTAAGAGTGTAAATGTTGTGAGTACTCTGGAGCTTAAAGCTAGTGATGAGGATGCCTTCACCATTATGGATGGGAAGATTTTTTACTTGTTGGTGGGTTCTCAGCTCGGGTATTATCGCCCGAGGGACGATAATCAAGTTTGGATCAAGGATAAAGAGCATGATGGCAATTGGAGGGATCGTGACAAAGAAGGTGATAGATACAATCACCAAAGTTCTAATCCTTATGTACCTCCAAATAGCAGTGATATCTCTCATTATCAACCCATCGTGACTAACCCCTGTCATTCAAAAATAGAAGATATGTGGTCATTGGTCTTGAAGAAGGTGGAGAAAATTAATAGTGGGGTTAATAAGCTAAAAAGTGAGGTGTCAATGCTTCACCAAACAGTGAGCTCACACTCGACCTCAATCAAGCATCTCGAGGTGAAAATGAACCACTTGTCCACCCAAATGAATCCTTGAATAAAGGGGACACTCCCTAGTGATACTATGCCAAATTCGAAAAATGATGGTCATGTCATGGCTATTGTCACAAGGAGCAGTTTAGTGAGTGGTATGGTGAAGAAGCCTAGTATGGAGGTCATTTTAGAGCCTTCTAATTTAGGTGAGGTAGACATTATGCGTGAAGAAAAAGATGATGAAAAGCCAGAAGTTGGGGTGAAGTTTAGTGCACCTAACGTTCTTGTGAAAAATGATATTAGTGAAAAGGAGAAGGTGCTTGACGCTCCTTCTCAAGTTATTGTTGATGTTGAGGAGGAGACTTCTAATGTTCTAAATTTTTCAACCACGCTACCTAAGAGGCCTCCTCCATATTCGCAAAGGTTGACCAAAAAGAAAGAGGAGAATCAATTTAAGAAGTTTTGCAAACATGTTCAGCAAGCTTTCTATTAATATCCCCTTGGTCGAGGCTTTAATGCAAATGCTTGGGTATGTGAAATTTATGACGGAGCTTCTCAATAAAAAGCATGTTATTGACATGGGTACCATTGAAATCTCACATAACTGTAGTGCTATGATGACAAGTAATGTTGCTACGAAGCGGGAAGACCCGGGTGCATTTACCATACCTTGCACAGTCGGACTGTTTGTGTTTTGGAAGGCCTTATGTGACTTAGGGGAAAGCATCAACTTGATACCCTTAGTCATCTTCAAGAAGTTAGGTTTGGGTATGCCCAAGCCTGTACCTATGCGATTACTCATGGCCGACAGATCCATAAAGCGTCCGGTAGGAATCTTATTTGATGTCTAAGTCAAGGTTGACAAGATTATTCTACTGGTAGATTTTGTTATTTTGGATTGTGAGGTGGATGAATAGGTGCCCATCATATTAGGGCAACCATTGTTGGCTACGGGAAGAGCCTTAGTTGATGTTGAGCTCAGAGAGCTCATGGTTTGGATTTGAAGTGAAGTAGTAATCTTCAACGTATGCTAATCCACAAAGCCACCGGAGAGTTTCGAGTAGTGTCGGTGATCAATATTGAGGGCAAGGTGGTGGATGCCCATGATAAGTTTTTAGTGAAAGAGGTTCCCGAGCCTATCTTGTTTCCAACTTGGCAATATGATGATGCTATGAAGATGTTGATGGAGAAATTCCCTTGCTTGGGTTGGGGCCATGACAATCGAATTGGCATGCATTCCGATAATGATTAAGGATTGAGGTACTGTCGTCGAGCCACGACGTAAAATCAAGCACTTATTCGGAGGCAACCCAAGTGTTTTACTTTATTTATGTTACCTTTTGTTGTTTTTAGTGTGTTTTTAGGAATGCATAGAGAGGAAAAATGACCAAGTGGAAAAACAAGGAAAAACGGGAACGTGTGGAAGCTTGTGCAGTTCGCACAAGCCATTGTGCGCATTGCATGGGAAAACGCATCCCAAACTAGAAAACTGGAAGAAAAATGTAAAGTTGGAGGTGATGTGCGCTGGGTTGTGCATTTCTTACAAGCCATTGTGTGCATCGCACACCAAAGAAGAAAGCTGGGCCAAGTTTGGGCAAGAAATTGGCTGGTGCAAAGAGATGTGGGATGCGCACGAGGGCTTGTGTGAATAGCACGTCGCATTATACCAAAGTAAGTTTTTAAATTTTGTTGACCTACCCATTGATCGATCCGACCCAGAGACTGACCTGGTGACCTTTCTTCTTCTTTTTCTTTATTATAAACTGCCACCTTCTCCTTTTCTCCCATACTTCTCCACAAACTTCTACAGTTCTCTCTAAAAATTCCCCCAAAATCCCTTAAACTCTCCCAAATATTCTCCCCTCTCACCCAAACCCTTTCACCACCATATCACCACCAAGTCATTTCTATCCTTCTCCGGTCAAAAAAAGCGATCTCTATTGTAGCACTTCAAAAAGCTTTAATTTAGTCTCCTACTTCTACTCTTCACTTGTGGTAAGTTCCCCGATATTCAATACGTATTCTTATGTTGATTGGGAACTCATATTCTGAAGCATGCTTATTTATTCTTCCATGTTAATTTTGGGTAAGATCAACAAATTTTGGATCCCCAATTTTGGGTTATATTGTTTATTTTGCTTAGGATTAACTTGGTAGAACTTGAAGTTATGATGATGCATTTTGTTTGTGGTAATTTTTAGCCTTAAAAATCTATGTTTTGTGTGAAGTCTGAGTAACCCACTTGTGTTGGTGCATGATTTGGCCCTATGATAGATTGGGTGATGTCATTCTTAAGGGAAAATCATCATCTTCATGCGGTTTTTATTAGAAACTGATGTTTGGGGGCTGAAATTGCTACTACCATTGTGCCCATGTGCTATTTTAGTTGATTATGCTTGTTGGGCTAATGATCTTAGTTGGGGGGTATAAACTTGTTATTGTTGAGTGTGTCTCCTGGTTTGTAATTGAAGGCTTGATATTCCACTTGATAGATGGGGTAACGTGTTTCTTAAGGGAAATCATTAAGTTCTTCTTTTATTTTGAATGTGTTGATGGATTCCGGGGAAGTCTGAGTACCCCAGATGATTTGGTTTTGGTCATAGCATGTTTAGCCCTATTATTATGGGTGTTTGTGTTTGGTGCTGAGTGCAATCATAGATATTGCTCTGTGAATCACATATGTAACACACAATAACACAAGGAATCAAAAAGTTCCAATTGTTTCCTTGTGCGTTTCACATGCAAAGCGCACATCTTTATGTGCGAAATGCACCAGGCATCGCACCTTGTTAATAAATGGTGCCAGTTCATCAGAAGGGGAGGCAAAGTTCTGTGCGACACGCACACTAGCTGGTGTGAATCACACCAGCCTTCGCACCCTAAGGTAAAATCCAACACAGGTTGTGGAATCTTGTGCGACGCCACGTACGACACGTATTTCACCTAGTGCAGTCTGCATGAGGTTCGCACAAGCTGTCAGTTCCTATTTTGTTTTTCTTCTTCTTTGCATTCCATTTCGTTTTAGTTAGATAACTTCTTGTAGTATTTTTATCTTTTAATTGATTCAAGAATGCAAGCACATGGTGAGTATAAGCATGGTTCCTACCACTAACATCCATTTGCAGGAATATGGATCCTAATAAGCATCATCGAAAAAGCTGTGCTACAAATCAAGCTTCAACATCTAAGAATTCGGGTGTCCCTGTGCAAGAGGAGGGGCCTTCTGAGTCAGAAATCCGGTTTGGCCTCAAGGGGATGGAGTCCTATTATCTTAAGTTTTGGGAAAAGTGACCATTCTTTGAAGAAAAAGGGGTTGATGTAGTTGCCTTCACGGCTGATTTCCCAAATATAGCCAAACAGTTTTGCATAAGGATCTGGGACCACTTTGCCAAATCTCCTGGCCCATATTTTCCTGAGTTGGTACGGTAGTTCTATGCCTCATACCGGGCTAGGTAAGATATTCTAAAGCATAAAGGCCCAACAAGCAAACTACCCTGCCTTGATTCAGTGTTATTGAGAGGCAAGGAAATGGATATTACCCCAGCAACCATCCATTTTTCCATATGGGATACAGAACCAATTCCAGTGTCCAGATATTTAGAATGTGTGGCAACAAAAAATAACCAATATGAGTGGGTTGTTGGAATCATCGCTGAAGGAACTCCTTTTTGGGCCACCTCAAAAGGACCTATCTATCGATCAGATCTCAAGTTTGAAGCCCAGATGTGGTTAGATTTTGTATGCACACGACTCATCCCAACTAGTCACACTACTAAGGTGACTATAGAGGTGGCCATTATCATTGCTTATATCATGTATAGCCTCCCGATAAATGAAGGGGAAATCATTGCCGAACAAATCAAGCGGGAGCTAGACACGAGTCCACCTACATGGCTTTTCCTGTTCTCATGAGCATTCTGTGCTTCCAAGCAAACTTCCCTTAGTTTTGATCATTGTACAAAACAAGCGAAGCTATTGGCATGGTTTTCTTAGACACACGGCGAGACAAAGATGCTTCGCATATCAAGAAAAGATACCTTGATCAAACTCCAAGTGTCATGGGAGGAAATGCAGATGCTGAGATTGTCTCTCATGATCATGTGGACATTTCATCCCCATCTTAGGAAGCATCAAACACCACCCATATGGCTTCCCAAGCCATATCTACTTTAGGTAATTTTCTTAAACTTTCTCACCTTGTTCGCCATAATGAAGAGCGTCTTCACAAAGTGGCTAAGGACATTCCAAGCTTGATTCAATCTGCCATCAAATTGGCCTTGAAGCCGGTAGTGTCGAGTATAAGTAAGCTTTGTGCTAGGTTGGATACCATGGAAGTGGATGTTAATGAGCTTAGGAAATTGATACCACATGTTGATCCAAGGATCTCTAATTGGGATCTCAATCTACCGGCCCCAAATTCTATGTCCTCTCCAAGGAGTGATAGCCCTCCCGATGATTGGTGCATGGGTTAGGATCCAAATGATGAAGAAGGAACACTCGATATCTAAAAAGCAATTGAGCCAATCAAGAAGGCCCCTAAGACCTCAGAATCAGCCATCAAAACTACCCAGAGCTCCCCATATCTTATGAAAGAGAATGGGATCCACAGCTGAAGTTCTCATACCATGAGTTGATGACTTATATGATCAAGTGGGAGATTGTGGAACCATTCGACATCATCCAGGTCAAATAGGACCCATTGATTCCATTGGTGGATGGATTTCAAATAGACCCAGAGCATGCCTATATCCCACCACTGGCATCACCGGCACCTCGATCTCCTAGGCCACCACAGTGGTTTTACTTGAGGAGGCATCATCATCACTATTACTATCACCAGGGATTTTTTGCACTCATTCTTATTTGTATAATTCTATTTGTGCATCGAGGTCTATGCTTACTTAAAGTCTGGGGGGTCTGTAATGATTGATCATTCACCTTGTGCTTGATACGTTGCCCTTGCCGGGTCTTTTTATGTTAATTGGATGCTTTAATGGTTCCCTCTTCGGGCTTGATGTTTTTAAATTAAATTTTGATTGTGTTACCAGTTTAGTCTTACATGATTCCATTGTTTCACTACTCGTGCCTTGCGAATGTGCTAGTACCTACGCCGAGGCTTGTTCTAAAATAATTCATGAGCACTTAAATTTGTAGTCACCTTGTAATAGTATATTAGCAAATAAACTCCAAGGTTTTTTTTTAATATCATGATTCTTTCCCAAGGAGCAAATATTATCTTTATATTTCTTTTTTTTATTTTTGTGTCAAACCAAGTTGGTGTTTCCCTATGATAGATTGAGAGGCAACTTTCTTAAGGGAAAATGTCAAGTTTTAGTTTTAGATTGAGTCCCTACTTTGCTTGTCCTGAAATGGACCCATCAAAAAAAAAATCTCGGTAAAAAGTTTTTAAGAATTAATGGAAAGAGGGAAAAAAATTAAGGAAAGAATTCTCTTATCATGACTTGCACACTCTTGATTTGACTTATTTGATTTACAAATAAGTATGTAATGAACTCGGAATAGCTTGTCAAAAGTCATTTGTCCTATTTGATTTTGAGACTAATATGGAAAATTCTTGTGATGTGATGCCTTGTGTGGTGAGGCTATCTTTTGATTCTTGTGCATGTGTGTCATCTAGAACTTGCCCTAAATGTGATTCAAGGCAAAATTCTAGATGTGAGCAAGCTTGAAATATGATCTTAGGCCCTTTTTGAATAGCCACTTCACCCAAATGACTTCCCTTGACATTGATCCTAGTGAACCTCTTTGAGGTTGTGACCTTTCCTTGGCACCTTGTTAACACCTTGACACTTTTTGTAACCTTAATTCTTGCACTCATCCTCCCTAGTGGCTTGAAAGTGCAACATAGGATAAAAGCCTAACTTTCGGGGGAAATTAAAATGATAACATAGGCAAAAGTCTAAGTTTGGGGGTTTATGTACTCAATGTGGAGAAGAAAAGGAATGTATTTCTAGTGCAAGGTAGAACCTTATGTTTGGATTGAAAATATTCTCCAAATCCAATGCAATGAGAAAATTGAAAATAAAAGAATGGTGCTACCAAGTGAAGGTGATACAAGGAGGTTGAATGATCGGATTGAAGGGAAAAGCTTGGGTTGTGTGAAGGAGAAATAAGGTGAAGTCGAAGTTCGAAAATATGAGTGGTGTTTGAAATAATAACAAAGATTGTTAGGGAGGTTTAGCCACTTGAGCCAAATGCAATCCTCACCATAGCCCTAGCCAACAGCATAACCCACAAGTCCTTAGTAATTCTGACCTTGGTAACTCTACATTAGTGGCGAATTATAGGAAGGGCAAGCCTATGATTCAACATGTGTGCACTTGAAATTCCTTGAGAGAGTGAGAGTCTTTTTGATTTTAATATAATCCCTTGTATTATGAATTGCATGATTGTGAGTGGGATTCGCTCTTGTGGTGAGTGGCATCATGCACTCGAA
Organism: Jaltomata sinuosa; assembly: GCA_003996215.1. Lineage (NCBI taxonomy): Eukaryota > Viridiplantae > Streptophyta > Magnoliopsida > Solanales > Solanaceae > Jaltomata > Jaltomata sinuosa. Next base: position 33,709 of record QJPP01007264.1, read on the forward strand.
TTGAAACATGAAGTCTCTATTTCAACTGAGAGTAATGAATGAGAAAAGTTGTGTTGCGCATCTCGAGGTAAATCTCAAAGGTCCATGCCAATGACTTGAGAAGCTTGATTTTGTTTTGAATGGCTAATTCCCCTATTTTTGAATGAGAAATGGAGTCATTTTGATGAATATTTTGAATTGATCAATTGCCTTGAGAATATGGTGGTCCAAATTGAGATAAGAATTGTAGTTGAGTCTTTTGTTTGAGTCTTTTTATTTTTTATTTTTCTTAGTTTTTAAGAGTAGAGTAATCTTGAGTGCAACCCAGGTGTTTTAGAGCATAATTCATTCCTTACCTTGTGAGTATCTTGCTTGAGGACAAGCAATAGTTCAAGTTTGGGAGTTTGATAAGTTGGTAATGTACCAACTTATTGAGCCTTTATTCATGAATTATTGTTATGCCTTGATAAGATTTAGAGGTACTTATTGCCTCTATTAATGCAAATACAGGTACTTATGATCACAAGTAGTAAACAAGGATATTGACATAAAAGAGCTCAAAAGAAGTTGAAATGTAAAGTGATCAAAAGAGACGAAGATTCTACCAAGAGGTGCGGCCGTTGTGCGACACGCACAATGACTGGTCCAGAGCACACCCCCTTTGCATGACACCTAGAATTGGCTGAAGTCATTCGTCTGCTAAAATGGAGCCGTGCGACGTGCACAGTGGTTTGTGAAACTGCACGTCACACTGCATCTCACATTACAGGTCTCCTGAAGGGCATTTTTTCCCATTTTTATGTGATGATTTGGGAACCTTCTAAAACCCAATCTTAGGCATTGTACTCAATAGTTTTGGAACAGTTTTGAATAGGTTTTGAATAGTTTTAGAAGTTTTTCTCTCCAAGGAAAGATAGAAGGTTTTACTCCGTTCTCTTTATCTTCAACCTTGGATTCACCATTTTTGTATAATTGAGCTTGGATATTGGTTATTAGCTCCATTAATGAAAGGAAATTTGAATTACCCAATTGGTATAGTCTTTATTTCCTTTATCATGAGTAGCTAGTTTCTTTGTCTAAGGGTATGTGTATGATGGGTATTTGAATTTGGGTATGGGTCTTGCTTAATTGTGTTTATAATTGCTAAATTGATATGGGTCTAATGAATTCTCCATATTTTAACTCTAAAATTAATGGTTGCAAACATTGATTAAAATCACTTGGTTATGTTCTTGCTTGAGAAAGAAGTTTATAATTTTGAATGAGAATTCACTAGTGGGAATTTGGGATTTCCATTTAGATTGAGGCTAGAAATAGCTCAATTAATCGGAAAACACCCATTTAAGAGTCTAAGCTAGAGATGGTGTGACTTCCCCAAGCTTGTATTGGTTGGTTGATATTGAAACCAAGGTGCTTGAACAAAAACCATTGGATAAATGTTTGTGAGATCGAAAGATTAACATTCATGACTAAAACCAATGCTAGCCATATCGTTTATTAAGAATTTGTATAATTAAGAAAGTACCTTAACCCATGTTTAAGTCCCATTGGAAACATACCCTTAGTCGTCCTCTCTCTTGACTACAAATCCGTATTTACTTTGTTACTTTTTGGAATTTCAATTGTGACAGATTCCCAATTCCCTGATTTCCCTTTTTTTACTTTTATTATTGTTTGAACGAATACTCTATTGGTGATATATATACGAAAATCTTATAGGCGACTCTACCATTCTCTGTGGGATCGACCCCGACTCCCGTCGAGAATATTAATTTTATTTTGCTCTGATGATCGTTATCACCTCTGTATGGAGAGTGTTACTTGAGCGTTATCAGTGACCATTAAGAACAAGTATCCAATGCCATGTATTAATGATCTATTTGACCAGCTATAGGGTGTAGTGTTGTTCTCTAAGATAGACTTGAGATCCAGTTATCATCAATTGAGGATTAGGGATGCGTACATTCCAAAGACTATATTTAGGACTTGGTACGTCCATTATAAGTTCCTAGTCATGTCTTTTGAGTTGACTAATGTCCCAGCAGCATTTATGGAGTTGATCAACCAAGTGTTTAGAGCCTACCTGGACTCTTTTGTTATTGTGTTCATCGACGACATCTTGGTATATTTGAGGAGTAGGGAGGAGCATGAGCAGCATTTGAGAGTTGTACTTCAGACTTTGCGAGAGCATCAGTTATATACCAAATTCACTAAGTATAAGTTTTGGCTTGAGTCTATGGCATTCTTGGGGCACGTGGTGTACAAGTATAGGATTATGGTAGATCTAGTGAAGATTACGGCAGTTCATGATTGGGCTAGGCCTACATCGCCAACTGAGGTTTGCAATTTTGTCGAGTTGGCAGGTTACTACAGGCAGTTTATGGAGGGGTTTTCTTCTATAGCAGCTCCATTGACTAGATTGACTCAGAAGAATGTCCCTTTCCAGTGGTCCAGTGAGTGTGAGGTGAGGTTTCTAATGCTTAAGGCCTTATTGACTTCATCTTTGATTCTTACTCTTCTAATAGAGGGCTAGTGGTTTATGATGTATTGTGATGCTTTCAGTGTTGGTTTGGGTTGTGTGTTGATGCAGCAGAGCCAGGTTATTTCTTATGCTTCCAAACAGCTAAAGGCTCATGAGAGAAACCACCCCACTCATGACTTGGAGTTAGTGGCGGTAGTCTATACATTAAACATATAGAGGCATTATATGATATGATATTGCCCGGCATAATCCCTATGAGGCCATTCACTAGGATCCAAGCCAAAGAACTCTAAGCTTTACAAGCTCTATTTATGAAGAAAGAGGCGTTGGAGACCATTGAAGAGCGTAGATCAAGGATCTACAACTTATGGATGATCGCATGAAAAGATGAGGCTGCCAGTGATTCTGTTTGATGGTGAGAAACATAGGCGACAGCACTTTGCTTGGTGCATTTTGCACATCAAAAGTACAAGGCAGCAAGGATGATTTTGCTTAGCTGGTGCAAAGTGCTCATGCATTGGGCACTTCTAGTGGTGCAGATCACACCTCAAATGCACCTCTTGTGCGTTGGGCCAAGTCGGGCCATCTTTCAAGGTCACTATTGGGCCTTTATGTAATAGTTATAAATAGGGGTTGTCTTTCTTAGCTAATTAGATTTTGATGAATATTGAATGTTGCTTTTGAAAGCTTGTAGTTGCTATTCTAGCTTGTAGTCATTGGGTGTATTCCTAATTAGTTAATCTAGTGTAAAAATCTATTGGGTGAATTCCTAATAGTACTATTGCATGGATTCCTAATAGTTTAGGTGAGTGATTAGGGGTGGATTCCTTTGATTACTTGTTAACCTTTTTGCTTGATTAATCATAGAGTCATCCATTTGTGGATTCCTTTGTTTGTCTCTTTATTTGATTGAGGGGTTATTGTTGGTTGAACAAGTTCAATTGGGAGGTGAAGGTATAAAGTCCTTTGTTGCCCATAAACTTGGTTAATTGGCTTTAATCTGCATATCTTTGCTTATTTAATTTCCACATTTGGATTTTGATTAGTCTCCCTAATAAAAAACTTATCATTTGGTATCAGAGCTTAGGCTAAAGGATTCTTCCCACAATTCTTAATCCTAGGTTCATAAATCTAAAAATTTCAAAAAAAAATAGTGAGAAAAATATTTTGAGAAAATTCCTACAAAAAAATTGTTGATCTAGTGTTTTGTTTGAAAATATGATATTAGATTTGTTTTCTCTAATATCAATTTAGTCTAGATCTAAGATTTGAGCTTGTTTGGAGTTGAATTGAAGACGTCACCAATGTTGGGTGAAGAAGTTTGAAGAACAAGTTCGAGATCGGAGTTGATTTGAAACTTCAAACCTATTGGGCTTTGATTTCCTATTCATAAGGAGATTGAATCTCAAGTTTGGTAGAATTTGGTTGAGGTTTGAAGGAGTCACCATTTTGAGTTTTGAAGAACTTGAAGAATAGAAAATGGGTCTCTTCAATTTGGAGTGATTTGATTCTAATTAGTATCGGGCTTTGTTCTCTATATTGAGGGGAGGCTACATTTAAAATTTGGAGTCATTCCGAGTTGAATTGAGAGAGTTGGAAAATTGAAATTCATAGGTGTTCTTGGTGTTCTTCAAGGTGATTATTGAAGAAGAAGGTAAAATAAAGGTGTTTGATCCAAAGAAGAGGTAAAGGAAAGGGGTACTTGTGTTTGTACTAAAGGGAATTTACCAAAAGGGGAAAGTACTAAGAAGAAAAAGTACAAAAAGCTGAAAAATGAGTACAAACGCAGAGGCTTCAGGTGTTCTGCCTGGTGTTGTGCGAAGTGAGGTACGGCCAGCACTTTGCTTGGTGCATTTCGCACCAGCACTTCGCACCAGGGAGGATTTGTTTCTGGTTTTATTGTGCAAAGGAGGTGCACTGAGCACTTCTTTGTGTGCGTTTTGCACAAGCTGCCACACCAACTGGCAGTTCCAAATTAAGTTCGCTCCAACAAATCTCAGGTTCTATCTTCTTTGTTTCCTTTCTTTGATTCTCTTATCATTAGGAAATCTTAAGACTAATTAACAACAAGTATTTGTCCTACTTACTTGTGATTATATCTCTTGCTTCCGTTTCATTTCGTACCAATTACTTGTGAAGCTTTTCTCGTTTAAGCAATCATTGAAACCCTTCTTAGCTCCGTCTATTTGACTTTGAGTCGTCCTTCTTTCTATTAACAAGAATCCATTCCTATAAAAAGGATAGGTGACTTGTGACGTGGTTGATCAAAGGAATTTCACTATCAATTCTTGGAAGATGCTTAGGAGGTAAGTTGAGTGTTCACATATGAGAGGGTGAGGAACCATTACTACTAATCTCGTTATTGAATTTTTCAGGTACGATGTCAAAAGTATTTTATAGTGCTTATGAAAGACATGGGTCCTTTAGTATGGAGGCAGCCTTTGCCTCACTCACAAAGCAATTAGCAGACATAAATGGGAAGATAGCGGACTTAGGTGGAGGCATGGCTATCATGAATGGAAGGATGGATCATATGGAGGACCGGATGGTGATTGTTGAGAGTCCCAACCAAGAGGACTCACCTCATACCACTCATGGGTCGGGAGCAAATAGGAACACGAGTTCCTCAATGACTATTACCTTGGGGCATGCACGTGAGTTATGCAACCCCCGAAATAACCTAAGCCCTACCCCACAAATCCAACAACCTTCTTTCCAAATGTCTAACTATTCGAACAATGTTAGGCAAAGCTCCACTCATCCAAATTACCCGCTACAAGAGGAACATCCTTTTGTAGCAACCTAAAACCAAGCTCCCCTTCGAAATGCATCACATGCTAACTTGCATGTACCACATAACCAAAACCAAGAGCCTTACCAAGATAGTCACCACAACCCACTCTACGAAGAGTTGGAGGAAATAAATGCTAATCGGAACTATAATGGTCCTCAACATGGTGGTCAACAAGGTTATGGTTGACCTAGAGATAGAGTGCAACCCGGAGGTTATGGTCGAAATCAAGGTGCAAGATGGCAAGGGAATGGAGATCGAGGTGAAGGGTATGATGATCACCATGGTGATCATTATAGTAATCCAGTTGATAGATATGGTGGTCACTATGATGATAGATATGGTTATCGTCAAGGAGATCATGGTGACCATGATCGGAGTTTGAATATCATCAAGGTTGCTCTTCCAACCTTCAAAGGTAGTAGTGATCCGGAAAAATTCTTTGAATGGCGATTGCAAAGTGAGCGGATATTTCTCACCAACAATATTTTGGATGTTATGAGCCAAATATGCCCTTACTCAATTTGAGGGATATGCATCCACGTGGTGGGAGTCCAAGTTGAGAGAACAAGTCCGAGATCTCGTTTATGACTTTCCTACGGGGCAAGAGTTGCTTGCACTTATGGAAGTGAGGTATGTTACACCTACCTATCATCAAGAGGTTCTCAAGAAGGTGTAACTCCTTCATCAAGGTACCAAAAGTGTTGAGGAGTATTATGATAAGTTTGAAAATTTGAGAATGAAGTCTAAGCTTGATGAACCGTTGTTGAACACAGTGATCCAGTTTGTCATTAACTTGAAGAAAGACATCTCAAAGGCGATGGGACTCAAACACTATGCTAGATTGGAGGAAGCCTATCATAATGCTACCAAGGTAGAGACTGACTCAAAAGATGAGAAGTCATTCAAAGCCAAGGGTACTACAACTTCCTCATGGAACAAAAACAATGACAAGTGAAAGTTTTCTACCACTCGGGAGTACACCAAAGGTAGTGGTCAAGCTACTCAAGCAAAGGTTGATAAGCCAAAGTGGAATGACAAGGCTAAGGAAGGAACCAATTGAAACCTATCTTTCCTCATCCTTCTACCATTCAATTCTTTAGATATCAAGGAAGGGGACACATTGCTAGTGAGTATCCCAACCGAAGAACAATTATGGCTTACAAGGATGGGTACCATACTAAAGAATATGAGGAGTGTGGTGAAGAGAGTGAAGGTGAAGAACCCAAAGCTGATGATGATGAAACATCTTTGAATGATGATGATGAGAGGATAGAAGAGAGGCCAAACTTTGCTATGCTTATGAATACAAGTGTGCCTCTAGAGTGTGATGATGATGAGCCATTGCCCGTGAACATGAACTTGTCTTGTGTTGTGAGGTGAATCATGGGAGATATTACTAAAGAAGAGCTTGATCAACGGGAAAACTTGTTTCATGCTAGATGCAAGATCCTAGACAAGATTTGCGCCTTGATCATTGATAGTGGGAGTTGCACTAATGTTGTGAGCGACACTTTGGTGGAACGAATGCAACTTCCTACCAAGAAGCATCCTAGTCCTTACAAGCTCCAATGGCTCAATGAAAGCGGAGAAACGAAGGTCCTCAAGCATCTAAGAATTAAATTTAGCATTGGTAAATATCAATATGAAGTTCTTTATGATATTGTACCTATGTTAGCATGTCATATCTTTGCTTGAAAGACCTTATCAATTTGATAGGGATGTTATACATCAAGGGAGAACCAATAAGTATTCATTTGTATTTAGTGGTCAAAAGTTCTCTCTTTCTCCTTTAACACCCTACCAAGTGAGTGAAGATTATTGGGTCATAAAGGAACTCCAGGAGAAAATACAAGTGGTGGAGAATGTTAGTGAAGGCTCCACAAGTGTGCAAGAAAAGAGAGATGTCTTGGCTAAAAAGAAGAACAAGATTTGCATGATAGCTAAGCCAAACAATTGTTTGAAAGGTGTTGATGAGAGGCGTTTCCTAGTGTGCCTTGTCAACAAGGATCTATTGTTGCATGCTAACCAAGATACTAGTGCTTTGCCTAGTATTGTTTCATCTCTTTTGCAAGATTATGAGGGTTTATTTCTCGAAGAGATGCCTGGTGGATTGCCACCCTTGAGGGGTACTGAGCATCAAATTGAATTTATACCCAGATCTCAAATTCCAAATCGTCCGGCATATAGAATCAATTCGGAGGAGACTAAAGAGTTACAATGGCAAATTGATGAACACCTTAAAAAGGGACTTGTCATAGAAAGTCTTAGTCCTTGTGTTGTACCGGTTATCCTTGTTCCAAAAAAGGATGGCACTTGTAGGATATGTATTGATTGTAGAGCCATCAACAAAATAATGCTAAAGTATCGACATCCTATTCCTAGACTTGATGACATGCTTGATGAGGTTTGTGGATCAAGTGTATTTTCGAAGATTGATCTTCGAAGTGCCTATCACTAAATTCGTATGAACCCGGGTAATTAATAGAAGACGGCCTTCAAAACCAAGTTTGGTTTGTATGAGTAGCAAGTTATGCCTTTTGGCTTGACTAATGCCCCTAGAACTTTCATGAGGTTGATGAATCATGTATTGAAGCCCTTCATCAATAAGTTTGTAGTCATTTATTTTGATGACATACTTGTATATAGTAGAACAATTGAGGAACATGTTGACCAATTGAGGCAAGTATTTGATATTCTACTACGTGAAAGGCTCTGTGCAAATCTCAAGAAGTGTTCATTTTATGTGGAGAAGTTGGTATTCTTGGGGTTCATGGTGAGTGCCAATGGTGTAGAGGTGGATGAAGAAAAGGTTGAGTCCATTAGATCTTGGCGACCTCCTACTAATGCATTCAAAGTAAGGAGTTTCCATGGGTTAGCAAGTTTATATCGATGCTTTATGAAAGGCTTTAGCACTATTGCTTCCCCTCTAACCGAATTGATCAAGAAGACACACCCTTTATTTGGGGAGATGTTCAAGAGAAAGCCTTTCAAGAATTGAAGTCTATGTTGAGCACTTCTCCTTTGCTATAATTGCCTGACTTTGACAAAGCTTTTGAAATTAAATGTGATGCTTCAGGTGTTGGTATAAGTGAAGTGTTGATGTAAGAATGCAAGTCTTTGGCCTACTTTAGTGAAAAGCTAAAGGGGGCCTCTTTGAACTACTCAACGTATGACAAGGAGTTGTATGCACTTGTGCGGGTGTTGGCTCATTGGCAAAACTATCTATGGCACAAGGAATTTGTGATAAGTATGGATCATGAATCCTTGAAGTATCTCAAGATCCAATCAAAGTTGAACAAGCGCCATGCTAAGTGGGTGGAATTTATTGAAAAGTTTCCTTATGTGATCCACTACAAGCAAGGGAAAGAAAACATTATTGCCGATGCTTTGTTTAGAAGGTTTGTATTGGTTAACACAATGATGGGGTTTGAAATCCTAAAGGAGTTCTACTCTAAGGACTCCGACTTCAAGGAAGTTTATGATGAACTTGGCCAAGGTAAGCGTGTGTAACGTTTCCAAATGCTTGATGGTTATTTGTTCAAGGATGGCAAAGTGTGTGTACCTATGAGTTCATGGAGGGAGCTCTTACTCAAAGAAGCTCATAGTGGTGGAATGATGGGGTACTTTGGTATTACCAAGACACTTGATATTCTCATGGAGAAATTTTATTGGCCAAGGATGAAGCATGATGTGGAGAAGCTATGTGGACAATGCCTCAAATGTAAGCAAGGCAAGTCCAAGACTTGGCCCCAAGGTATGTACACACCTCTTCCCACCTCTCTTGGTCCTTGGATGGACATTTCTATGTATTTTGTGTTGGGACTTCGAAGAATCAAAAGAGGGCATGATAGTATCTTTGTGGTAGTAGATAGATTCTCAAAAATGTCTTATTTTATTCCATGACATAAATGTGATGATGCATCTTATGTTGCATCTTTGATTGTTATTCATGTGCTTAAATTGCATGGAGTACCTCGCACTATTGTTAGTGATAGGGACTCCATGTTTCTTAGCCATTTTTGGAAGAGTCTATAGGGTACACTTGGTAAAAAAACTCATGTTCTCTACTTCTTGTCATCCTCAAATGGATGGTCAAACTGAAGTAGTCAATAGGACTCTTGAGAGCATTCTACGTTGCATGATTAGAGGATCCCTAACTTCTTTGGAGGACCATTTACCATTGATTGAATTTGCTTACAATCAGTCTCTTCACACCTCTATGTGCATGACTCCATTTGAAGTTTGTTATGGGCTTAACCCATTGATTCCATTATCCTTAACCCCTTTGTCTAGTGATATTGTTGTGAGCTTAGATGTAAAGCAAAGGGCGAAGGAGATGATGAAGATTCACACAAAGGTGAGGGAGGCCATGGATAAGAACAACTCCAAGGTGGCTCTCCGGCAAAACCATGGAAGAAAGAAAGTGATCTTTCAACCCAATGATTGGGTTTGGGTCCACTTTCAGAAGGAAAGATTTCCCCATCTCCGCAAAGGGAAGTTGAGTACAATGGGTGATAGCCTATACCAAGTGCTTGAAAGGATCAACGACAACGCCTAAAAGATCGATCTACCATCACTACTAAAAAAAGGCTAAAAAGAGATGGTCAAAAAGGACGCTGGACGTTGCTTTTTTGGCCAAAACTGATGGAAAAGCGACGACATCACTTCCGTGGGAAAATGGCCTGTCGCTTTTCCAAAAGCGACGGACAGCGTCGCTTTAAAAGTGACGGACTGTGTCGCAAATAAAAAAGTGACGCAATTTTATTTTATTTTATTTTTTTCAGAAAAGCGATGTTGTTTGTCGCTTTTTCTGAGTATTTTTAAAAAAAATAATACAGAAACGCTTTTTTTGGGAATTTTTTTAAAAATCCAGATTCCCAGAAAAGCGACGGACAAAAGAGACTCTGTCGGTCGCTTTTTTGTATTTTTTCCAGCTGTAAAAATCTGCATTTTCAATATGCACCACCTGCCATTTACAAAACTAATTCAAATACAGCCTAAATTAGCACTAATTGCTTCCACAATATTCATAAAGCGACTACAACATCAATAAGAAACTAAATATGAAGTAAAACATTCATTAAATACATAAAAGATCCACTCAAAGGACCTACAAAATGTTTCAAAATATAAAAGAAGTACAAAATTATAAATAAAGTGTCAAAAAACTAATGCAAACTAAAAGAAAGTCAATCTAAGAGGCTCGACGGTCTAGCACATATCTTTATCTTTCTCCTTTCGTTGTCTCTCAGAATCTGCCAAGGCATAAGTTGTGCAATCTGCTGTCACCTGATGACATCTGTATGCAAATTTATATTAAAATATATATAAAAAGAATATAAATATTAAAGAAAACCATAATCATAAGTATTAAAGAAATTAAAATCATAATCATAAGTATAAAAAAATTTACATACTAGTCTATAAGTATTAAAGAAAATCATAATCACAAGTATTAAAGAAATTAAAATCATAATCATAAGTATAAAGAAATTTACATACTAGTCTATATTCTCCCAATCTTCGTCCTCACTTGATTCATTTTCATCAGTCTCCTATTCTTCCTCATCACTTGTTTCATATTCATCGTCCCATTCTTCCTCCTCAGTTATTTTTCCCTCAAGATTTGTGATGGCAATTAACTCATCATCAGAAACTTCTTTTAATATTTGTTGAGGATGTTCTAGATTGTTTTCTAACTCAGCATCCACTGCTTGATGAGGTGAAGCATTATTAGAGAATGGTGTGAGACCATATGCACACAATCTCAATCTAACATTTCTTGGTTCTCTAGCAAAATCAGGATATGTTCTATCAAAATGCTTCCAAGCTTCTCCATCTGATGGATGAGACAAGACACCCGGTGGCCTTCTATTTTCACGGTGCCATCTCATATGTGGGGCAGAACTCATTGAAGCGTACAACCTCTTTAACCTAGGTATAAGAGGTAGATAGTGCATCACCTTAATTGGAACCATCTTTCCACCGGGAGTTCTCTTATACCGAGCATGTCCACAAAACTTACAATTGTCAATATGATCATCATACTTATAGAACAACATGCAACCATTTACACAACAACTAATTCTATCATATGACAATCCTAACTTGGAAACCAATTTTTTAGCTTCATAAAAATTCTTAGGTATATTCAACTCTAGATTATTAGCTACTTCCCCCACAAGATCAACTACATAGTCCATAAGAGTTTGAGGAGCACTCCAATCTGATTTAATGCTCAATAATCTAACTGCAATTGACAAAGCAGAATGTGGATTCCCTTCACATAATGGACGATTACCCTCTTGTAATTGTTTATAGAAGCATTTTGCTTCTTCATTAGGAGCTTCTTCTTCAAAATACTCTTCGGGTTTTATCCCATCTTGAACCCCGAAAGCATCATTAACCATTTCATGCATCCTATCGTGTTCAACCCTATCATCTTGAGACCTATTATGTTCAACCCTATTATATTCATTTATAGGCAATGAATTATAAAATATACCATTCAACCCATCTTTCTCACTATGATCAACCCACACAAATTATCTACTATTAAATCCACTACTATAGAGATGAACCATAACTTTATCTGGATTAAAAAACTTCAGGCACCAGCATTTACTACAAGGACACCTAATCACACCATGACTTTGACAGTTGTCTAGTGACATTGCATGCTCGATAAATCTCTAACTCCTTCAAAAAATTCAGGTTTAATAGGACCATCATTTTCATAATACATATCATACATCCATAAGCGATGATCCATCTACAAAAATATAATAATTCAATTATAAATTAGACTCATTGACATTCATAACATAAACTAAAGTTGAAAACTAATTCAAGATTATAACCCAACAATATAAACTAATTCAAAATTTCCAACTTCACTATCAAATTCAAGAACCCAATTCAACAACCTAAAGTTGAAAACTAATTCAAGATTATAATCTAATAATATATATAAACTAATTCAAAATTTCCAACTTCACTATCAAATTTAAAAACCTAATTCAACAACCTAAAGTTGAAAACTAATTCAAGATTATAACCCAACAATATAAACTAATTTAAAATTTTCAATTCACTATCAAATTCAAGAACCTAATTCAACAACCTAAGTTGAAAACTAATTCAAGATTATAACCCAACAATATAAACTAATTCAAAATTTCCAACTTCACTATCAAATTCAAGAACCTAATTCAACAACCTAAGTTGAAAACTAATTCAAGATTATAACCCAACAATATAAATTGATTCAAAATTTTCAACTTCACTATCAAATTCAAGAACCTAATTCAACAACCTAAGTTGAAAACTAATTCAAGATTATAACCCAACAATATAAACTAATTCAAAATTTCTAACTTCACTATCAAATTCAAGAACCTAATTCAACAACCTAAAGTTGAAAACTAATTCAAGATTATAACCCAACAATATAAACTAATTCAAAATTTTCAAATTCACTATCAAATTCAAAAAACTAATTCAACAACCTAAAGTTGAAAACTAACTCAAAATTATAACTCAACAATATAAACTAATTCAAAATTTCCCACTTCACTATCAAATTCAAGAACCTAATTCAACAACCTAAAGTTGAAAACTAACTCAAAATTATAACTAAACAAAATAAACTAATTTAAAATTTCCAACTTCACTATCAAATTCAAGAACCTAATTCAACAACCTAAGTTGAAAACTAATTCAAGATTATAACCCAACAATATAAACTAATTCAAAATTTCCAACTTCACTATCAAATTCAAGAACCTAATTCAACAACCTAAGTTGAAAACTAATTCAAGATTATAACCCAACAATATAAATTAATTCAAAATTTCCAACTTCACTATCAAATTCAAGAACCTAATTCAACAACCTAAGTTGAAAACTAATTCAAGATTATAACCCAACAATATAAACTAATTCAAAATTTTCAACTTCACTATCAAATTCAAGAACCTAATTCAACAACTTAAGTTGAAAACTAATTCAAGATTATAACCCAACAATATAAACTAATTAAAAATTTTCAACTTCACTATCAAATTCAAGAACCTAATTCAACAACCTAAAGTTGAAAACTAATTCAAGATTATAACCCAACAATATAAACTAATTCAAAATTTCCAAGTGCACTATCAAATTCAAGAACCTAATTCAACAACCTAAGTTGAAAACTAATTCAAGATTATAACCCAACAATATAAACTAATTCAAAACTTTCAACTTCACTATCAAATTCAAGAACCTAATTCAATAACCTAGCTAAAGTTGAAAACTAATTCAAGATTATAACCCAACAATATAAACTAATTCAAAATTTCCAACTTCACTATGAAATTCAAGAACCTAATTCAACAACCTAAAGTTGAAAACTAATTCAAGAACCTAATTCAACAACTTAAGTTGAAAACTAATTCAAGATTATAACCCAACAATATAAACTAATTCAAAATTTCCAACTTCACTATCAAATTCAAGAACCTAATTCAACAACCTAAAGTTGAAAACTAATTCAAGAATATAACCCAACAATATAAACTAATTCAAAATTTCCAACTGCACTATTAAATTCAAGAACCTAATTTGACAACCTAAGTTGAAAACTAATTCAAGATTATAACCCAACAATATAAACTAATTCAAAAAATTTAACTTTACTATCAAATTCAGCAACCTAGCTAAAGTTGAAAACTAATTCAAGATTATAACCCAACAATATAAACTAATTCAAATTTCCAACTTCACTATCAAATTCAAGAACCTAATTCAATAACCTAAAGTTGAAAACTAATTCAAGAATTTAATTCAAGAACCTAATTCAAACTTAAAATCAAGAGCCTAAGATATTTACTATGCTCACAAATTCTAAAATCAAATTCAAGTTCAAACTTCTCAAATTCAAGTTCACAAATTCAATTATATGAATTATAAATGTTCATAACATTATTCAAGATTCACAACTAGCAATGTTCATAATCTAACACTAACTTAAAATAAATGAAAAAAAATAATTTAAAAATTCAAAACTAACAAACTTGATAATAATAACAAAAAATATTAAATAAACCCTAACTTGAAATTTTAAATACTACTAATTCAAGTTCTAATCTACATAACAACTAACAATGTTCTTAATCTAATATTAACCTAAAATAAATACAATGTAATTGAAAAAAGTAATAAAAAATCTAACCTTGAATTTTAAATTAGCCCTAACCCAAAAATTAATGATAGAGGAGGAAGGAGACGGCATGGAAGCGACGGCGGTGGAAAAAATGGTAGCGGTAGCAGTGGCGGCAATGATGGCTTAAAGGTGTGGAGGTGTGTGGAGGTGTGGAGGTTTGTGGAGATAAGAGAGGAGAAGAGAAAAGAGAGAAGAGGAAAATGAAGAGTGACCCGATCTGGGTCATTTTATTTTTTAAAAAGCGACGAACAGTGTCGCTTTTGTCCGTCACTTTTTTAAATGAGTTGACCGCATATTGACTGAAAAGCGATGGATAAAAGTGACGTTGTATGTCGCTTTTCTATTTTTTTAATATAAATTAAATTTTAAAGAAAGCGACGGACAACGTCGCTTTCTTTGAAATTATTTTTTAATTTTTTTTAATAATTGCGACGCTGTCCGTCGCTTTTGCAAAAAATAATATAATTTAAAAAAAAAAAAGTGACAGATGGCGTCGCTTCGGGACCGGCTTCGCAGGTATCTAAACCACTCATGGCTAAGCACTCTGGGCAAATGCTTTTTCCGTTGCTTTTCAGGAGCGACGCTGTCCGTCACTTTTCTATCCGTCCCTTTTTGAGTTGTTTTTAATAGTGCATGTGAAGATAATGTTCACAATATTTTCAATGTGAGTGATCTATCTTCTTGTTTTGTAGGTGAAGCTATGGATTCGAGGATGAATCCTTTTCAAGAAGAGGAGGATGATATGATATCGCCCAGCACAACTCCTACGAGGCCATTCACTAGAAGCCAAGCCAAAGAACTCCAAACTTTACAAGCTCTATTTATGAAAAAAAGAGGCTTTGGAGACCATTAAAGAGTGTAGATCAAGGATCTACAAATTATAGATGATCACATGGGAAGACGAGGCTGCCAGTGATTCTGCTTGATGGTGCGAAATAGAGGCAACACGCACTTTGCTTGGTGCATTTTGCACATCAAAAGCACAAGGCTACAAGGATGATTTTTCTTAGCTAGCGCAAAGTGCTCGTGCGTTGGGCACTTCTAGTGGTGCGGATCATACCTCAAACGCACCTCATGTGCGTTGGGCCAAGTCAGGCTATCTTTCAAGGTCACTATTGGGCCTTTATGTAATAGCTATAAATAGGGGTTCTCTTCCCTTAGCTAATTAGATTTTGATGAATATTAAATGTTTCTTTTGAAAGCTTATAGTTGCTATTCTAGCTTGTAGTCATTGGGTGGATTCCCAATTAGTTAATCTAGTGTAGAAATCTATTGGGTAGATTCCTAATAGTACTATTGGGTAGATTACTAATAGTTTAGATAAGTGATTAGGGGTGGATTTCTTTGATTGCTTGTTAACTTCTTTGCTTGATTAATCATAGAGTAATCTATTTGTGAATTTATTTGTTTGTCTCTTTATTTGATTAAGGGGTTATTGTTGGTTGAACAAGTTCAATTGGGCGGTGAAGGTATAAAGTTCTTTGTTGCCTATGAACTTGGTTAATTGGCTTTAATCTGCATACCTTTGCTTATTTAATTTTCGCATTTGGATTTCGATTATACTCCCTAATCGAGATGTTATCATTATATGTATAGTGTGCATTGTGATATCTTTATTGACCATCATAGTCTTCAGTATCTTTTTATCCAAAAGGATCTAAATTTGAGGTAGCGCAGGTGGTTGGAGTTCTTGAAGGACTATGATATCTTCATTCTTTATTATCTGGGCAAGGCAAACATGGTGGCAGAAGCCTTGAGCTGAAAGGCAGTGAGTATGGGTAGCTTGGCATTCCTAGCAGCGGAGGAGCAACCTTTAGCCTTGGACATCCAGTCTTTTGCTAACAGGTTGGTTAGACTTGATATTTCTAAGCCAGACCATATTTTTGCCTGTGTTGAGGCTAGGTATTCCTTGTTAGAGCAGATTCAGGCACAGCAGTTTGATGATGTGAGGTTGAGGATCATTCATGATAATGTGTTGAGTGGTGAGGCTAGGAAGGTGACCTTAGATTTGGAGGGTGTTCTAAGGATTAAGGGTTGTATCTGCGTTTCTAGAGTTGGTGACCTGGTCAGGTTGATTTTGGAGAAGGCTTATTGTTCTAGGTATTCCATTCATCATGGGGCAGCTAAGATGTAACGTGAGATGAGGCAGCACTAATGGTGGTGTGGGATGAAGAGGGATATCTCAAATTTCGTGTCTAGGTGCTTGAACTGTTAGCAGGTGAAGTTTGAGCACCAGAGACCAGGTGGTTTAACTCAGAGGCTACCCATTCTAGAGTGGAAATGGGAGCAGATAGCTATGGACTTCATAGTTGGTTTGCCACGTACCTTGTGGAGATTTGATGATATTTAGGTCATCATGGATAGGTTGACAAAGTCTGCTCATTTTTCTTCAATATAGACTTCCTACAGTTCAGAGAGGTTGGCTCAGATTTACATCCATGAAACCATTTGCATGGCGTGCCAGTTTCTATTATTTCTGACTGTGGTACTCAGTTTACTTCGTGTTTTCTAGAGGTCTACTCAGAGAGAGTTAGTTACCAGAGTTGACCTTAGCATTGCTTTTCACGTGCAGATTGATGGTCAATCAGAGTATACTATTTAGGTTTGGGAGGATATGTTACGGGCCTATGTTATTGATTTCAAAGGTTAGTGGGACCAGTTCTTAGCCTTGGCAGAGTTTGCGTATAATAATAGTTATTATTCCAGTATTCAGATGGCTCCTTTTGAGACTTTGTATGGTAGGTGGTGTAGATCTTTGGTGGGTTAGTTTGATTCCATTAAGGTTAGGCCATGGGGTACTGACTTGCTTCGTGATTCCATGGATAGAGTTTGGGTTATTCTGGAGAGGCTTCGTACTGCCTAGAGTAGGAAGAAGATTTATGCTGACCGAAGGGTTTGAGAGTTAGAGATCATGGTTGGTGACCGTGTGTTCCTTTGGGTGTCTCCCATGAAGGGAGTAATGAGGTTCGGGAGGAAGGGAAGCTCATTTCTATATTCATTGGGCTATTTGAGATCCTTCACCATATTAGAGAGGTAGCATATGAGCTAGCCTTGCCTCCTACTCTTTTAGGTGTTCACCCTATTTTCTATGTTTCTATGTTGCAGCAGTATATTCTGGATGAGTCTCAAGGGCTTCAGTGGGATTCAGTTCAGTTGGATGAGTCTGTAGCCTTTGAGGAGGAGCCAGTTGCTATTTTGGATAGGCAGGTTAGGAAGTTGAGGTCCAAGGAGATTCTGTCAATTAAGGTTAAGTGGTGGCATTATCCTATCAAAGAGGCTACTTGGGAGATCGAGACTGACATGCAGACCTGCTATCCTCATATTTTTAAGCCTTCAGGTATCTTTATTTATTTAACTTTTGAGGACAAAAGTTATTATAGTAGTAGATATTGTAATGACCCTCTAGGTAATTTTCTTATTTATCGTGCTTTTTCCATGTTTGAAACTTTTCCATAATGGCTACAGGTCATTTATGACTTACCGGGACTGACGGTTCAGTTTCTGAGCAATTCATTTGTATTTTAAGATCATTTCCCTATTTTGCAACTCTTAAGACTGGTAGAGTTGACTTTGGTCAACATTTAGAGAAGACAACCTCAGATGGAAATCTCGTCAGCACTGTTAGCTCCAGAATGTTGACTTTGGGTAAGAAGGACCTTTGGTTTGGGTCCCGAGGCTTCCAGACTTGGTTTGGGTTTTTGGGTTCTTTTTTGGTAAAAGTTAGTTTTGGGCATAGGGCCCACTTTTTGCCAAAATAATCTTCGTTGGGAATTTTATCAATTTTGTTGAGTCTAGAATGCCTTTTTTGGTGGGAGAGCATATCAGGTTTGTGTTCATGGGGTTCCAAATTAATCTCGAGGGTGCAGTCAGAGAGTTTAGAGGTTGTTGTTACAGCTAGTGTTGCTGGTTCTGGTGTGGTGCGCCTGTGTGCCTGGGGGCTCACCTGCGCAGCTTCCCCTATGGTCACCAGCCGCACCTGTGGCACTAAGTGACATCGGTAGGGGGCACCCCTACACTTCATTTTCTACCCCTGTGGTGCCGCCCCTGTGGAATTTTCACCGCAACTATGAGGTTGGGGGTTTTCATTAACCTCCGCCCCAGCATTAGTCTGGGCACAGCACTGTCACTGCACATGCGTCAATATGACTGCAGGTGCATCGATCACTGACAGTTTTAAATGAGTTCCTTCTTCATTTCAATTCCTTTCTAAAAGCTATTTTCCATTATTGAGCTCGGGTGAAGAGGAAGAGTACTCCATTTTCTCGTCAATTTCTCGTGCAAACATAATTCTAAAATTTGTTTTTTGTTTTGTTGCACGGGCCCTGAGGGTCATTTTTCAAACCATTTTTTGTCCAAAAATTTTGTATAGCAATATGGGTGGCATTCTTCTCATCTTGATATCTAGTTTATTTTCTTGATAGTGTGGAAGCATTCTGAGGCTGTTCGGAAGGGGAAGGCACATGAGTGATGGTTTATGCTTCAATTTATCCCTGAGGTAGGTTATGATTTATTTATCTTAGACCTGGCTTAGTTAGATTTTATATGTTATGAGATGCATGAATGTTAGGCTAGGTTTTAGGTTAGAATTAGGCTTAAATCATGTTTTTTGTTTATTTTAACCATTTTCAGGACTGTAGAGTAGTACTACCATGTTTATTCTTAGCTAAGGGGCTTATAGAATTACTATGGGTAGCCTAGAATCCTTAGAGTGACTTTAGGAGGTTTTAGAGGTAGAGTAGGTGCCTTGTTTTATTTTTATATTATATTTCCGGTTTTCCATTATTATATTAAATTGTGTAACTATGGGCCCGAGGCCATAGCTTATATTGGACGGAGTTTCAGGTGAGTACCTTGTTTGGGGGCTCTTTGGCCCTACATTTGGTGTTATATTTATGTCTTTGCTTGAGTACTGTACTACTTACTTTTATTTCTGCACTCATAGACTTGGCATACAAACGGATTTTTCTAAGAAAGAATGATCGATTTTCGAGTTAAGAAGGATGGTTTTTATTATTATTACGTATTTCAAAGTTTTTAAGAAGGATTGGCACTACCGTGGCATTGACTTTGGATTTAAGAACTAAACGCCTCCCTTTTTACTGATTTGAGCTTCGTAGAGGACATTTTTCTTACTACATGTCCGATGTAAGATTCCAGACTCATGTTTGCTTACTGCATGTCTGATGTAAGACTTCAAACTCGTGTTTACTTAGTGCATGTCTAATGTAAGATTCCGAACTCGTGTTTACTTACTGCATGTCTGATGTAAGATTCTCGACTCATGTTTACGTACTGTATGTCCAATGTAAAATTCTGGACTCATGTTTACTTACTGCATGTCCAATTTATGATTCTAGACTCATGTTTACTTATTGCACGTCTGATGTAAGATTCCAAACTCATGTTGCATTGGCCTTATTCTACATCATATCATCTCTCAATGCATTGCATTTGCGTATGTGTACTTGGAGTGCCTTTGCCTTATTATCATTATTATCTTCACCATTTGTTGGATTACGACGTTGTTAGTTGATAACTAGATTTAGGTAGATCCCTGTAGCTAGTTTACTTTCTTGTGTCTTATAATATATATATTCTTTCTGATCTCAATTGGCCTATGATGTCTACTGGGTATCCATTATTTTGGTACTCATACTACACTCTGCATCTTTTTCTGATGCAGCACTTATATGATCCACCCTCGTTGATCCTCCGGTCGTTCATGGCCAGCTGCTATTTGGATCGCGGTGAGCTCCTGACGTTTGGAGATCCTCTAATGCTTTCCATTTACATTTTTGTCTACATTTTTGTATTTTGGATAGATAGCACTTATTGTATAGTGGTGTTCCATACTTTAGATGTTCTTGTACTTGTGACACCAGGTCCAGAGTTGGTCTTGCTTATGTTGTCTTCCCGGTCACTTTGGGGCAACTTTTGTATATTTATTTAAATTGGTTTATATTTATATTGATGGCCCCCTTCTTGTATGTTCCCCTTCTGCTTTTCGTTATTTAAAATGTTTTACTGTACTTCTGCATTCTTTCGTTGGCTTGTATATAGGTGTCATCGCGACCCGATTTTAGATTGTGACATAGATAAATTAAACAATGTATGGGATTAAAGGCACCTGCATGCCACAAGTCCTCTCATGCGGCCGCAGGTGCCAACGCATGTGAACCGCAAGTCACCCGAGGGGTAATATCATCCAGAATTTATTTGCATATTTGGAAAGCTTCCAATGATAATTTTGGGATCTGTGCAAGAAATATTTATTACACCTAGTTTTTCCCTAATTTGTATATTATAGAGAGTACACTTGAAAAAGTACAACTTTGAGCATCTTCTTCTAGAATTAAGAAAACACCATTGTTGAAGGTTGAAAAGCTTGGAATTGATATTAATTTCTCATTAAGAATGGATTTGAGGAACTCCTTTGTGGTATAATTTCTCTTTCCTTACGTATGAGTAGCTAATTTCTCTTCTAGGGGTGTGTGTAAATGATAGGTGTTGAGTATTGATTAGGTATTGTCTATTTGTTCTTAGAACTGATTAATAAGCATGGATCTAATAAATCCTTCGAGGTTTAATCTAATTATTAATGGTTGAAAACATTAATTAGGTCCTCTAATTTCACTTTTGCTTGAGAAAGGGAAGTGAAATTAGGTAAGGATTTAATAGTGGGGATTTGGGGATAAAACCTCATTTAAAAACTAGAGCTAGAAATAGTCTAAGCCTACCCAAGCAATTGATTGGTTGATTATCGAGTATGGTTTTTGGGTTTCGAGAGAAACCAAAGATAGACACACTCATAGGTTCAGAAACTTTGAGTGTAGCTAAAACCAATGCTATACATGCTATAACTTATTCTAAGGCATCTAGTTAATACCTATCAAAGATACTCCCTATCAAATACACACCCCTAGATCCTTTAATCTTGATACCAACAATTGTGTTACTTCGTTTCCTTTGCATACTCAATTGTTCACTTGTTTAGACCATTCCCCCATTTTACTTTATTGTTTTATGCAATATGCTTACTTATGTGATTCGATTTTTACAGACCTTGGTGAATTTAACATCCAATCTCTGTGGGAAATCAACCCCGACCTTTTGTTGGGTACTTGTTTTGCGAACGACCATTTTCACCTTCATTAGAAAGTGATTTTGGACATCACCAAAAATCGCGCCGTTGCTGAAGATTGGTTTTTTATCACCATCTTTTGTTGGTTGATTCATCTTTGTTTTGCGACTTATTTTTCTTTTACTTTGTTTATTGTTTTTTTGTTTTTTAAATAGGTGAGAAATGAGCCACGCTAGCTCATATGCTAGTGTTGGTAACCATATTGATAATGATGACCCAACTAGTCAAGGTGAAGTGGAAGTAACATTCGCCTACCTCCAACTGTGGGGAATGTTGTTTTCTATGTCACTACTATTATGCTCCACCTATTATAAATAAGGGGCTTATTCGAGGGAACCTTTTCTTGAGGACGCTAATCGCCATATCTAGAACTTTGTGGATATTTTTCAACTATTTAACATGGTCAACATTAGCCAAGAATCCATACGGTTGAGGCTATTTCCCTTTTCCTAACGGGAGAAGCAATAATTTGGCTTGAAGAGCTCCCCAGTGGCACAATTTCATTTTGGAATGAGCTGCTAATGTTTTCCTTGATAGATTTTTTCCTCCTAGCCAGATATTGCAATTAAGAGATGAAATCACTAATTTTGTACAAATGCATGGTGAGTCCCTCCATGATACATGGCTAAGATTTAAGAGGAGAGTGGCTAATGCCTGAGGCATGGCCTTCCGGATGATATCCTACTTCAATATTTCTATCGCTCGTTGGATTCAATCAATAAATACTTTGCTGATAACCTAGATAGAGGTTCTTTCATGGACCAAAAACTTGAGTCTGCTAAGATCTTGCTTGATAAGTTGATTAGAACAAATCATGCTTGGAACACTTGGAGAGCCGAGGGGGAAATGGGTGCCACCTCCGCAAATGTGTTTGAGAAGTTGAGAAAGAAAGATAAAGGAAGGGATAAGAAAATGGCGACTATCATGACACACTTTGAGGTGCTTACTAAGTATCTAGTGGAAACAAATGTAAGGTGTGTGAACGCCATAGGCGTATATGAAGGAGATGAGCTAGTCAATGATAAGGTTTATTTCCTCAATAATGAAGAAGTTTCTCTTGTTGCAAACCAAAGTATGGGTTCCTATCCTAGTCCTCAAGGAATAAGTCAAGGCTCTTGGAGACATGGACATGGGAACCAAGGTCTGATTTATGTGCATGATGAAAATTGGCAATATCGAATGAGAGAAGAATCCTCTCGGGAAAAAATTGAAGTAATGCTTGATAAAGTACCATTGAAGGTCAAGTCAACCGACATCAGGATCCATGAAATAAAAAGTTGAGTATTAGCCCTCACTCAAACTTTAAGTCTCATGCGATATCAATTCGGCAACTTGAAAAGAGAATGAATTTAATTGCTACCCAAATTGAACCAAGGGCGAATGCAAAACAAGGGGATAGAAATAATGCAAGATGATTCCACAAAGTTGAGGACAATGAACATTCTAAAGCTATCATGACTTGAAGTGGAAAAACCCTTGGCAATATAACCAAGAATGTTGATAATGAGGTTATGGTGGATCATTCAAATATAGTTTAAAATGGCGTGAGGGATGCATCCTCTAATCCAACTCCTCAAGAAAATATCCATGTTGATAATGAAGTAGTAGACAAGATCCCCAAGATATATAAACAATTTCCAAAATTCCCACCTCCATTCCCCCAAAGGTTGATACAAAAGAAAGAGAAAGCTCAATATAGTAAGTTTCTTGACTTAATAAAACAACTTTCGATTAATATGCCATTGGTAGAGGTCCTAACGCAAATGTCAGGGTGTGAAAAATTCATGAATGAATTACTTACTGAAAATATATCCTTAGAAGTGGGGGTGGTTGAAATGTCACATCAATGCAGTGCGATCATGACTAGCAACTTGGTACTAAATCAAAAGGACCCTGGTGCGATCACTATTCTATGTACTATTGGCTTGTATGGCTTCACAGAAGCTTTATGCGATTTGGGAGCTAGTATCAACCTCATGCCACGTGCTATATTTCATAATTTAGGGATTGGAACTCCTAGACCCATGAAAATGATGCTACTTATGGAAGACTAGTCCATTAATAGATCGGTAGGCATTTTGTATGACATTCTAGTAAAGGTGGATCACTTTGTGTTCCCCATGGACTTTGTGGTGTTAGATTGTGCAGTGGATGTTGAGGTGCCTATCATATTAGGGCGTCCATTCTTGGCTACAGGGTTTGCTTTAGTTGATGTAGAGAGAGGTGAACTCAAGTTTTGGGTGAATGAAGAAAAAGTTACTTTTAATGTAATCAAGTCAATGATACAACCAAATGACTTGCAAGTGATATCCATACTTGATAGCATCGATGACAGTGTGGAAAGCACCTCAAAAGTATCATTCTTGGAGAATCCTTAGTAGTCGTACTCTTAAATTATGATGGTGATGAGATTGAAGATTATAATGAGGTGTGGGTTGCCTTGATGGGTTGGGATCTTACACCTACCCCCAATGAAACTTGACCTCGACTTAAAGAACCATCAAACTCCACCCTCCAAGCCTTTGATTCTTGAACCTCCAAAATTGGAGTTGAATCCCTTACCATTACACTTTAAATATGTATTTCTTGGAGCAAATAACGCACTCTCGGTAATTATCTCTACCAAATTGGATGATGAGCAAATGGAAGCCCTATTATTGGTTTTAAGAAAGCATGTTCTGGCGATTGGGTGGATGATAGTTGATATCATCAGCATTTCTCTGGGCATTTGCACCCATAAGATCAACCTCCTAGAAAATTGCACTCCATCCATTGAGCATCAAAGAAAATTAAACCCACCAATGCAAGAGGTGGTTAAAAAGGAGATCATTAAATGGTTGGACACGAAAGTGGTTTCCCCAATTTCTAATAGTACTTGGGTAAGTTTGGTACAATATGTACCAAAGAAATGGGGGATCATAGTGGTACCAAATAAGAAAGATGTATTGATAGCCTTACGATCGGTGACTTGTTGGAGGGTGTGTATGGATACAATCGCAAGTTAAACTCATGAACCAAGAAAGATCATTTCCCTCTACCGTTCATGGATCAGATGCTTGATCGCCTAGCTGTATGTTATATAATTGCTTTTTAGATAGGTATTTAGGGTATAATTAGATCTCAATTACTTTGAAGGATCAATAGAAGACTACCTTCACTTGCCCATATGGCACATTCCTTTCAAGAGGATGCTATTCGGGCTTTGCAATACCCCGGCCACATTTCAAAGGTGCATGATGTCTATATTCTCGGATATGGTAGAAGATTCCATAAAAAACTTTATGGATGATTTCTCTTTGGTCGGAGATTCCTTTGATGAATATTTGGCACACCTCACTAATGTTTTAAAATGTTGTGGAGAAACTAATTTGGTTTTGAATTGGGAGAAATGTCACATCATGGTAAATGAAAATATTGTATTGGGGCACAAAATTTTGAAAAAGGGAATTGAGGTGGATCAAGCAAAAATTAAAGTCGTCTCTAAATTACCCCCCCCCCTCAAATCATTAAAGGGGTATGGAGCTTCTTGGGCCATGTGGACTTTTATAAAAGATTTCTCAAAGGTGGCTCATCCCGTGTGTAAATTATTGGAGAAAGAATCTATATTTGACTTCAATGATGATTTCATGAATAAATTTCTTTACTTGAAGGAGCGACTCACCTCTGCACCTATCATTGTGGCCCCGAATTGGTTGAAACCATTTGAATTGATGTGTGATGCTAGTAGAGTTGCCTTAGGTATTGTACTTGGCCAAAGAAAAGATAAGATGTTCCACCTGGTCTATTATGCTAGCAAGACTTTGAGTAAAGCTCAAACAAATTACATAGTGATAGAGCAAGAATCACTTGCAGTTGTGTTTGCTTTTGGAGAAGTCACGGGCATATTTATTGGGAACTAAGTTTGTAGTACACATGGATAATTCAGTGATTCGATATCAATGGCCAAGAAGGATGCTAAGCGTAGGCTCATCCGATGGGTTCTATTGTTGCAAGAGTTCAATTTTGAGGTAAAAGACCATCGAGGTTGTGAAAATTAGGTTGCAGACTATTTCTCTATATTGGGGGAAGAAGGAAGACCATTCGGAGACCTTGAGATAAATGATGCATTCTTCGATGAGCATATTTGGCGGCCTCTCATGATCTAATCCCGTGGTTTGCTAATTTTTCCAATTTTTTGGCTAGTGATGTTATGCTCGAAGGTTTGACCTTCCACCAAAAGAAGAAGTTTTTGCACGATGTCAAGAAATTTTATTGGGATGAGCCTTACCTTTTTTGTATCCTTGCTTATGGCATAATTAGCTGATGTGTTTTGAAAGTGAAAATGATGCCTATCCTAGAGGAATGTCACTCTTCACCCATAGGAGTTCAACATAGTAGTATGCAAACAGCTTTAAAAGTCCTATATGTGGGTTCTACTGGCCCACCATTCACCAAGATGCCCATTGTCTTGTCAAGCATTGTGACCAATACCAACATCATGGGGGTATTTCTCGATAGCATGAACTCCCTCTACCTCATATATTATAAGTTGAGTTGTTTGACATATGGGGAATAGACTTCATGAGACCTTTTGTGAGTTCTTATGGGAACACATATATTTTAGTGGTTGTTGAATATATTTCTAAGTGAGTGGAAGTCTTGGCATTGCCAAACAATGAATGGAAAAGTGTGATTGCATGCTTAAAGAAACATATTTTCTCAAGGTTCGGCACCTCTCGTTCCATCATCAGTGATGTGGGATCCCATTTTTGTAATCGTCTGTTTAGCTTGTTGCTTGAGAAGTATGGGGTGAATCATAAGGTCGCCACTCTATACCACCCCCAAATGAGTGGACAAGTAGAGGTATCTAATCGGGAGATCAAAGCTATTTTATCAAAGACTATAAATGCTAATAGAACCGATTGGGCAAGGAATCTGGATGATGCATTGTGGTCTTATTGGACCACTTTCAAAACACCTATTGGCATGCCTCCATATCAAATGGTATTTGGAAAAGCATGCCATTTACCCGTGGAACTTGAGCATAAAGCCATGTGGGCATTGAAAAGATTGAATCTCAATTGGGAAAAAACTGCTCATGCAACGGTTGAAGACCTTAATGAGATTGATGAGTTCCAGATGTGATCTTACGAGAGCGTTGCTCTCTATAAAGCTTGAATAAAATATTTTCATGATCAAAGGATACTAGAGAGGGAGTTTGCATCCAGATATTGTGTACTTCTATTCAACTTTAGGCTTTGGCTATTTCCGAGTAAGTTGAAATCCAAGTGGTCTGGCCCTTTAAGTGTTTTCATATGGGGCCATTAAACTCGAAGGGGAAGATGGGTAAAGGTTTAAAGTGAATGACCAGTGAGTCAAGCAATACTTGGGTGTTCCTGAAGAAGTTTCCCTAATTGGGGTAACCTACCTCGATGACCCATGGTTGTGGGGTAATTCTATCGAGCCGCAATATTTAATCAAGCGCTTCTTGAGAGGCAACCCAAGTGTTCATTTTGTTTTCATTTTTTTCTTCACTTATTGTTGTTTTTGTTCTTTTGCTAGGTAGTCTCAATCTAGAAAAAAAACAAGTTGTCTAAAGAGGTCTCTGAAAGGCACCTACGGATAACATGCGAGCCATATGTGCATCTCTGTTGCACGCTGGTACAATTCACCTGCCAACCAAAGACCTAGAAATATCATGTTATCTACTAAGGGGAACATGCACCTGTGGACTGCAATCGCATGTCAGCTTCTGCAGCACACAGGTATAGCACAGGTTACAAACTAGAGAGCTAGGACTTAAGTGATCTTTCAATGTGAACTTATGCTACACATGTGAAGTGAAGGTTCCGAACTACAAAACACACATGTAGCGCATATGCAAGGAAGACAACTGAAGCCTCTATTTCTTATTTTTTTCACCGCACATACGCGTCAGCTGCACCTGCATTAGCCAACTTGCGACTCATATATGTGGTGCATTTATGAGGCAGACACCTAAATCCTACACCATTTTTCTCACCGCACCTGCATATCAGTTGCATCCGCATAAGCCCACCTGTGACTCGCATGTATGGCCCATGTGCGAAGCAAACACCTGAGGCTCTAATCATCGCAACTCCACCTCCTGCGCATCACATGTGCTCATAAATCTACTTTTTGAACCACAATTGATAATTTACCAAACTTGAGGCTAGTTTGATGAGCCTCTACTAGCCCAGGGAGTTCTTTTACCCTTTTTCCCTTTATTTTATTATCGAGCATTAGGGACAATGCATAGTTCTAGCTAGGGTGGGTGTATTATGTTGATGCCCTTGTCGGGCCTTTCTTTTGTTATGTTTATATATTATTTCCTCGCCAGGCTTGATCTCTTATTATGGATGTAAGTTGTTGACATTGTGTCAGGTCAGTTTTACAAACTAATTGTCCTACTACCCGTGCTTGCAAATTGTGCTTAGTGCCTTTGACAGGCCTCATTCTCACATGATCCATGAGAACATAATTCAAACTGGCCTTTGTAGATAATAGTTAGTTTTAATAAATTCTGAGAATTTTCTTTATACCACGGTTCTTTCTCAAGGAGCAAAAAATTTTCTTTTCTTTATTTTTATGTCGAACCGGGTGACAGTTCTCTATGATAGATTAAGAAGTGACCTTATTAAGGGAAATTACCTGTTTAGTTATTATTTTGAGTCCATTTTTTACTTGTCTTGAATGGGACCACCAAATGTTTTTGTGGCAAATGATTTTTGAAATTGAGAAAAGAGGAAAAAATGAATTTCAAAAGTATTCTCATGTCATGATCTTTACATTCTTTGTATGGCTTTTTGTTCACAAAATGAGTTGTGTGAAACTCAGAATAGCTTGTGTGGTAAGATTTAGTATTTCTTGTGCATGCATGCCGTCTAGAACTTGCTCTGAATGTAATTCAAGGCAAAATCCTAGATGTTTCTTAGCTTGGAAGATGGCCTTAGGCCCTCTTTGGATAGTCACTTTACCAAAAACCTCCTTCCCTTAACATTGATCTTAGTCAACCCCTTTGAGCCTTTGACTTCTTCTTGGCAACTATATTACATACCTTTACCTTTTTAATCCTCTAAGTTGGCACCACGTCCTCCCTAATTGCTAGTGAATGAAGAGGTAGGCTAAAGCCCTATGGTTGGGGGGAACATGAATGAAAAGTTGGGATGATTGATGTAGGCAAATGCCAAAGTTAAGAGGTGTAGATTAATGATTGAATAAGAAATTGAGTGTAAATTTGGGATAATACCTAATGTTTATCTTGTGAATTTCTTGGAATTATTAGAAATGAAAGAAAGAAAGAAAAAATAAGTGAGTGGTGCTACCTCTTTCCTTATGAATACTTAAATGAGTAAACAAATGTGTTAGGATGAACGGTTTGGGGAAAACTTGAGTTGAGAGAGGGAGAAATAAGGTGAAGTTGAATCAATGATGTGAGCGGTAAACTTGAATGGCTAATGATAGCATTAGGGAGGTTCTAGTCACTTAACCTAAATGATGTCCTTGCCCTAACCCTAGCCTATATAGTTGCCCACGAGTCCTTAGTGATTCCGAGCTTTTCAACTCTACATTAGTGGCGAATTACATTAAGGGAAAGCCTATGATTCTATGTGTGTTCACTCGAACTTCTTTGAGAGAGTGAACTTCTTTTTGTTATCTTATAATTTCTACATTGTGAATTGCATGATTGTGAGTGGAATTCTCTCTTGTTGTGAGTGGCATGTAAATCTTAAAGTAAATGGTAAAGTCTTAACCTTAATTAAGGGGAATGAATGCAATAAGTGTGACTTGAACTTTGAGGCAGGACTTGAAGGTTTAGTGTCAATGACTTGAGATGCTATGTGTTCTTGTTTTAAGTGAAAAAGTTTCCCAAATTTTAAAGTAATTGTGCTTGCCTTGAACTTGTGCTGGTAGCAATTGAATTAGTGCTTTTGATTGAGTCTTTTTATTATTTTATTTTATTTGAGTCATAGTAGTCCTATGTGCAATCCTTGTGTCATGGAAAGCTTGAGTCAATCCTATGCTTAGTGAATGTTTTGCTTGAGGACGAGCAATAGTTCAAGTTTAGGGGATTGATAAGTTGGTAATTTACCAACTTATTAAGCTCTTAAGCATGAATTATTGTCTCAATCTTGTGCTTTTAGAAGAATTTTATGCCTTTGTTCTCTTAATTGCATTCATTTGTATGAATTGAAGATGAAAAAGGATTTGGACCCAAATATGTAATGAAAGAAATCCAAGTCGACCGAAGAACTGAAGAGAAGCCTTTTGTCCCCACCTACATTTTACAGATGATGCACAGAAGACAAATTGGACACTACCCAAGATTAAAGGCATCTGCATACCGCAAGTCCTCACATGCAGCCGCAGGTACCAACATATGTGAACCGCAAGTCACCCGATGGGTAAAATTATCCAAAATTTATTTGCATATATGAGAAGCTTTCAATGAAGATTTTAGAATCTATGCAAGGAATATTATTGTCACTCCCCGAGGTTACCCCCTAGACGTAATACGGGACTTAGGACCACAAGGATCCCAAGCTAACCCTTGGTCATAGCATTCTCAAGCAAACATAAAGGAAACATAGCAGAAGCATCAGAGTTAAAGACAAAATAGCATAAGATAGATGGTCGAGTCAAAAGAGATACGACACCCACGAAGGGTTACATACGGTATATGTCTGAAAGCCTCTAATCATAACATAATGAGTTGCTAGGACAAGACCCTAGCTAACTCGAAGTACGGAAAAAAAATTAAACATAAACTAAGAGCATGACTAGTCCTCGACCTAAGAGGACTCACCAACAGCTGGCGGAGTAAGTGGCCTGGGAACTCTAGCCACGAATCTGAGAAGAGACACCTAAATCTGCATCATTAAAGGATGCAGCGCAAAATATGCGTCAGTACTATAGAAAATGTATTGAGTATACAGGCAATGCATAAATAAGTTAGAAACGTGCTTTATAAAAATGTACTTAGACAGAATCCATACATAATAGGGTATCATGGGTAATTAGCATAATGAAAAGATGAAACATGAAGTGAAAGCCAAACTTTAAAGTAAGAGTTCATAAAGCTTAGAAAACTTGAAAACATACATAAGGGAGTTTCTTATAACCGACATGAGACCATGTGAGCTTTCATGGAATCTAACTATATAACTCTAGTTAGCAAAGCTAACTTGAACCTTGCCAAGGAACGAGTCACCATACCCAACTATATAAGCCTAGTTGGCAAAGCTGCCCTAATGCCCGTTAGGACACAGTACACCATTCGTAAAGATGTGGATCCACTCTCATAAGCCTATAAGGCACATATCATTTCATAACCTACGCTAACAACGTAGTTTCTGTATTTGGGTAATCGAACCCTCATTGCTCGGTGCTAAATACTACTCCCAAAACATGCACATATAGCTCATCATTTCATAGTGGCACCATCTCATGTCATATCTTATTCATAAAGCATGAAAACACATCGGGAATCATGCAAATTTTCATATCATAGTTCAAAAATCTAGGCATAGCCATAATTCAAAACATGTTTTCTTTTCTAAATTCATACTTGAAAAATTAGGCATGCAATTTCATAAATACATAGAGGCCATGATATCTAGTCATGCCAAGTTTCTCTTGAAAACATACAATTTCATGGATTTATGCTAGAAATTAATTCTCATAATTGGGCTTTTAAAACTAATGAAGGAATCATGAACAAATCATGTAAAATCAATAAGAAACCATGAATTTAAACGTAGAAACTGATTTCATAAATTTTTCCCAAATTTAGATCAAAACCCTAATTTCATAAATTCATACTTCAACATAAGAATTGGGGATTTTGGGCACAAGGGTGAGAGGAACCCATTTTTTAATACACACATACCTAGGGTGAAGATGACCCAACTGAATTGGAAAGACTTAGGAGACTTGAACTTGAAGCTTTGAGACCTTGAGCTTGGGGGATTCTTTTTCTTTTTGGGAGAAGAGTGAAGTAATGAGGAGGAACTTAGGCTAATAAGGTGAAAACCCTACTTAAAATAGCCAAAATGACCTCACTTAGGAGTTAAAAGAGTGGGTAATGACTAAAATACCCCTGGGACATAATTAAGGAAAAGTTGTTTTAAAACTCGGCTTCAGGTTCCACGAGTGGAGTCTACGACTCGTAGACCTGACCATGACTCGTGGTTCCTTGTCGTGGAATGTGTTCAAGATATCAACCTGCAGAAGGTCTTCTACGACTTAATAGGAGCACTCGTGGAAGCTTCCACAAGTCGTAGAACTAAGTCGTGGAAGTCAGGGAAATTTGTTGGCCTCTAATCAGGTTCCATGAGTCAGCAGAACAACCCATAGAAACTTCTATGAGTCATGAAACTGACTCGTGGTCCTCAAACCCAAGGATGGTCTGCAGTACTGGGATCACGAGTCATTTCCACGACTCGTGGACTTGGCTCGTGGTCCCTGGAAGTCTAAAATTTTCTACAAGTTCTAAGTTTAAAAGATGGGTCAGTTTTCAGGGTGTTACAATATCTCCCCCTTGGGATCATTCATCCTCGAATGAAGACTAAACAAGGAAAACTGAAGAGAAACAGCCAAACCAAACATCCAATGTCACGCCCCGAGGTTACCCCCTAGTCGTAACACGGGACTCGGGACCACGAGGATCCCAAGCTAACCCTTGGTCATAGCATTCTCAAGCATAACAAAGAAATAAGACATAGTGGAAACATCAACGTAAATCCAAAACTGGAAGACAAATCATAAATATAGAGTCGAATGGGAAATACAACTCAGAAATCATCTCATAAGGTCTATGTCTGAAAAGCCTCTAATACTATCATAGAGAGTTGTTGGGACAACACCCCCAACTAACTCGAATATCAAAAAATAAAGAAGGAAACATAAACTGAAGGGGAGCCTAGCCCTCGGACCATGAGGACTCACCAAAAGCTAAAATAGGAGTGGCCGGATCTCTAGCCACGAGCCTGTGAAGGAACACATGAGTCTGCATCATAAAAGGATACAGCGCAATATGTGTTAGTACTATGGAATGTACTAAGAATGCGAGCAATGCATGAACATAGTGAAAATACGCTAAGTATGCTTGAATAACTTAAATCATGCTTTTAAAGGATAACTGAATGCAATGACCCTAAAAATATCATAAGCCGAAGCGTAAACATAAGTAAGAAGTCTGAAATCTGATTTAGCGTCAAATGCAACTTTAATCATAAATTGTTTCTGTGGGAGGTTCTCTAACCAACATAGACCATATGATCTACATGGAATCTGATGTATCCGCCCCATCGAAAGGACCCAATATACCTTGCCAGGATATAGAGGCATTACTTTGGTGTGATCACTAAAACTGATGCCCAACAGAGGGGACTTAAGACCTACAGGGGAACGTAGTTTTGGGACCTTTTCGGGTACTCTCACCCTGTCCAACTCGGTGCTAATACTACTCCCAAAACATATACATATAGCTCATATAATACTTGGGCATATCTGATGCCAAATCTTTTTGAAAAGCATAAGAGTATATCTGATACGATGTAATTCACTTAGCTTAGGTGGATATATCTAGATGCCAAACCTTTCTTGAAACATAGGGACATATCTGATGTCCAAAACTGTTGGAAAAGCATAAGGACATATCTAATGTCATGCAATTCAAAGTCATGAATCTTAAAGCTTTGCAAGACCATAATTCAAAATATACTTTTCTTGCTAAATTCATACTGAGAGAATTTGTCGTGCAATTTCATAAGTACATAAAGGCCACGATGTCTAATCATGCCAACTTTCTCTTGGAAACATGTAAATTCATAGTTTCATGCTAGAAATCAACATTTATGCTTGGGCTTTTAAAACCAATGAGAGAATCATAATCAAATCATGAGTAATCAAGAGAAAACCATGAATTTAAACATAGAAACGGATTTCATAAACTCTCCCCAATTTTAGATCAAAACCCTAATTTCATAACTTCATAATTCAAATTAAGACTTGGGGATTTTGGGCACAAGGGTGAAACGAACCCATTGTTAGAGACCCACATACCTTGGATGAAGATTACCCACTTCAATGGAAAAGAATTGGAGACTTGACTTGGAGCTTGGAGACTTGAGCTTGAAGAGGGATTTCCCTTTTGGGAGGAGATTGAGGATCTTAGGATGAACTTAGGGTAATATGGGTGAAAACACTTTTAAAAGTAGTCAAAACGACTTCACTTAATACATAATAGGGTGGGAAATGACCAAAATGACTCTTGATTTAAATTAAAAAGAAGCTGGAATTTTGGTCAACTTCAGTGTCTACGAGTGGAGTTTACGAATCGTAGACTTTTCCACGAGTCATGGAATACATACGTGGGACTCAGACTAGGAAGTCAGTCTGCAGAAGACTTTCCACGAGTCATCAGGATGACTCGTGGAAGCTTCCACGAGCTGTAGGGTCGAGTCATGGAAGTCAGGAAAATGTTTGGTCTCTGATGAGTTCCACGAGTCAACATCATGACTCATAGAAAGTTCCACGAGTCATGGAAGTGACTCGTGGAAGTCAGTACTGGATCTGTTTTGCAGGGCTGGGATCATGAGTCCCTTCCACGACTCGTGGAACCTTCCATGACTCGTGGTCCCTAAAACTTGGATTTTTCTGAAGTTTTTAACTTGGTTAGTTGGATACGTGTAGGGGGTGTCACAATATCCCCCCATTGGGATCATTCGTCCTTGAATGAAGGCTAGACAAGGGAAACTGAGGGGAAAATAGCCCAACCAAATATCAAAACATAGAAATCAAGGGGGTAATCATAAAACCAAACTTTTCAACTTGAAAACATGATAGACTAACTTCGTAAAACATGTATGCATGCTAGGATCATGAAAGAAACCGGTGGAATAGAATCGAAGTGACATACTAAGGAGGAAACTAGTACCTCAAGCTGAAACTGAGTCGGAAGGAAAGAGATGAGGATATTTGGCCTTCATGGCCTCTTCCGCTTCCCTAGTAGCACCTTCAACAAGCTGATTCCTCCAAAGGACTTTTATCGAAGTGACTTTTTTGTTTCGTAACCTCCGAACCTGACGATCAAGGATCTCTACGGGAACCTCCTTATAAGTGAGACTATCCTTCACACCTACATCTTCCAAAGGAACAATCAAGCTCGGATCACCAACACACTTCTTCAACAAGGAAACATGTAAAACTAGATGAACAGCTTCCAACTCCGTTGGCAACTCCAACTCATAAGCAACACTACCAACTCTCCTCGAAATTTGATAAGGACCTACAAAATGGGGAATAAGTTTTCCTTTCTTGCCAAACCTCATTACACCCCTCATGGGTGACACCTTAAGGAAAACCCAATCATCAACTTCAATTTCTAACTCCCTTCTCCTCACATCCACATAAGATTTATGTTGACTCTGAGCGGTTTTCAACCTTCCCCGAATAAGTTGAACCTTCTCCATAGTATCA
The DNA here is from genome assembly GCA_003996215.1 of Jaltomata sinuosa. NCBI lineage: Eukaryota > Viridiplantae > Streptophyta > Magnoliopsida > Solanales > Solanaceae > Jaltomata > Jaltomata sinuosa. Next base: position 68,792 of record QJPP01007264.1, read on the forward strand.
TGCACAGAATCTGGACCAATCAAGGCTGCCTCACCAACCTTGAACCACCCAATAGGAGATCTACACCTCCGACCATAAGGTTCCTTATACAGAGCCATCTGGATACGAGAGTGAAAGTTGTTGTAGGCAAACTCGATAAGAGGTAAGTGATCATCCCAATTTCCTTTGAAGTCAATAACACAAGCCCTCAACATATCCTCCAAAGTATGAATAGTACGTTCAGCCTGGCCATCCATCTGAGGGTGAAAAGTTGTGTTAAGTTTCACCTTAGTACCAAGACATTTCTGAAACGATTTCCAAAACTAAGATGTAAACTGAGGACCTCTATCTGAAATGATAGACAAAGAAACACCATGCAATTGGACTACCTCCCGAATGTATAGTCTGGCATAATCATCAGTCATATCCGTAGTCTTAACAGCCAAGAAATGGGATGACTTGGTCATCCTATCGACAATCACCCAAATGGAATCATGTTGCCTTCGAGTACAAGGCAAACCCGTAGTAAAGTCCATATTGATTACTTCCCATTTCCAAGTGGGAAGGTTAATATCCTGAAGCATACCACCTGGTCTTTGATGTTCCACCTTTACATGTTGACAGTTGGGAAACTTAGCCATAAACTCGGCTATGTCCTTCTTCTTACCATTCCACTAAAAGACTTCCCATAGGTCACGGTACATCTTAGTGGCACCCGGATGAATGAAGTATCTGGAACTGTGAGCCTCAGACAAAATTTTTTGTCTCAACCCATCAACATCTGGTACACACAAGCGACCCTGATAACGAAGCACACCACCTCCCTTTTTGGAGAAAACCTCAACCCTTTGTAGACGAACTGCACCCTTAAGCTGAAGTAGATCGATATCTTGGTCTTGCTTGGCTTTCACTTCAACCACCAAGGATGATTCGCTACCATTAGTCACAATCACACCACCTTCGGTCAATTACATAAGGCAAACTCCCAACCAAGCGAGCCTAGGAACTTCTTTAACCAATTCCTTCTTTCCATCTTCAATGGAAGCTACACTTCCCATGGACAACCTACTCAAAGCATCCGCCACAACCTTGGCCTTACCCGGATTATAAAGCAAACTCATATAATAATCCTTAAGGTAACATGCTGCATCCAAAACTCGCACTTGCTAAACTTAGCAAACAACTTTCTAGCCTTGAGAGTTTGCGACACAACTCTCAAGTGATTCGCATGCTCCTCCTCACTCCGAGAGTAGATGAGGATATCATCAATGAAAATAATCACAAACATATCCAAATATTGTTTAAACACACGGTTCATCAAATCCATAAAAGCTACAGGAGCATTCGTTAGACCAAAAGACATAACAACAAACTCATAATGACCATACCGAGTCCGGAAGGTTCTTTTCGGGAAATCACATTCCCGAACCCGAAGCTGATGATAATCGAATCTAAGGTTGATTTTGGAGAAGAACCTCACAACATGAAGCTGATCGAACAAGTCATCAATCCTAGGAATGGGATACTTATTCTTGATTGTGACCTTGTTCAATTGACGGTAATCAATACACATTCTAAGAGATCCATCCTTATTCTGAACAAACAAAACTGGGGCACCCCAAGGAGAAATACTAGGCCTGATGAAACCCTTATCAAGCAAGTCTTTCAACTGATCTTTCAACTCTTTAAGTTCAGCGGGGGCCATTCTACAGGGAGGAATAGAAATTGGATTCGTATCCGAAATAATATCTATCCCAAAGTCAATTTCCCGCTCGGGAGGAACTCCGAGAAAATCATCAAGGAACACTTCTAGGAATTCGTTCACAGCAGGAACAGACTGAATAGTTGGGGTCTCGGACTCCATGTCCATAACCCAAGCTATATGATAGACATAACCCTTAGAAATCATCTTCCTAGCCTTAAGATAAGATATGAAATGATCCTTCGAAGAAGGGGGACTACCTTGCCATTCTAGGACTGGTTCATTAGCAAACTTAAAACTAACCATACGAGAGTGCGGCAATCAACTGAGTCATAACATGCATACAACCAATCCATACCAAGGATAACATCAAAGTCAGTCATCTCCAACTCTACTAAATCCGTTGAAGTGACTCTATGAAGGACTGAGATAGGGCAATTTCGGTAGACTCTTTTGGCTAGGACTACTCACTAACAGGAGTAGAAACATGAAAGGGTTCTAAAAGCAAATCAGGACGTATCTCGAACTTACAAGCCACATAAGGGGTTACAAAATATAAGGATGCACCAGGATCCAACAAGGCATACACATCAAGAGATAAGACTTTTAACATACCGGTAACCACATCTGGTGAACTCTCCTGATCCTAACGGGAGGACATAGCATAAAGACAGTTCTGGCGCTGACCACCAGAACTAGAAGCTTCACCCTTCGGGACTGGTCTACCACCTGAAGTTGTTGGGGTAGATTGATCCCTACCACCTCCCTTCCCCTTCTTAGCTAAAGGGCAATCTCTATATGGTGTCCGGTCTGACCACACCCAAAACAACCCTCTCATCCAGCCAAACACTCATCGGGGTGAGTCTTCTTACACTTAACGCAAGTTGGGTAGGAAGATCCCTTAGTAAAACTACCCTGAGACTGAGAATAGGAACCAAATACCCTACCACCCTGATCATGACGAGGCTTTTGAGCCTTGGTAGGAGCACTAGCAGAAGAGTGAATCGGACATGATGACTTCTTCTGGAAGGAAGAACGATGTCCACCTCTGGACCTGTGATGATCAAAACCTGATCCTTCGGACCTACCCCTCTTGTTCTCCCTAGCCATCTCCTAAAGCTTATCACCCTCAATCTGATGGGCATGAGTCATGAGACGAGAGATGTTCATGTCACTCAACAACAAAGCAGACCTACACTCCTTCTTCACCATATAGGAAACACCATAGATGAATTTGCTCATTTGATTATGAGGGTCCGCTACCATAGAGGGAGCATACCTAGACAACTAAGTCAACTTCAAACTATACTCTTGCACTGACATCGAACCTTGTCTCAAGTTCACAAATTCTTCCATCTTTGCTTGCCTCAACTCATGGGGAAATAACCTATCAAGAAAGTCTCTCTCAAAACACTCCCAAGTCATGGGGATCGCATCCCTCACTCTAGCCTCCTTCCATTGCGTGAACCAAATATGAGCCACATCCTTGAGTTGATAGTATGCAAGCTCCACAAAATTAACACCCGCTACTTGCATAACCTCTAAGATTTTCTTCACTTCATCAACAAAGTTAAGCGGATCCTCTCCCACTTTTGAACCCCAAAACTCTGGCGGGTTCATACAGATAAAGTCATGAACTCAGGCCACTACCCCACCTTGAGGATGAGCAGGGGCAGGAGCAGGAGCTTGTTGATTTGCCAAAGTCTGAGCCAATAGGTGAATAGCATTCCTAAACTCATCATTCATGACATCGGGAACCAAAACTTGAGGAGCGGCATTTCGAGTGGCTCGGGGAGGCATAGCACGTCGAGGAGGCATAATTTGAAATGCATAAGATAAGAATTAGAGTAATATTAGACTTAAGCTCTATCGCACGATGTGATCATGAAAGAAGTGAAGTTTTTCTAAGACACCTCATAGCTTCCTTTTCATATGTGTGACGCATTTCACACACATGAAAAAGACTCTACTCGATACGGCTTTCAGACATCCTAGGACTCTTACCCCTAAGCTCTTATACCAAGTTTGTCATGTTCCGAGACTACCCCCTAGACGTAACACGGGACTCGGGACCACGAGGATCCCAAGCTAACCATTGATCATAGCATTCTCAAGCATAACAAAGAAATAATACATAGCGTAAACATCAATGTAAATCCAAAACTGGAAGACATATCATAAATATAGAGTCGGATAGGAAATACAACTCAGAAATCATCTCATAAGGTCTATGTCTGAAAAGCCTCTAATACTATCATAGAGAGTTGTTGGGACAACACCCCCAACTAACTCGAACATCTAAAAATAAAGAAGGAAACATAAACTGAAGGGGAGCCTAGCCCTCGGACCATAAGGACTTACCAAAAGCTAAAATAGGAGTGGTCGGATCTCTAGCCATGAGCCTGTGAAGGAACACCTGAGTCTGCATCATAAAAGGATGCAGCACAATATGCGTTAGTACTATGGAATGTACTAAGTATGCGAGCAATAAATGAATAGTGAAAATATGCTAAGTATGCTTGAATAACTAAAATCATGCTTTTAAAGGATAACCGAATGCAATGACTCTAAAAATATCATAAGCCGAAGCGTAAACATAAGTAAGAAGTCTGAAATCTGATTTAGAGTCAAATGCAACTTTAATCATAAACTGTTTTTGTGGGAGGTTCTCTAACCGACATAGACCATGTGAGCTTTATGGAATCTGATGTATCCGCCCCATCGAAAGGACCCACTATACCTTGCCAGGATATAGAAGCATTACTTTAGCGTGATCACTAAAACTGATGACCAATAGAGGGGACTTAAGACCTACGGGGGGACATAGTTTTGGGACCTTTTCGGGTACTCTCACCTTGTCCAACTCGGTGCTAATACTACTCTCAAAACATATACATATAGCTCATATAATACTTGGGCATATTTGATGCCAAATCTGTTTGAAAAGCATAAGAGTATATCTGATACCATGCAATTCACTTAGCTTAGGTGGACATATCTAGATGCCAAACCTTTCTTGAAACATAGGGACATATCTGATGTCCAAAACTGTTGGAAAAACATAAGGACATATCTAATGTCATGCAATTCAAAGTCATGAATCTTAAAGCTTTGCAAGACCATAATTCAAAATATACTTTTCTTGCTAAATTCATACTGAGAGAATTTGTCGTGCAATTTCATAAGTACATAAAGGCCACGATGTCTAATCATGCCAACTTTCTCTTGGAAACATGTAAATTCATAGTTTTATGCTAGAAATCAACATTTATGCTTGGGCTTTTAAAACTAATGAGAGAATCATAATCAAATCATGAGTAATCAAGAGAAAACCATGAATTTAAACATAGAAACGGATTTCATAAACTCTCCCCAATTTTAGATCAAAACCCTAATTTCATAACTTCATAATTCAAATTAAGACTTGGGGATTTTGGGCACAAGGGTGAAAGGAACCCATTGTTAGAGACCCACATACCTGGTATGAATATTACCCACTTCAATGGAAAAGAATTGGAGACTTGACTTGGAGCTTGGAGACTTGAGCTTGAAGAGGGATTTTCCTTTTTGGGAGGAGATTGAGGATCTTAGGATGAATTTAGGGTAATATGGGTGAAAACCTTTCTAAAAGTAGTCAAAACGACTTCACTTAATACATAATAGGGTGGGAATGACCAAAATGACCCTGGGTTTTAATTAAAAAGAAGCTGAAATTTTGGTCAACTTCAGTGTCCACGAGTGGAGTCTACGACTCATAGACTTTTCCACGAGTCGTGGAATCCAGTTGTGGGACTCAGACCAGAAAGTCAGTCTGTAGAAGACTTTCCACAAGTCAACAGGATGACTCATGGAAGCTTCCACGAGCCATAGGGTCGAGTCATGGAAGTCAGGAAAATATTTGGTCTCTGATGGAGTTCCTCGAGTCAACATCACGACTCGTAAAAAGTTCCACGAGTCGTGGAAGTGAATCATGGAATTCAGTACTGTAGCTGGTCTACAGGGCTGGGATCACGAGTCCCTTCCACGACTCGTGGACTTGACTCGTGGTCCCTGAAACTTGGATTTTTTTGAAGTTTTTAACTTGGTTAGCCGGATACGTGTACGGGGTTTCACATCATGTAAATCAATGAGTAAACATAAAACCTGAACTTTTCAATCTTGAAAACATGATAAACTAACTTCGTAAAATATGGATGCATGCTAGAATCAGGAGAGTAACCGGTGGAATAGAATCGGAGGGACATACTAAGGAGGAAACTAGTACCTCAAGCTGAAACTGAATCGAAAGGAAAGAGATAAGGATATTTGGCCTTCATGGCCTCTTCAACTTCCCAAGTAGCTCCTTCAACAAGCTGATTCCTCCACAGAACCTTTACCGAAGTAAGTTTTTTATTCCTCAACCTCTGAATCTGATGATCAAGGATCTCCACGGGAACCTCCTCATAGGTGAGACTATCCTTCACACTCACATCCTCTAAAGGGACAATCAAGCTCGGATTACCAACACACATTTTCAATAAGGAAACATGGAAAACTGGATGAACTGCTTCCAACTCTGTTGGCAACTCCAACTCGTACGCAACGCTTCCAACTCTCCTCAAAATCCGATAAGGACCTACAAAACGGGGAATAAGCTTTCCCTTCTTGCCAAACCTCATCACACCCTTCATGGGTGACACCTTTAGAAAAACCCAATCATCAACTTCAAATTCCAACTCCCTTCTTCTCACATCCGCATAAGATTTCTGTCGACTCTGAGCAGTCTTCAACCTCTCCCTAATAAGTTGAACCTTCTCCACAGTCTCATGAACCGAATCTGGGCCAATCAAGGCTGCCTCACCAACCTCGAACCAACCAATAGGAGATCTACACCTCCGGCCATAAAGGGCCTCATATAGAGCCATCTGGATGCTAGAGTGAAAGTTGTTGTTGTAGGAAAATTCAATAAGGGGTAAGTGATCATCCGAATTACCTTTGAAATCAATCACACATGCTCTCAACATATCCTCCAAAGTCTGAATAGTATGCTCTGCCTGACCGTCTGTCTGAGGATGAAAAGTTGTGCTAAGCTTTACCTGGGTACCAAGGCCTTTCTGAAACGATCTCCAATACTGAGATGTAATATGAGGACCTCTATCTAAAATTATAGACAAAAGTACATCATGCAATCAAACTATCTCCCGGATGTAGAGTCTGGCATAGTTGTCCGCTGAATCAGTAGTCTTAACTGCCAGGAAATGGGATGACTTGGTCATCTGGTCGATAATCACCCAAATGGAATCATGTTGCCTTTGAATACGAGGTAAACCCATAATAAAATCCATATTGATCGCTTCCCATTTCCAAGTGGGAAGGTTAATATCTTGAATCATGCCACCTGGCCTTTGATGTTCCGCTTTGACTTGTTGATAGTTGGGACACTTAGTCACAAACCCGGATATGTCCTTCTTCATACCGTTCCACTAAAAGACTTCTCGTAGATCATGGTATATCTTAGTAGCACCCAGATGAATGGAATATCTAGAACTATGAGCCTCAGTCAGAATCTGTTGTCTCAACTCATCAATATCTGGCAAGCATAAATGACCCTGATAGCGAAGCACACCATCTCCCCCTTGGGAGAAGACCTCAACCCGCTATTGATGAACTGCACTCTTCTGCTGAAGTAAAACTGGATCATTGTTTTGCTTTACCTTCACCTCAGCCACTAAGGAAGATTCGAAACCATTTTGCACAATCACACCACCTTCGGTCGAGTCCATAAGGCAAACTCCCAACCGAGCAAGCCTATGAACCTCTTTAACCAATTCCTTCTTTCCCTCTTCAATAGAAGCTACACTTCTCATGGACAATCTACTCAAAGCATCCACCACAACATTGGCCTTACCCAGATGGTAAAGCACACTTATATCATAATCTTTAAGAAGCTCAAGCCATCTTCTTTGTCGCAAGTTCAATTCCTTTTGAGTGAACATATACTGAAGACTCTTATGATCGGTGAATACATCCACATGCACGCCATACAAGTAATGTCTCCAAATCTTCAAAGCAATGACCACGGCTGCCAACTCAAGGTCATGAGTAGTATAGTTTTTCTCATTAGTCTTAAGCTGTCTCGAAGCATAAGCAATCACCTTACCACGCTGCATCAAAACACAACCCAAACCAATCCTAGAAGTATCACAATACACAACAAAATCATTTAAGCCCTCGGGTAGAGCTAACACTGGAGCGGTGGTCAATCTAGTCTTCAGTTCCTGAAAAATTCTCTCACAAAAATCTGACCACAAAAAATTTACCTTTTTTCTGAGTCAGTCGGGTCAAAGGGGAAGCAATGGAAGAAAATCCTTCCACAAACCTTCTGTAGTAACCAGCCAAACCCAAAAAGCTCATAATATCAGACGAGGAAGTAGGTCTAGGCTAGTTCTTTACTGCCTCTATCTTTTGAGAATCAACTCGAATACCATCACTAGTCACAATATGACTCAGAAAGGCAACAGACTGCATCCAAAACTCACACTTGCTAAACTTAGTAAACAACTATCTATCCTTGAGAGTTTGAAACACAACCCTCAAGTGATCCACATGCTCCTCCCCACTCCGAGAGTAAATGAGGATATCATCAATGAAAATAATCACAAACATATCCAAATACTATTTGAACACACGGTTCATCAAATCCATAAAAGATGCAGGAGCATCCGTTAGACCAAAAGACATAACAACAAACTCATAATGGCCATACCGAGTTCTGAAGGTTGTCTTTGAGATATCACACTCTCTAACACGAAGTTGATGATAACCGAATCTAAGGTCGATCTTGGAGAAGAAACTAGTACCCTGAAGTTGATCGAACAAGTCATCAATCCTAGGAATGGGGTACTTATTCTTGATTGTGACCTTGTTCAACTGACGGTAGTCAATACATATTCTAAGGGAACTATCTTTCTTTCGAACAAACAAAACTGGGGCACCCCATGGAGAAATGCTAGGTCTGATGAAACCTTAATCAAGAAGATCCTTCAACTGATCTTTCAACTCTTTCAGTTCTGCGGGGGCCATTCTATAGGGAGGAATAGAGATGGGATTCATATCAGGGAGAAGATCTATCCCAAAGTCTATCTCCTGCTCGAGAGGGACTCCGGGAAAATCCTCGGGAAACACTTCTGGAAACTCCTTCATAACAGGAATAGACTGAAGTGATGGGGTTTCGGACTTGGTGTCCATAACCTGCACTATGTGATAAACATACCCCTTTAAAATTATCTTCCTAGCCTTAAGATAAGATATGAAATGACCTTTCGAGGAAGGGGGACTACCTTGCCATTCTAAAATGGGTTCATTAGGAAACATAAAACTGACAACCCGATTACGATAATCAACAGAAGCATAACATGCATACAATCAGTCCATACCAAGAATAACATCAAAATCAGTCATCTCCAACTCTACTAGATCCGCTGAAGTGACTCTATGAAGGACTGAGATAGGGGAATTTCGATAGATTCTTTTGGCTAAGATAACTCACCAACAGGAGTAGAAACACAAAAGGGTTCTAAAAGCAACTCATAACAAACTTCAAACTTGCATGCTACGTAAGGGGTCACAAAAGATAGGGAAGCACCGGGGTCCAACAAAGCATACACATCGAAAGAGAAGACTTTTAACATACCAGTAACCACATCTGGGAACCCTCCTGATCCTGACGAGAGGATATAGCATAAAGGCGGTTCTGGCTCTGACCACCAGAACTAGAAGTTGTGCCCTGTTGGGCTGGTCTACCTCCTGAAACTGCTGGGGTAGACTGAGTCCTACCACCTCCCTGGCCCTTCTTAGCTAAAAAGCAATCTCGGATATGATGTCCAGCCTGACCACATCTATAGCAACTACCTGAACCAGCCAAACACTCACCATAATGACTCTTCCCACACTTGGCATAAGATGGATATGAAGATCCCTTAGCAACACTATCCTGAGACTAGAATAGGAACCAGACCTTCTACCACCCTGATCATGATGAGGCTCTTAAGCCTGGGTAGGAGCACTAGCAGAAGAATGAACGGATCCTGATGACATCTTCTGGAAAGAAGATTGATGTCCACCTCCAGACCGGTGATGCCCAAAACCTGATCCCTCGGATCTAACCCTCTTGTTTTCCCTTGCCATCTCTCTAAGCTTGTCACCCTCAATCTGATGGGCATGAGTCATGAGTCGGGAAATGTTCATATTACTCAACAACAAAGCAGACCTATACTCTTTCTTCACCATATATAAACTTACTCATTTGATCATGCGGGTCCGCTATCATGGAGGGAGCATATCTAGATAACTGAGTGAACTTCAAACTATACTCTTGCACCGACATCGAACCCTGTCTCAATCACAAATTTCTCCACCTTCGCTTGCCTCAACTCTCGGGGAAAGAACCTATCAAGGAAGGCCCTCTCAAAACACTCCTAAGTCATGGGGACCGTGTCCCTCACCCTAGTCTCCTTCCATTGCGTGAACCAAATATGAGCCACATCCTTGAGTTAATAGGATGCAAGCTCAACACAATCAACCCAACCACTTGCATAACTTCAAAGATCTTCTTCACTTCATCAATAAAGTTGAGCGGGTCTTCATTCACTTTTGAACCCCAAAATTCAAGTAGGTTCATCCGGACAAATTCATGAACTCGGGCAGCTACCCCACCTTGAGGGTGGACTGGGGCAGGAGCCGGCTGATTGGCCTGAGTGGACAAAGTCTGGGCTAGCAAATGGATGGTGTTTTTGAACTCCTCTTTCGTGACATCGGGAACCTAAATGGGAGGAACAGCATTCCGAGCGGCTCGGGGAGGCATAGCACATCGAGGAGGCATAATCTGAAACGTACAAGATGAGGATTAGAGGAACATAAGAGTTAAGCTCTATCGCACGACATGATCATAAAAGAAGTGAAGTTTTCTAAGACATCTCATAGCTTTCCTCTCATATGTGTGGCGCGCTTCACACACATGAAAGAGACTCTACTCGATGCGGCTTTCAGACATCCTAGGACTCTTGAACCTGAGGCTTTGATACCAAGTTTGTCACCCCCCAAGGTTACCCCCTAGACGTAAAATGGGACTTAGGACCACAAGGATCCTAAGCTAACCCTTGGTCATAGAATTCTCAAGAAAACATAAAGGAAACATAGCGGAAGCATCAGAGTTAAAGAAAAAATAGAATAAGATAGATGGTAGAGTCAAAAGAGATACGACACCCACGAAGAGTTACATACGGTCTATGTCTGAAAGCCTCTAATCATAACATAATGAGTTGCTAGGACAAGACCCTAGCTAACTCAAAGTACGAAAATAAAGTCAACATAAACTAAGAGCATGCCTAGTCCTCTACCTAAGAGGACTCACCAACAGCTGGCGGAGTAAGTGGCCTGGGAACTCTAGCCACGAATCTGAGAAGGGACACCTGAATCTGCATCATTAAAGGATACAGCACAAAATATGCGTCAGTACTATGGAATGTACTGAGTATACGGGCAATGCATAAATAAAATAGAAACGTGCTTTAAAAAAATGTACTTAGACAGAATCCATACATAATAGGGTATCATGGGTAATTAGCATAATGAAAAGATGAAACATGAAGTGAAAGCCAAACTTTAAAGTAAGAGTTCATAAAGCTTAGAAAACTTGAAAACATACATAAGGGAGTTTCTTATAACCGACATGAGACCATGTGAGCTTACATGGAATCTAACTATATGACCCTAGTTAGCAAAGATGACTTGAACCTTGCTAAGGAACGAGTCACCATACCTAACTATATAACCCTAGTTGGAAAAGCTGCCCTAATGCCCGTTAGGACACAGGACACCATTCGTAAAGACGTGGATCCACTCTCATAAGCCTATAAGGCACATATCATTTCATAACCTATGCTGGCAACGTAGTTTCTGGATTTGGGTAAACCCTCATTGCTCGGTGCTAAATACTACTCCCAAAATATGCACATATAGCTCATCATTTCATAGTGACACCATCTCATGCCATATCTTATTCATAAAGCATGAAAACACATCGGACATCATGCAAATTTTCATATCATAGTTCATAAAGCTAGGCATAGCCACAATTCAAAACATGCTTTGCTTTCTAAATTCATACTTGAAAAATTAGGCATGCAATTTCATAAATACATAGAGGCCATGATATCTAATCATGCCAAGTTTCTCTTGAAAACATGCAATTTCATGGATTCATGCTAGAAATCAATTCTCATACTTGGGCTTTTAAAACCAATGAACGAATCATGAACAAATCATGTAAAATCAATAAGAAACCATGAATTTAAACATAGAAACTGATTTCATAAGTTTTTCCCAAATTTAGATCAAAACCCTAATTTCATAAATTCATACTTCAACATAAGAATTGGGGATTTTGGGTACAAGGGTGAGAGGAACCCATTGTTGAATACCCACATACCTTGGGTGAAGATAACCCAGTTGAATTGAAAAGACTTAGGAGACTTGAACTTGAAGCTTTGAGACCTTGAGCTTGGGGGATTCTTTTCCTTTTTGGGAGAAGAGTGAAGTAATGAGGAGGAACTTAGGCTAATAAGGTGAAAACCCTACTTGAAATAACCAAAACGACCTCACTTAGGAATTAAAAGGGTGGGTAATGACTAAAATACCCCTGGGACATAATTAAGGAAAAGTTGTTTTAAAACTCGGCTTCAGGTTTCACGAGTGGAGTCTACGACTCGTAGACCTGACCATGACTAGTGGTTCCTTGTCGTGGAATCTGTTCAAGATATCAACCTGCAGAAAGTCTTCTACGACTCAACGGGATGACTCGTGGAAGCTTCCACGAGTCGTAGAACTCAGTCGTGGAAGTCAGGGAAATTTGTTGGCCTCTGATGAGGTTCCACGAGTCAACAGAACGACCCGTAAAAACTTCTACGAGTCGTGGAACTAACTCGTGGTCCTTAGACCTGAGGATGGTCTGCAGGACTGGGATCATGAGTCATTTTCATGACTCGTGGAACCACCCACGACTCGTGGACTTGACCCGTGGTCCCTGGAAGTCCAAAATTTTCTGCAAGAGTTTAAAAGTTGGGTCAGTTTCCGGGGTGTTACAATTATACCTATTTTTTCTCCAATTTACATATTATAGAGAGTACACTTGAAGAAGTACAACTGGAGCATCTTCTTCTACTAGAATTGAGAAAACACCATTGTTGAAAGTTGAAAAGCTTAGAATTGATATTAATTTCTCATTATGAATAGATTAAGGAATTCCTTTGTGGTATAGTTTCTCTTTCCTTAAGTATGAAGAGATAATTTCTCTTCTAAGGGTGTGTGTAAATGATGGGTGTTTAGTATTGATTAGGTATTGACTATTCGTTCTTAGAATTAATTAACAAGCATAGATCTATTGAATTCTTCGAGGTTTAATCTAATAATTAATGGTTGCAAACATTAATTGAGTCCTCTAGTTTCACTTTTGCTTGAGAAAAGAAAGTGGAATTGGGTAAAGATTTAATAATGGGGATTTGGGTCTAAAACTTCATCTAAAGGCTAGAGTTAGATATAGTCTAAGCCTACCTAAGCATTGATTGGTTGATTATCGAGTATGATTTTTGATGTTCGAGAGAACCCAAAGATAGACGCACTCATAGGTTGAGAAATTTTGAGTGTAGCTAAAACCAATACTATCCATGCTATAATTTGTTCTAAGGCATTTAGTTAGTACCTATCAAAGCTACTCCCATCAAATACACACTCTTAGATCCTCTAATCTGAATACCAATAATTGTACTTCGTTGCCTTTGCATACGTAATTGTTCACTTGTTTAAACAAATTCTCCCATTTTACTTTATTATTTTATGCAATATGCTTACTTGTGTGATTCGATTTACAAACCTTGGTGAATCTAACATTCAATCTCTGTGAGAAATTGATCCTGACCTCTTGTTGGGTACTTGTTTTACGAATGACCATTTTCACCTCCTTCATTGAAGAGTGATTTTGGGCGTTACTAAGGACGAAACTTTAGAGATGAAAATCATCGTCTTTACCCAAGAACTATCATGTCAAATTATCAAGAACATAATGATAGATGAAAAAGCGTACCTGAATTCATAAATGCCATAGCGATTCTCGTCGTCACTGCGGTTAGTGGTTTTCCAAACCAAGACATAGGCGGCTGTCTCTTTCCAATGATGGGATGCTAGAAAAAAAAGCATACGTCTGATTTGGGGACCATAACCCTATATTTATAAAGTACAAGTTATGTAATTCTAATTTAGCTTATCATTAAATTAGAAATTACAACCGGGTATATACACATAAGACCCCATACTTTATGAGGTGTCTTTTAGATCCATAAATTTTAAATGTTAGCAGATTACTTTAATTTGGTTCAGCATTGTAATGATAGCAACTAATATACAATTATTCTTGATACAATATATGTGCAAGTCCATAAAAGTTCTAACAAGCTAGAGATGCTACTCTTGCAGCAGAAGCTAGAGCCAATTTTATTGGTATGATCATACGACCTAACTCAAAATGTTCCTTATCATTTTCTACTGCAAAGGAAATCTCGAAGATTGCGCTGGAATATGTGTTATCTCTTGTATACCGAAAGCAGTAAACCATAAAAAAGAAGAAGAAAAAAACATTTTTGAGTCCACAATTTACTTGTGCTTTCTTTAAAAATTTAATCGTCTCACTATTACCGAAGGTTAATGGATTAATTTCTCCCAGGATAGAACGAAAAACTATTCTGCAAAAGTGGTATATATTTCAATTTGCAAAACTTCAGCGAACTCAAATGGCGGAGCAAAACATACACTTACATTTTTGTTCTATTTTCTCGAAAATTATGCAGAATACAATGAAAAGAGGGGAGAGTTTTTGCTATTCGAAAATCTCGACAAAAATTGAGGCATAGCCTCGGAATTTATAGCCTCAGGATTGGGTATGAACAGGTGCAGACATACCTGTTCATTAAAGATTGTGTATGTTTGACATGAACAGGTGTAGACATACCTTCGGTAATTAAATACTGTTTGAGAAGAGAGGAAAAAATTTTGCAATTTTTAACTCAAATATTGCGCGAAAAAATATTAATAATTGGAAAATAAAAAATAATTTTTTTTCCAATCAATCAATTGTCAAAGTCAAAGCCGAGCGGCGACGATGACGGCACGAGGAGACAACCTTAAGAGCTAGCTAGAAGGAGTGTTTCTCAATATAAATACAAAAGTTCCCCTCTTCTCCACTAGTGTGGTACAAATGATTGTAGCTAACGTTTCACTTTCCCTCCATTTTATTTTCCTTAATTTCACAATCCACACTACACCTCACCTAAAGGTTTCAACCTTTCAAATTTCCAACAATATGGAGCTCTGCCAGTTAGGGTGTTTGCAGATGATAATGCTGACACAATACTATGGGCTTCTGATGCAGAAAACCTTGAATTGGTACAGGTAAGGAACTGTCATCTTTCACCATCTTGAATTTATTGTTTTTAATACTCAAATCCACAAATGTTCAAATTGAGCAGCTTCATGGAAATAATTCTTGAGATGCTTTTCTAGTTTTAGTCAGGGAGAAACGTTTCGCATATGTTTTTCATGCAGATGAAGAGGGGCGCCTTTTGAATTCTATCTCTGATGAAGAATCTTCTCTGGTTGATTGTATTCTAGTGGATAGTGCCAAAGGTGGCAAGTACAATTTTTCCTTATATATATATACCTGTCATTGGCGTGGCAGTGTATGTAATCACACACCGTCTCTTTTGGTTAAGCTTAATCCCACTCCATATGGGGCTAATTAACTAAAATGTAATTCAATTTGGTTAGTATTATCGAACTCTTTTTTTTTTTGGTTACATTCATACCAAAGCAACCTTGTTTTTTGTAACTTTAGCATGATCGAACAACTGAGTCTAACGTGATAGGAATCAAACCACTAACAGTGACATTGTAATGAGAAGAAGAATATCACTACTAGCAATGAGGACACTGACCATTTCAGAGAAAATGAATCCATAGCTAAGGTTAAGTGTTGGACTGTAAATTATGAAATAAAATTTGTATAAACATACTTTTGCAGTGGAAAAGGTTCAACTGGACTCAGTTTAAGCCACCATCAATTAGAAGCAAACACGGGTAGCTCTTTGGCTGGAGGAATTAACCCGAAGAACGTTTGTGAAGCTCTTTCAGCTCTTAAACCCAATGGAGTGGATGTCAGTAGTGGCATATGTGGACAGGACGGCATCCAAAAGGATGAGTCCCGGTTACTATCATTCATGAATGCAGTGAAATCTTTACGCCTTTAGTCAATATTGAATAGCTACTATTGAGGCAAATTCCCTGGTGCAGATTGTTAGATCAACTGCAATGTTGGTGCTGATCCTTTGAAGGCAATAGATAATTTTGGAGTCCGGAGTCAAAAGGACAAAAAAAAATTCCAAAGGGGTAAAGAAAATTTTGATATAGACCAAAGGGGCAAATGTGTGCCCCTTTGTGCGCCTTGTGCTTAACTTTGACGGTGCCGTTAAGGCAAGGCGTGGCCTGCTAAACGTCTTACAAAGCGTGCAGGGCCACACGCCTTGCCCTCTCTCTGACACCTTCCCAAGGCAAGGGAATAAAGCCAAGGTGTTGTCTGCCCATTCCCGAGGCAAGGGAAAGGAATATAAACGCCTTGAACATTTGTATTCCAAAAGCACTATCAAGTCTGGAGTGATTGAACACAAATCACACTTCAATAGTTTGTTTTCCAAATTTGAGTAGTGTGCTCGCCTAGATTTGTGGAGTGATGTTAGTTAGTATAGGTGAAAAGGGAGATTCCTTATTGTTCCTACTAGGGGTGTACATGGATCGGGTTGGTTCGGATTTTTTAAATACCGGGTTTTTTTGGGTTTTTTCGATTTCCTCGGATTTTTTCGGATTTTTTTCGGTAAAGTCTTCATACAAACATATAATTAACTTGTGCTTCAAATATTTCTTTAGCCTAAGCAAAATGCAATTATCTAAGGTATTTCTTAAAAAAATAACACACAATATATTCACTTTATTTGAAATTTATGAAGTGAGTGATGACAATAAAATATTCAACCAAAAAAATAATGAGATCGCATAGAATGAATATTGCATATTAATAATTCATAATAAAATAATCATAATTTAAAAGTATTAAGTCATGCTAAAATAAGTCTAATAAGTATTAACTAAATGACTAAATATTAAACAGAAAAATAAATTAGTTTATATATTTATGTAAAATTAAAGAATAAATATCTAACATGATTGTCATTCCTAGTATTGGATTGAATAATCTTTTGTTAACATTTGTATTGATTTCGGCTCTATTTGAGTTACTAATTGAATATTTTATTGTCATCACTCACTTCATAAATTTCAAATAAAGTGAATATATTTTGTGTTATTTTTTTAAGAAATACCTTAGATAATTGCATTTTGCTAGGGCTAAAGAAATATTTGAAGCACAAGTTAATTATATGTTTGTATGAAGACTTTACCGAAAAAACCCGAGGAAACCGAAAAAACCCAAAATAAAATCGAGATTGAAAAACCCAACTTTTATTGATTTGATTTGGTTTATAAATTTAAGAGAAAGGGTAAGACACAGGTACTTGGTTCGCTCTATTTCTTTATCTCCCAATGAATCGTATGTTTGTAACAATAGGGACAGAATTTTTTCAATTCTAATCGATTAGGCGTATTGTGCCGGTTCTTTTGAGTAATATATCTGAAAATACCTCTTGATACCTTATCAACACTGTTTCGGACGCTTCGTGTTTGTTTTTCTTCAAACCCCCAATCCGCTCTCGCTCGCCGCTACTAACGGGGTCTCGGTATGCTATGCTTTCTCCCCCATTGCTAGTAGGTTGATGGGTCGCGCGCCCGGCTCACATGTTTTGGCCTTGTGTGTCCCATTCGGGAAGTCTCTCCGAGGGCGACTCCCATACAATTCTTGCGAGAGCTGGAGAAGCGTTTACGGCTGACGGCGTCTTACTAATTTTTCGAGCGTGAGCTCGTCCTGCCGTTCCTCCGCCTTATTCTTTTGAAGGTATGGGACCCTATTGAGCCGGTCCATTTCGAGTTGGCCCATTCCCCTTCGACCGGTCGTAAAAGGAGAAGAACTGAGAGAACTAATGATTTGATTTGGTATTTAAAAAATTTGAACCAACCCGGTCCATGTACATCCCTAGTAGGAACCATAAGGAATCTCCCTTTTCACATATACTAACTAACATCACTCCACAAATCTAGGCAAGCACACTACTCAAATTTGGAAAACAAACTATTGAAGTGTGATTTGTGTTCAATCACTCCAGACTTGGTAGTGCTTCTGGAATACAAATGTTCAGGGCGTTTATATCCCCTTCCCTTGCCTCGGGAATGGGCACCTTGGCTTTATTCCCTTGCCTTGGGAAGGTGTCAGAGAGAGGGCAAGGCGTGTGGCCCTGCACGCCTTGTGAGGCGTTTAGCAGGCCACGCCTTGTCTTAACGGCACCGTCAAAGTTAAGCACAAGGCGCACAAAGGGGCACGCCTTTGCCCCTTTGATCTATATCAAAAATTTCCTTACCCCTTTGGAATTTTTGGAAAAAAAATTTGTCCTTTTGGCTCCGAACTCCAAAATTATCTATTGCCTTCACAAGTGATGTTAATGGATGGATCCACGCACAGCAAACAGTAAAAACTAAATGGTGGGACTGAGTGTCTTTTTATAATCATTTCAGAATCCAGATTACAAAATAATATACTTTCTTGGCCAACCCAACAGAAGGAGGATTATAAGGTCCTGAAGACAATAATATCTTTCTCCACTTATTACAATATGGCAACAATTGAAACTGCTCATGTATAGAATTTCTCCATTCTTTAATGGGAGCTAGCTAACTTTACTTTGTTGAAAATTAGCCTAGTGCTCATACAACCAACTTGAATGGGGATGGCCATAGTGTTAGTGAAAAAGAATCACCTGCCTGCCTAACAGGTATTTGGAATACTAGGATTCTATTTCTGAGACCCAGAAAGGTTGGGATCAGTTTGATAATATACTACATTCCCAGTGTCACTGACATAGTGATCCTCCTTCATGCTTTTTATGAGATATCCCAACAAGTGAAATGGTAGAGGCCCTGACTTGTTTGGCTCCTTGTAGTATTTCCCTAACACTGGTTTAGCAGCTTCAGTCTGCAAATTCAAAAAAGTAACTTAAGACCAATAGACACTGTTTGGAGCAGCAGCTTACCTAAAATGTGATACTTACTGCTTCTACCAAATGATAGTGTGGGATTTGAGGGAAGAGATGATGTATCACATGTGTCCCTATGTCATGGTGGATGTTGTTAATCCATCCATAATCGCGATCAAGCGTTGTAAGCCCTCCTCTCAGATAACTCCATTCCTGTTTCATACATACATATCAATTATCAGCCCCCAATTTTTTGTTCATAAAATAGGAGTAACTAATAACTAAGCTTATATACCAAGCAGAATAATACTACTTGTAATATTTCTCAAGACATGACTAGACCAGTTAGAATATCAAAAAGACACAACACATTAAAAGATAAATTTCATTTGGTATTCTGGCTTAGTAGTAGGAGATACTAGTATTTTTAATAGCAAAATCAAACTCAAATAAAAAGTATACCTCTCCTCTGTACCAAGGAAGTTTATCATCATGGCCATGGTGATGCAAATAGGTAACTATATCCAGCCACATGACAAAGCCCTACATGTTGAATTGAATTCAAATAATGAGTCCAATAAAGAAGAAACAAAAAGTAGGGGAAAAGGAAGGTTGGAAAATGGACTAACCCAATAGGGGATGCCATAGAGCTTAAGCAGTTGAACAGGACCCATGACAAAGGACAAACCCACTAGCAATGCAGCCATTGCCGTCCAACATAAAGTTGAAGTGATCACATCTTTCTTCTCACTTGGGACAAACAAATCACTGTTTGAATCAAAGTGAGAACCTTTCTTTCCAGGGCTTCTACCCCACTGTGATTATTATGAGTTTGAATGTGTCAAATTTTGTTGCGAACAATTCAAACTTAGCAACTCTAAAGTATAGTAAAAGAATATGAACTAGTAACTCACCAGATAGAAAGGATATGCCAGCAAGGGGAAGGGTAGAGTGAACCTCAATTTCTTTGTGGCATCATCCAAATTCTTGTAAATCTTCTCAGGTAACTGGGAAGAGCAAAAAGTCAAGAGGCAAATAGCTTTTGACAAGTGAATATGCATCAAAAAAAACTTACAGGATGCCAAGACTCGTCGTTCTCAACATGTCCATGATTCTGATGATGAGTCCTGTGGCTTATTCTCCTGAAACCATCATCAATCAATTAGACAAATAGTCAGTCTTGCTTGGATTTGAAAAAATCAATTAAAAGAGTTTTGTAGAAACAAACAAACCATCCATGGTAAGGAACAAGAATGGAAGAATGAAGGATATGTCCAGCAACGCTGTTCAGCTTGTGGTTGTTTGAAAAGCTTCCATGCCCACAATCATGACCGAGAACAAAGAGAGCCCAAAACATTGTACTCTGAGCAAACCAATAGAGAGGCCAAACAACCCAATTGTTGAAATAAGCAGCCGCAGCCGCCAGACCCAACACAATAGTCACATCCCTCACAACATAGCTCATGGACTTCCATGGATTTTTGACCCAACAATGTTTAGGAATAGCTGCCCTAATATCGGACAGCTTGAATGGGGGTGGTGCCCCTGGGTCGAAAAATTCACCATTATTATTTGTTGCTGTTGTTGTCGTCTTATTATCCTCTTCTCCCACAGTTTGGATCCTAAGTGGTGCACTTACCCTCAATGCCCAGCAGTTCCGATCTGTACCTGTACGTGTAGGTGAAATTCTCAGATTTATATTGGTGGTGGCGGAAGCTAACCCCCCTGTTCTAGGCTTTGGGTAGATTCTTGGGAGTGGTCTGAGACCACATTCTGATAGAACCCAACTTGCCATTTTGGGAAGAGAAGAGAATGAGGAGAGATGTTTGCAGAGATATGCTATATATATTTTTTCTTTTTCTTTGGGCTAGGGACTAATTGGATATGTGTCTCTCCTTCGACTAGAGCTACAGAAATCTCAACTTGTGCTTCTTGTTGATTGTCTTGTTTCTCTTATCTCTTCATGGTTCAATTGTTGTTTATATACTAGTACTAGTACTAGTTGTTGATGATACCCACTATTTGCAGACCTCTCCCCTCTTTCTTCTGCCTTTCCTATACAGATATCCGCCTAATCTGAACACTAAATAAAAAGGAGGAACGTGATTTTTATGCAAATTAAATAAGCGTGTCCGACTTTTGGTATTTTCATTGACTCTCAACATAACAATTTAATTCTTTTCTTAATGCTTTCAAATAATATGATCAAACTGGTTGACTAGTTGTTAAATACTGGAGTATAATATATAAAAACAAAAATATACTACTTCATCCCTAAAAAAAAAAGATGCTTCATCCCTCCCAATTTATTTGAGCATTTTTTTCTTTCCCCGGAATCAATCAACTAATTTTTAAAATTAAATTAAATTAGATCAACTCAATATTTTAAAACTAAAATTTAAAAATTATATAAAAAATATTATTACTTTGTAACTGTTCTCATATTAATATAATTTTAAAAATTATATATTTTAAAATATTGATCAAATTTCACATAATTTGAATCTAAAAAATAAAAAATATCACGTAAAGAGATACGAAGAAAATAATAAGTAATATATAATATTTTACATGAGGAGGCTACAGAAGGTAGGCGCCAAAGTTTAGCTGGAGCTAGGACATATGAGAAGGATCTTAGAAGATTTTATCATAACCCTAATTTTTTAAGGGAAAACTATACAAATTGGACTCAATTATTAAATTATTTATTCAAAGTATAAATGACATCATATATTATTTTAAGACTTTAAATTACAAGTTATACATGTATTTTTCCTATTTAAAATCAAGCTTTTAATTATAAGTCATACCAGTTTAGGTAAAAAGTTATATTTTTACTGTATTTTTTTTTAATTTTTAATTAAAAAAATTAATTTTACTTAATTAATGGTTATGATATTTATTAGAAGAGAGATAAGTGGACAAAAAAACCTATTATTTATCTCTCTCTCTTAATTGTCCTACCTTGATTATTGTCACCAAGGAATATGATTCTAAATTTGGTATCAACAGAATATTAATTCATATTCTATTTATATTGCTTTTTATACATTTTTCATACAATAAATGATAGTTCAAGTACATTTCTTATTAATATTTTTTTGTGTGTGAATGTGGTATTAAATCTGGTATGACTGGAATATTAATACATATTATGTTGAAATCAGTTTTTATATCCTTTCCATACACTAAATTATAGTTTATGTATATTTTCTATTAAAATATTTGTGTTTGAATATGGTATTAGATTTGGTATCAATGGAATAACGAAGAGAATCTGTTAATTGACGATGAATTTTATTTATCTGGTTAACTTTGGGAGAAAATTCGTTTGAATTCTGAATTAGTGAAAAAAAAGAAATAACTGTTATTGGAAAGATATGAGATGATTGATATCCTTATTTAACCACCAACTATTTTTTAGGGATAGTTATTAAAATTAGTTCTAATTTATTAAATATGGATCTGCATATTAAATTCATAGTTCTCACTTTTATTAAAATATATTTTAATTTTTTTTACTGTTTTGGTATAATTTGTTAAAAAACTATTGATATGAATTGAAAACTAACAAATTATGGTATGACTTGTAATAAAGAATCTTATATATATATATATTTCCCTTTATATTTCAGGTGTATGCTATTTGATTGTTCAATGTATTATTAGCAGGGCCGGATCCACATATAGCATGGCGGGTGCTCGAGCACCCATTGACCCTGATGAAAACTTTGTATATTTATATATATAATATTAAAATATTGATATAATATATTCACGAGCACCCATATACCAAAATGTCTGAATGGTGTCTCGTTTTGAGGTTGTAGTTAGAGCGCGCAAATGCCCTATGTCGAGGGTGCGCTCAAGAATTTTCTATTTTATTTGTTGGAATTGAATTTGAATAAAGAATTAATAGAAGACGGAATCACTAAAAAAAAAAAATTGTCTTCACTGAAAACTTGAGTAAGGAGTAGACCTTTTTATTTTGGAATTTTCTAGATTTTGAAAACGAAAACTCCTTTTCTTATTTGGTGTATCTACTTGAGCCGGATGAAAGAAAACTTTCACGTCCGATTTTGAAGGGGGGAATCCTAGTAGTGCGCCAGTTCTTCTTTTTTGTTGAAAAAGGCACTTCTTTCATTTTCACTCCTAACTTTTTGGTTTATCTTTTCTTTATTGTTTTAACTTTTCTCTTTTGTATTTCATTTGCTAACTAAAATGTGAAAATATTAGTAGTAAGGATGGCAATGGAGTAGATTGGGGCGGGTTAAAGCTTAACCCGCGAAATTTTAACTCGCTCCGTCTCACCTCGTCTAGCATCTTTTTCTATTTTCAACCTGTCTCATCCCGCCCCGCAAAGACCCACTCCGTCCTGTCCCGCTAAAGTCATTAACGTTTCAATATTAATGAAATATCAAAAAATTTAATCTTCACTGCTCATTAATTTGTTGTCTTCTTTTTCTTCTTCTGTTTTCTCCTTTTCAAATTTTTCCTTCTTGTTTTTTTTTTCAATCACCGGTGCACTTCATTCATAGATTGTAAATTACAGAGAGTTGGTCCATAACTTTTTGAGAAAAAATTAATGGATAAATTACAAATTTATTCATTTTCCTACAGAAGCAAATTTTTTTAAACCATATTCTAAGTTATAGTGCCTCCTCTTGGGGTAAAACGAACATTAGGCCAAGTTTCATGTAAATTTTTCACTTACTATTTTCAACTCGCAACCCGCCCCGCCCCCACTTAGTTTTTCTAAAAAAAAAAATTTAACCCCCCCCCCCCCCACATTGGGCTTCAACCCCCCCCCCCCCCCCCGCATAAGCTTAAACCCACCCTAACCCGCCTCATTATCATTCCTAGTAGTAAGCTTCTTCAAAGAAATCCTTCTTGGCTACCCCTCTTTATGTCAAAGGAAGTGAGCACTCACGACCTTCGAATTCTGGATTCGCCACTGATTATTAGACATAAAGTGACATACAACATAAGTATATGCAAGTTGTATATTTTGATCGAATTGTATATATTTTATAAAAATAACATTCTCGCTACTTTTTTAATATCCATAATTTTTGTTAAAGCAGGTAATTGGTGTTCGGTTTATGTATCTATAGGGAGAAAAAAAACCTTTTCTAAAAAGTTGAAGAAAGAACTTACTCCACGTGTTTATATCAAATCAATAAATATATAATGTACATATATTATATCTTGTAAGTGAATTCTCACCTCAATACATTGTTTAATAATGACAAATTAGTGTGATTCACTATAAAGACTTGGTCTTGTTAGTTTGTTCAACAATTCTATCGATTAATTTAAGAAGAGCTGGATGTATAGTTATCTTAATTGAGTGTATTAAATTAAAATAATTACTATATGTGTGTGTCCTTTTGTTGATGACGCAGAACAAACACATTATGCACGCAATTGGTTCTATTCCATATAATAATTTTATAATTATTGGTTAATTTTACTTATGTGTCCTTTTTTTACTTTTGTAAATTATATATGGACTATGCTAATAAGCAATGAGCTAGGGGGCAAAGTCCACAAATATTCATTTTGACGTAATTGTCTAGGACTGAACTTCAAACACCGCATATCTAAAATAGGTATATGTGTAAAAAATTTAAAAAAGCAACGACTTTAGTTTATAGTTATGATGAACATCGTCGTTATAAAACCCAAAAAATGACTAACAATTTGGTGGTTGTGGGTCGGAGGAATTGGTATAACACAGTAGGAAGGTCCTTTGGTTGGAACAAGTTATCCCGAGATAATTAATTTTGGGATTAGCTATTTCGAGATTAGTTATCCCACCTTATATATGGGATAACTTATCTCATCACTATGATATAAATGGTGGGATAAATAATCTCAAGACTAACTAATACCTCTAACCAAACACATGATAAAATAATCGGGCATTTTATCCCAAAAAATTATTATACCTTATATCTCACACCAAACAATCCCTATATGTTCTACTCTCTCCATCTCAAATTATATATTGTGATTTTATTTTACAATACCTTTTATAATAAATAATTTGGGACAATTATTTTTTAAAATCGCAATAAATAATTTGAGACGAAAAGAGTACGTGAGGAAAAGACGAGAGATTAATTGTTAAATAAAAGTTGATCCGAGTGTTTCTCTTTCTCTATAATTTTTGTTCCCAATAGCACAATAAAAGCTCAGTAGATAAGCTTGAGTTAAACCAAAAGTCAAGATTCATAATTGTTTAGATAAATTAAAAGACCAATACCTATTGGTGAAGTTGAAAGGGATCTATAAACTCAACAGCTACTCCCTCTATCCCATATTAATTAGTCATTTTTTTATACGCATATTAAAAAACTATAAATAAAAAGATAATTTTACTAATTTACTTCTTATTTTTTTTTTTAAACTTTACAAACAAGCAAGGATAATATGAGAAAAATATAATTAATACTTTCTTAATTTAGTAAGATGGTCAACTAATATGAGACAATTATTTTTAATGGACAACTAATATGAAATAGAAAAAGTAATTACTTAGAAGTTAAAACACCTTAATTACTCCGCCCTCTATATATATACACATAACTTCATCCATCCTCAAATTAACTACTACATATCATAGAGCAAAAAATTAATATAATGAGTGTTAATATGAATATGATAAAGGTTGGCCCTGCTGGAGGACAAAAGGCAATTGTTTGGGATGAAAAGGGAAAAGGTGAAATTGTAAAGATTTTTGTTTCGCACGGTGAATTCGCAATTTATTCACTTCAATTCTGGTTCATTGAGAATGATAAATTTGTTTTGTCTGACACACATGGTGATGCTGCTCATAACAAAAACTTTACTACGGTTGTGTTAGATCATCCATTAGAATTATTTACTTGGATACGAGGTTTTCATGATAAGGAATCGAGATCTGTGTGTATATTGAGATTAATAATGTTCGGAACCAACAAAAGTACGTATGAACCATATGGCATGAAGACCTCTGATAATTACAAAATGAAAGAGTTCGAGATTCAAATAGGAGATGATCGTTGTTTTGGTGGATTTCACGGTAGTGAATATAGTAACTGCATTGAGAGTATTGGGGTCTATGTAAAGGCCATCACACCCTCCATGACCATCAGTACACCCAAAAATTCTCAAGTGAAGAATAGTAAAAAGGAAAACCATTGATAACTCAAAAACACTTCAATTTTGGAAAATAATTCCAAATGAACCTTTTATTATTTCACTTTAGTTATGGATTATGATTTGTTTTAGTTTTAATGTTTGATACTGTTATATACGAAAAGAAATTTGTTTGAGGTTTTTATACTCATTATGCTTAGCATTGAATAGATTGGGTACCTCAATGATGAGATATATTTTACACCTTAATAAATAAATGCGTTATTCATTGAACATGTAAGTTGAATTTAAATTGATTTGATATCAATAGAAAACAAACTTTGAAGTAGGGTGCACATAAATACTAGTTAAAGTCAAATTAAAGGACATTTATGTATGAGAAAATTACGTGGATGAATACTTTTTGATAAATAATTACTGTTTTTAGTGATACTTTTTATTTATTATCATCTATAGCAATACATAGCAATACTATGATAAATCTGCGATATGCTTTAAAAGTGAATTATGCATGCAATATAGATTGTATTATAATTGTTTTAAAATGCATTATACTTATTTGGTAAGAAATTAACACAATGTATAATAAATGTATTAAAGTTGTGATAAATGTATTATCTAAGAATGAAACTTGTATTGAATGTGTTTTATAAATTATTCTCTGCAATCTGTATTAAAACTATATTATAAATATATTATAAGTGTTAATTAAAAAAAATATTATTACTATACAAGTATATCTATGTAAATTTCCCTTTATGTATTATGCCTTTTTTTTTGTCTTATATTTCGAAATACTGTAATAGTCAAAGTGGACTTCTTTGGTTTTTGAATTAAATAAGGTTACGTTTCCTTATTTTAAGCTCCATCAAATCTTTCCTCAAGTAGTACAGTAAATTTAATTAACTCTAATTCAATCTTGTCCTTACAAACTAAATAAATATATACTCTACTAGAGTTTATTATTATTATTAATCACATTCACAAACCGATCAAATTTGGGTCATTGGAGGACTAAATAAGGAGAAAAATAATGTATTATATATGTATTAAAAATTGAGAATATATATATAATACATCGGCACTAATTATATTTGCACAAGAAAACTAAAAAACTTAAACTAACGTGATAGATATGTACAGTTAATTAATATAGTATTTTACCACCATATATTATAACAACACAATATATGGAAATATCTCTCTCTATATATATAGATACAAGATTTTATCTTCAAATACGATTATTATTCACAAATAAACAAACAAGAATGAATAACAAAATTGATATGATGAAATTTGAGCCAGGAGTAAAAACGAGACAAGGCATTGTTTGGGATGAAAAGGGAAAAAGTGAAATAGCCAAAAAATTTATTTACAGTGGTGTTGACCTCCATTTTCTTTGTTCACTTCAATTCTTTGTTTGTTGAGAATGGCCAATTTGTTTTGTCTCAAATATATGGTGCTCCTTCCAACTATGCTAGGACTACAAACTTCAATACAGTAAGTATATATTTATATATTGTGTACGTACACTTTGTTACAAACTTCTTTTGATAATGCGTCTATATAATTATATTGAAGGTTGTGTTGGATTATCCATCAGAATTTCTTACGGAGGTAAAAGGTACCCACTATGAAAACAGTTTGAGATCAATAACATTTGTTACCAACAAAGGTTCCTATGGACCATATGACAGCAATACCGAAACACAAGTCAAGTATAAAGAATTCACTATTCAAATAGGAGATGATCCTTCTTTTGGTGGATTTTACGGCACCAAAATGGGAGTATCAAATTGAAAGTCTTGGGGTCTATGTAAAGCCCGTCACATCCTCCATGATTACAAATTCTTCAATACTGACAAGGTCCCGAATTAAACAAGGAATAATTTCAAATATGTACAATAAAGTAATTAGTTTACAATAAATATAATCAAGTTTTCTTTATAAAAAAAATAGCCTAAAAATGAACTAGTCACAAAAAAAAATTACAAAAAAAATAGCCGCACGTATATGCAATGTATATGTAATGTATCAATAATGTATAAAAGTTATGTAATGTATCAATATTATATAAATAGTGTATAAATGTGTATCGATATTATATAAATGGTGTAGAAACGTGTATCGATATTGTATAAATGGTGTATAAATATTTATCAATTTTGTATAAAGGATATTACATATGTATCGAAATAGTTACGTAATGTATCAATATTGTATAAACATGGATATACTTATCTCAAGAACAAACACTGTAGATAATAACTGTCAACAAATTTGATCCATTTCAACCCGGATTTGGCTCCCCTCCAGTAGCCATCCTCTCCGGTTCCTCCAGTTGGAGATTAAATTTATTATACGTGTCCTTTGAGGTAATAAATGGTCTAGATTGATTTGCTAAATCAGTCATTTTAACCATGGTCAATAATTAACCCCATCATCCTTCTCTCCCCATGAGACTTCAACCTCTTTCCTTTTCCCTTTCAGATTTCTTAAAATTTGACTTTGAAATTCTAATACCAAGTCAAAACTCAAATCAATAGTAGCAGGTTCCTTTGATGATATATCAAGATGAAGATTTTGAAGTGCTTGAAGAAATTTTATGTTGAAATTGCTTCTATGGAGGGCCCATAGTTATGAAAGAGTGGAGTTCGAAGGTCTTTCATATCGTCAATTGCAATTCCATGAGAATCTTTTATCCTTTATAGAGCTAAAAATATTACTGGTAGATGCACAATTTGAAGCTTATTGGGAATTTCGTTGGCATATTAACTGGGTTTGATATATTTTCTTAAGTTTTGATATTTGAAGAGGTTGATAAAGTTGAAAGAAAAAAAAAATGGTAGGGTGATACTTCAATTAAGAATCATCGATAGAGCACAATAGGTAAAAACTCGTAATTGTTCATTTCCTCCCGCAACCAAATCTGTTCTTTTTTTCTTTCTTCTTAAGTCCAAACAGAGAAAACAAGATATTTTTGTTTCTTGAGATAGAAAAGCTGAATCAACATACAGTTGCTCTTCTTCATTGTTGACCATAGCAATAATTTTTCTGCATTTTTGCTTCACTTAAATCTGCAAAATTCATAAATCGAGCGTATATACAATTGCTCTTCTTCATTATTGGGTTTTTGAGTTTTAATGTTTAGTCCATTTGGGGAGTTGAGTTTTGATTTTCTTGATAGTTTAAATTCATTTTGGGTTGAATTTTGAATAATACTTGTCTGATTTGGTGGAAAGATCAAATCTTGCAATTAGAAAAGAAGAAGAAAGAAGTAGCGAGGCAGAAGAAGATTTGTCATTTATGATGTAAAATAAATTTGCTAGTTTTTTTGTAAATAAATTTTCCAGTGGCCATTTTGCATAATTTTTCCATTAAAGAAAGATGATCTATTAATTACGTGATTGATACAATTTCACGTTAGTTTTTTTAAGATTGATATTTGATTTTACGTATAGCATCTTCTTTATATTAGATTAATTAGATCATTTGATGTTTTGATTATTGTTATTACGTGACAATTATATATGCATTAATCGCGTTACGTTATTGGTGATTATTTTAGTAATAATCAAAAGCTTAATATATATTCTTGTAGCCCAAGTTTAGAAGTTAACTTAGTTAGGAGATTGTAATTATAGGTGTTTTGCCTAGCAAAGGTAAAAGACTCATAATTATATTATAATCTCCTAAACGAAATAAAATTCTAAAATTCAACTATTATATGCTTTTAATATTTTTGCACACTGAAAATATTTACTAGTTTTAATTTTAGTGTTTGTCTAATAAAATTACTCTCATTTATCTCTTTTAAAATCACTTGTTAACTCACTTAATTGAACTCTATTAATTAAATTAGTCAAGCGTAAATTCTAGGAAATCAACTTAAAAGAATTTTAAATCTAAAGTGATCTTAATTGTTGACGGGGGCAAAGTTACAGTATTATATGGCGTTCGGACAAACTCAATAACTTTTGTGTAGGTCTTTTATTTGCACTAAAAAATCACAAAAAGAATACATAAATATTACGTGCAAACCCATGTTAAAAAAACAACGGGTAGTACAGTGGCACCTGTGCGGCCTCCAAAGCCTCGAGTCTTTGTCCAAGCCCACTAACATCATTTTGATGTTCTTTTTTTCCCTTATATATTGTTGCCGCTCTTTTACTCTCGTTCTCAACGTTTCTAGATGCAGATCATCGATAATTGAAAAAAAAAGTAATATCATACTTTAAATCAAATGCGTATGAGTACTTTTTATTTTATCATGATACTGAAAATTAAAAGTGCTTAAAAGTTATTTTACTTTAAAATATTTAAAATAAGTCAATTCCACACATGTTCTAAAATATCTGGCTATTGGTTTCTTCGCGTGCAAAAAAGCTTTAAACCCAAAATCTAATTTTCAAAAAAGTTAGGGTTCTAACTTTTATTGTTGATTTCATTGCTATTGCCGGCCACTGCACTGCTCATTGCCTGCCGGAGTTCGGACCTCAGCCTCAGTATGTACTGTGTACTCTTCCTATTTCCTCCTCGGCTCCTCCCTTCCCTCCTCTTTTCCTCCTTCTTTTATTTGTTTGTCTATTATATTGTAAAACAATTTAATCAAAAACTGATTTTTAATCTTTGATTCTAGGGTTGTCCTACATATTGATAATTGATTATATTAATTAAATTATTATTTGCTTCTCGAAATTTCAACTTTCAAGGCAGGGCTTAATGGTGAAGCTAGTAAATTATTTGCTTTAGACCCAAAAAATTTAATTGTGAATTTAATAATTTTATTTTCATTTAAAATAATATTGAAGATGAAGATTATAAAAAAAAAGAGGTTCAAAATCATATAAAAGAAAAAGAAAAGGAAAGAAAGAAAAATTATCTATCTTTTACCAAAAATATTTTAGAACTTTATAAAGAGTTTAAGTAGTTCGTAGCCTTTTTAAATATATAAAAATATTGGTACTTGTTCGTTAATTTGGCGATTATTATACATTAGCTTGAAGTCGTTGTCATGTCTTAAAATTTAGAACCCACAACGCTCAGATTTTGGCTTCGCCTATGATAGTGAATCAGGAAAAGAGAATATTGGAGGAAGAATGAGATAATAATGAGCATGAATCATGTTTCTTTCTATTTATAAATCTCCCTCTTTTAACTTATAGCTATAAATTATAATTAGCAAACGTTACTTTAGCTATAGATCCCCCAATTAAGTTTAATCCTTGGCTATTTATGAAATTTTACCAAAATAAATACTACATCTCAATAATGTGAAAAATAATAACCACCCAAGGGTCTAATACTAGTAATTGTGAGTCTCTCCAATAATCGTGAGTCCAAAATATAGAGGGAAAAGAGCACACAATTTCTACGAACAAGTTCAATGAAGTGATCTTCTCAAATAACCCCTCTTGTGGACACTATTCATATTTTGTGCTTCATTTAAAAAGTTATGTCAACACAAGTTACGTGCTACTCAAGCTCGAGTTTTGGATATGAAAAAATCCTTTTTAGGAAACGCTTTCTTTGAGTGAACCCTATATTGTACGAATTCAGATTAATCGAATTTCAATGCGAATATCAGACACTAAATAAAAAATCAAAAAAATAATAAGTCATGTGCTACTCAGTAAAATGAATTAGAAATTTACCCTATCTCATCCACATTTTGTGCATGAGGCGGCATCCCGCAATAATGGCCAAACACAACAAGGTAAAAGGAAAAACAGTAAAAAAGAGATATTTGACCAAGTCATCGTGTGCATGTTTCAACATTTCCCCAAAACCAAAACCCACATTCTCTTTACATTAATAAATGAGTTCAAATTTTATACATTATTATTATAAATAATTTTTATGTATTATCAAGTAATTTATTTGTTGCAGTAGATGACATATTTTATTTTTAGGTAAAAATAATTTGATTATGTTTTGCATTGACAATAAATATTACTTAGTAAGTCCATAATAGATTTAGACGGTGTTAATCTTTAGGCAAATGGCCTTGCCGAATGATCATCACAACAACAACAACAACATAGTCAAGTGAAAATTTATAAGTGGGGTCAGGAAGGGTGATGTGTACGCAATCTTATCCTACCTTGTGAAGATAGAAAAATTATTTTCAATAAACCTCGAGTCAAGTAACTCATATCAAACAGGATTGGGAGAAATACAATAGAGAAGAAACCATGTTAAAAAATAATGGAGAAGAAATAGTAGCAACAACGACTAATACGATAACCGATAAATCGAAGCAAAGTAGCCTTGCCGAATCACACATACTTTAAATTAGTTAATGAAGGCTTTAGCCGGCTGGCTCCCAATTTTAACATCCTATAAATATGCTCCCACACATTCAATCCTTCAAAACATCCAGCTAAACAAACATTCTAGCTACAAAGAAAACTTTCAAAAAAGCAGTAGTTAACAAGTACTTCCAAATGGCTTTGAAATTAGCTTTGTTGATTGCACTTGTTGTTGTTAGCATGGTTGTTCCTCCATGTATAGCAATTGAACATTTAGTTGGGGATGATCAAGGTTGGAAACTCAAATTTGACTACAATGCATGGGCTGAGAGTAAAGAGTTCCATGTTGGAGACAAGCTAAGTATGTTATTTATTTATACTCAAATTCTATGTTATGCCT
Organism: Jaltomata sinuosa; assembly: GCA_003996215.1. Taxonomy (NCBI): domain Eukaryota; kingdom Viridiplantae; phylum Streptophyta; class Magnoliopsida; order Solanales; family Solanaceae; genus Jaltomata; species Jaltomata sinuosa. The sequence continues at coordinate 101,489 of QJPP01007264.1, forward strand.
TCATTTTCTTTAAGGATATATAATAGTAGCATGTTAAAATTTTACTTATATACATATATTGATAGTACTTTAAAAGAATTTTATATAATCAGTATATTTTAATTTATTGTAACAAGTAAACTAGTAATTTACTTTATTTTTTGTTATACTAATCTCACTTTTTAGTTTTTATGGAGGATTCTGTGTAATCATTTGTTTAGGTAGGCCTGATAGCAGAAAAGCACTTTTAAATTATAAGTGTAGTTTTAACTATTGTAACATGTTACTCCTTTGTTCTAGTCTATGTGGTCTACGTCTCAAAATGAATGTTGTTTATCTTTCGATATTTAGAAATAATTTAAATTTAAAATTCTCATTTTACGTTGACGAAATGACTTACATATAGCCACACAAATAATGTCTAAAGCTTGTTTTAGATCATAAATTTCAATTTTTTTATTTCTTTTTTAAACTTTGTACTCAATCAAATAACGTCACATAAATTGAGACGAAAGAAGTATATACCTATCATGGGTAGGTTACCAAATTATGCTTGTCATAGAATATTACTGCCCGTAACAGATTTTTAAATGACATAATTGTGTAAATATTCTAAAATAGCCTTTCTACCTCCACGAGGTAATGGTAAGGTCAGCATACATGATACACTCTACCCTCCCCAGACCTCCCTTGTGGGATTACACTGAGTATGTTGTTGTTGTTGTCCAGTTAAACTAATTCAATTAATTTGTGAGTCATAATTATGAACAAAATTTTTGTGGTTGCAGTATTCAAGTACAAGGAAGGAGCACACAATGTGTACAAAGCAGATCTTGCTGCCTTCCAGAGCTGCACAGCAGGTGCTAATGTTGAGCCCTTAACTTCTGGAAATGATGTGATTGAGTTGAAATCTCCAGGGAAGAAATGGTACTTTTGTGGAATTAAAAATCATTGTGATCAAGGGATGAAAGTTGCAGTTAACGTTCTGCCAGATAAAGTGGAAGCTGGCTCATCAGCTGCCTATGGGATTAGTACTCCTAATTCTATGTTTGTTGCTGCATTTTCCATGTTCTTGATTATTATCGCTTAAGAATATTAGTCGTCCAAGTGTGCGCAAGCCTGATCTACCACAATTATAGAAAAAATATTGGAGCTGCTAGCGCATGCGTGATGATTTTTTTTATTTTTTTTGTGTTTTTGTTGTTTCTTAATTAATTCAGTTTTTTTCTTTTTTGTATGCGTAGTTCAAGGACACACAGATTATAGTGACCAATCAATATGATTGTTAATGCTAAATTGCTTGTTAAGAGTGATTAAAATGACGAACATAAACAATGAACGATGAAATAATTGACAAGATAAAAGTAAAGAATTCTATTGTGGATGTCCAGCAACGTCATAAGAAAAACAAAGATTCAGTGTACTTGATGGCTTGAGAGTAATAGTAAGTGAGTGATGAACATGGGATGAGGTACAAGAAAAGGCAAGGGATAATTTTATACTCTGTCCCTAGGTAACGTATTCCTCGGCATCATAATCTGTTTCGACATGTCACAACAGTTGTGCACAATTGTGAAACCGCCGAATTGGATCCCAAATTCTTCGGGGGGTGGGGGTTGCAAATTTAGACTTATCTTGACCGACCACTATCATATTCCCTGATTCGTAGCTTCAGAGCTAGGTGGGCTCGCGTCATGGTTTCAGATCCCACCGATTAAGATCTACCTCACCGGTCATGCGTGTGATAGCGATGCAACCGTCGCTGAGTCACTCCTGGTCTATCTCAATTCTCCACGTGTCATCTCCCGACTTGCCCATCCATTAAACCCGAATTTTATCCCATACAGATTGTCCCCCCACTTTTCAGGTGTTCACTAAATTAGGTTCGGAAAGTGGAAGAGTTTTTTCTGTTTTAGGCGGAAGAGAATGAGAGTAAGATAGTCAAAAAATTGTCCTAATTAATATTTTTTTTAAAAGACATATACTCCCTCCGTTCCTAAATAAGTGGTTCTTTAGCCTTTTTATTTTGTTCTTAAATAAGTGGTGTTTTAGATAATCAAGAAGACATTAGTGTCTTCCAATTTTATCTTTTTTTAAATAAAGAGATTTTTACATCACCAAGAAATTATTAAAGAGTTACATCTTTTTCAAGGTATTTAATTTATTAAAAGCAAGTTAGTAAAAACACTCTTTGTTTTCTAGGAATGAGTAAATCTTTTAAAGGTGTGTCTAAGCTAAATCACTTATTTAGAAATAGAGGAAGTGAAAAAAAACACGATAAATTATTTGATAGGTGAATAATCAAAGCAAAAAATAATGACCACCAAAGAGTCAAATACTAGTTGTAATGAGAGTCCCCCCCTCAATAAATGTGAGTTCAATTCTTATTCTCCCCTTTCAATCTTCCCTTTTTTTGGTTAAAAGGATACTTATATATATAGATTAACTAAGAGTAGAGGGGCTGAATAATACATTAGCAGTGTTGACAACAGTAGCATTGGCCAAGTGATGGCCATTAGAATTATTATTATAAACCGAAATTATTCTACAATAAGTAGTTCCAAAAATGTCTGCCCAAATATATTTCGTCATAAACACTGGAGGAACTGTCAAAAAATTGGTGCATTCGAAAATTGTACTCCGCCTATCCTCCTTGCTTAGCATATCAACAACTTTATTATGCTCTCTGTAGATGCGTGTCAGCATTGGAGCTCCCAATTGCTGCATCAGTAACCTACACTCAGAGACAATGTTATCATACATGTGATGGTCAAACAAGAGGATATTGATAACTTCATGTGAGTCGAGATTTAACTCGATTAAAGACATATTATGATCTACTGCTAGCCTAAGACCCTATCTAAAACCAATGAGTTCATTAAAAGCGGGGTTAGAGCTATGGGATTTGCCCATGAAACCCATGATCCAGTCTCCCCTATGATTTCTAATGACGCCACCTATTCCACCCTCTCCACATCTATCTTTGGTAGAACCATCAGTATTTAGTTTGAAGTGGCCAGCTGGGGGAGGGTTCCAGGTGAGGTAGATGATGCTAGTGGTGTTTTTGGTGGGATTATCATTTCGGATGAGTAATTGATACTCAATGGCCTGATTAATGGTATGCTTCCAGGGAATGGGCTCCTTCTTATTGTTAAAAAGGTTATCAATTCTTTTTATCTAAATGCTCCAAAAATATTGAATGGAGGAGAACATCCCAAGGGATGATCCTGTTGTAGTGCTTACCTTTAGTAGCCTTCAAGAGTTGGTCCTAATTTTCAATACTAGAGGGAAAAATGATGAAGGGAAGGGCATGGATTTTGTGTCTCAGAATATTATCCCAGAAGGTAACCACAATAGGGCAATAAAAGAAGATATGGTTGAGGTCTTCCTTCCTGTAGCCACAGTACTGGCAGACTAGGTTAATATTAAGCCCAATCATGTAAAGATAGTGAGCAGTAGGAAGTCTACTATGGTGCATTAGCCAAATGAAGGTTTTGACCTTATTGGGGCTATGCAACTTCCAAATTCAGTCAAAAGCTTTGTGATTATGGGGCTGGAGAGTGTTGTAAGAATAGTTAAGAATGAGAGTATAGGCACTCCCAGTGGTGAAGGTGCCATTGATTGTTTGGTTCTAGATAAACTTGTCCTCCTTAGGACTGTTGTGTAGCAGGTGTCATATCCGAGATAGGACATAACATCGGGACTCTCAAAAAATTATTAATCCCCAGCAGAGTCGTCATTCTGTTATATCCGATAGACACAATATTCGAGACTCATCAAAGAATAATTAAATAATTAATAGTTTAAAAATAATTTTAGAGAGAAAGAGAGTCGCCACCTAATTTTAGGATAATTAGGAAGCCTTCTTAATAATTGAACAAATTTTAGTCTACGAAACCAGTTAGATTCTAGGTAAGGGTTCAAGTTATTCCAAAGGGAAGGAGTTAGGCATCCTTCAGAATCCACAACGGTGGTTCCCGGCTGAACTCATTTTTTCAATTGAGGAGATAAAATAAATGCCTTGATTCTTTCGAGTTAGAGAAAAAGACTCTCCAAAACTCTAAGAATTCAAGGACAAACTTTTACGGAACAGCCTAATATTTGCCTATCGTTAGCTAAAATGAATAAATACAATAAAGAATTATACAACATCTTTGAATTTTAATTCGAATATCTTTTTCGGTAAGCAACTTTGAGTACCTGTAAACACACTTAGTAAAAGTGTTAGTATTGAACGAAAATTAATCAAAAAGAATTAAATAAATAATAACTAAAAATAAACCCGTCTTATATACATTGGAGGCCTTGGAAATCGACAGAAATTTCTTCATCGGCCAATTAAATTGATATTCGATATGAAATAATCGAACTCAAAATAACATCCGTCTTTTATTATGTGGAAGCCTCAAAAATTCGACGAAAAGATTTTATCATTGGCCAATTAAATTGATATTCCATATAAAATAATCGAACTCAAAATAACATCCATCTTTTATTATGGGGAGGCCTCAAAAATCCAACGGAGATTCTTTCATTGGCCAATTAAATTGATATTTCAAGAAATCAAAAACATTCTTCCGTCAAAACTCAAAGTCTCCATCCCACATAATCAAATTACCAGTGTCATTCTAATTAGTTATAAATTTATTACTACCTTTGTTAACTACCAAATTAAAATCCGAAAATATGACAAAGGATAATAACAAACACAAAAGTAAGAAATTAAATCATAACAACATAGCATATTTAATATAACCAGAATTACAATACCAAAAACCCCTTATATTAGAATTTTACCCAACAAATTTAAACAAACAGATTTACGAAATCAAGAAAACAACAGGAATAATTCAAGATTCAAACAACAAGCATAAACCCAGATTTACAAAGATAGGATTAATTTATGAAAATAGAAGAAGAGAAAAGATTGTACCTCTTGAGCTATTCCACTACTAACTGAAAATAATCACTTTCCGGCCAGATTTAATCAACTCCGGCATCTGACAGTACTAAAAATGGAACGAGAAGGGTTGTATAGTGATACTATGGTTATGGGGTCGGAGCTCGCGGACTATTTGGAGTCGACATGTTGGTTTGCTCTGTTGTCAGAGCCTCGATGGAGCAGTTGTGGTGCGTTGACTATTTTTTGATGGAGCTTGAAGCTCGTTGGTTACCAGTTTGATGGAGCTCGGAGCTCGTGTGTTTATTTCATCAGAGATGGCATCTCCATCGAGGTCTGGCAGTAACAAAGAGAAAAAAAAGGGCTGGGGTTTCATTGTTGTTGGGGTGGTGGAACGGTGGTGTTACTGTTGTATTGTGGAGGTTGTGTTAGTGCGGTGGTGGAGCAGGGAAAGGAGAGGTACGTCGGTGGTGGTTGGGTTTCTTCGGAAAAAGAATAGGAAAGGGGGTCGACTGTTTTCAGCAAAAAGAAAGAACATTTTTCCTCTTTGGGATTTTCTTTGCAAAATTAGAAATTTCCACCACCAGGAAAATGTGTTGTGTGTATGAGACATTTTATAGAAAACTTTAAAACCCTAAACCATCTGGTGGCAAAACAAAACCATAGGCTATCAAAATCGTGTGCTCAAAACTATGGTTTACCTAAAACCATTTGCTATTTATTTATCTGTGCAAAAAATATCTTCTCCACCTTTATGTATTAATGGACTGTGTAAAAACTAAACAATTGATGATTCAATAAAATTAAACAATATTTATTTATGAAAAAATGATTCTATCAAAAATTAACGATAATTAAAATGAATAAAAATTTGATAAAAATCTCAATATGTTCAAAAGTGAGGATAATTATCAATAAATTGTATTAATATTGAAAAAATATGAGAAAAAATATACTATGTGCAATTTAACAAATAAAAGGTTAAAAAATTTTAATTTGAAAAATATCAGGCCAAAATTGGGTCTCAAAAGCAGGTTAGCGGCAGGATGCCAACCTTGATCTTTTCAAGAATTTTGAAAGATAGTTTGTTAAAAGTCCATCTACCATTACTGATGAAGCTATTGACTTTTAGGTTACCTTTCCCCTTGTGCAAAGGGCCCTAAGTGATACTTTTAATAGAGTTTTGATGGGGAATTCATTTGTCATTGAAGAAGATGACTCTATTTCCCTTATGGACAGTCCACATATGCCATCCATCCCTCCAATCCACCCCTCTAGGATGCATTTCCAAGTTCTGGAGTAGGTATTCCTTCTCCAATTGTTTCTGTTGGGATCTCTCAAGGGGTTGAAACACTTGCTAATGAGGATTGTGCAGAGAGTTAGAATTATGATAGAGTCTCCAAGCCAGACTGGTGTGAAGAGCTTTGTTCTTGATTTCACTCTTTTAGATGCCTAAACCCCCTTCTATCTTGGTCTTAGTGATGGTATCCCAGCCAACCAAGTGTAGTTTCCTTTTCTTAGCAGTAGTACCCCAAACAAAATTCCTTTGAAATCTGTTAATCTTATCATTTACTTTACAAGGTAACTTGATATATTGTATGACATAAGTGGGATGCTGCCCAGAGTAGCTTTAGCTAAGATAGTTCTTCCACTGAGTTAAGGAACTTAGTTTTCCAGTCAATCAACTCGCTATTCATATTATCAATTATAAATTAGAAGTCATTGTTGGAAGGATTTTGATGGAAAATGGGAAAACCCAAGTATTTGCCAAAAGTATAACTAGTTTCCATGTTCCGTAGATAGGTGCAGGTATTAATATTTCAAGGAGTGCAGCTGGAGGAGAAAATGACGTTAGACTAGGAATGGTTAATTTTTTGTCCTGATTCGTGGCTGAAGGCTTTAAGGGTGCTAACAATGGAAGCAGAGTTCTGAGGGTTAGCTCTGGTAAAGAGAATTAAGTCATCAGCAAAGAAAAAGTGGGACAATTTTGGTACCCTAATGAAAATCTTAATGGGTTGCTAGTTCTTAAGAGTAATTTCAATGTCAATGCTTCTTGCACGTCTCTCTATGCAGAGAATGAAAAGGTAGGGTGACATGGGATCACCCTGCCTAACACCCCTAGAGGGTAGGAAAGCATCTGTCTATCCTCCACTAACAAGTAATCTGACGGTACTGGTGCTAACACATGATATGATCAGGTTGATCAACTTCAGAGGGAACCTAAAAAGGTTGAGGCTATCCTTAATATAGGACTATTCAAGTTTGTCAAAGGCTTTTTCTAAGTTAATTTTTAGGATCATGTTAGGGATTTTGCCTTTCATTTTCCTAAAGTGAAAGATGTATTCTTGGACAATAATGAAATTGTCAGCAACTCTCTTATTAGCGTAGAAGCTGGCTTGGCTAGGACCAATAAATTGTATTAACATTGAATAAATATGAGAAAAAATGTATTCTATGAAATTTAACAAATAAAATATTAAAAAATATTAATTTGAAAAATATCAGGCCAAAATTGGGTCAACAACTTCCCCTCTTCATTCACAGATGATGAAAGAATCTTTGAACGAAGACGTTAACGTGTAGCCAATTTTGGCTCGACAAAGAAAAAGAATGGCATATACACAGAATGATGCCAGACTTTGATAGAGCTTTGAAAATACTCTTCGTCTGCTAGCGAGGTTGAATTATTTTTAGAAGAAAGATGATAAACGAGGAAAAAATATTCTAGAACGAAAAATAATCGCGTACCTTTGACATTGTTTTCCAAAATCACTCAGTGTCAAATTATGAGACGCTGGGAATACAAAGTTGTTTACATGTCTCGTTGAAAGGTGGACGACCCAATCTTGTCTCTTTAAAAGGCAAACGACCCAACTTGAATTTGATATATCACTTTAAACGGGGTGACAACCCAACGTGTCTCATTGAAAGGCGGACAATCCAACTTGAATTTCATATGTCACTTTGAACGAGGTGACAACCCAACGTGTTTCTTTGAAAGTCGGACGACCCAACTTGAATTTCATATGTGACTTTGAATGAGGTGACAACCCAACGCGTCTCTTTGAAAGATGGATGACTCAACTTGAATTTCATATGTCACTTTGAACGAAGTGACAACCCAACGTGTCTCATTGAAAGATGGACGACTCAACTTGAATTTGATATGTCACTTTGAACGAAGTGACAACCCAATGTGTCTCATTGAAAGACGGATGACCCAACTTGAATTTAATATGTCACTTTGAATGAGGTGACAACCCAACTTGTCTCATTGAAAGGCGGACAACCCAACTTGAATTTGATATGTCACTTTGAACGAGGTGATAACCCAACATGTCTCATTGAAAGGCGGACGACCCAACTTGAACTTCTGGATCACCTTGACACTAGTCTGAACAAATAGAGTCACTTTGACACCAAATATTGGATGGAGTCACTGATGTGCCGCCATTTTACGGTATTTTTGACTCCTTTTAACTAAGAACAATCGTACGTTTTCAAGCAACCATTGTCGTTTTTGATGTTTGTATGTTGTATTTTCAGGAAATAGGGACAAACATGGAAACGGAAGGAAATACGAGAAAAATGAGATTCTGCCTAAGAGTGACGGCCTGAGTGACGGCCCATCACACATGTGACGGTCCGTCACAGCGACCGTCAAGTGAAGACAGTGGACTGCCTAAGGGTGACGGTTCCGGCGACGGTCCGTCAAGGCAGTGACGGTCTGTCAGCCGGGCCGTCACACCAAAATAGTGGCGCGCCAAAAGGCTACCCGCGATTAGGATTCCTACCACGTTTGGGATTGGGTTTCTTTGACTCCTATAAATACACTATGTTAGGTTTATTTTACATGTTGTTCACCCAATAGTTTTAAGAGTTTTTAGTCGGTTTTGAGAGCAAGAACACGTTTCTTGATCTTAAATTCGTGTTCTTGATTCGTTCTTGAGTTCTTGGTTTTTCTTGTTCTTGGATACTTGAAGATTGTTTTCAATATATTGTAAGGATCTCTTTTCTTTATTATTTTATTATGAACATGACTTTCTTCTCTTCTTCTTCGAGCATGATTAACTAAAACTCCCACAACTAGGGTTGTGGGAGCCATGGCTAAAGTAGCGATATAGATTCCGGGTAGCGACGGGTTCAATATATATGTTGTCACATTGTTAATCATTCATTATTTAACGTTTTCTGGTGGTTGCAAACATTAGAACATGCCTAGGTTTAAATTTGCTTGAGTAAAGAGATTAAAACCGGAAAACTTGGTTAACGACGAGGATTCGAGACTGTCAACTCTCGTCTAATGATTAATGCTGTAACTAGATTAATCTACTTGATGTTTAGGATTGAAATCTAAAAGCACACCTTTTCAAGTTCGAGAGAATTGAAAAGTAAATTTGTCTATTTGGTTGAGAAACGTTTAGACGATACCATTAATTCAATCACATCGTGACAAATATATAGAAAAAACCCGGCTAAGCCTAAGAATCGACTTTGCTACATCGCCATGGTAAACACTTCCCTAGTTCGTTCTCTCATATTGATTTAAACTCCAACGTTTATTATTTGTTTTATTTACACATTGTTCGCACAAAACCCCCCCTTTATTTACTGGAAACGATTGACCATTAGTCATCTATTTCACTAAAGTCTTAATCTTCACCATATTCTCTGTGGGATCGACCCCAACCTTTGTTGGGTTCTATATTTGACTACGACCGCTTACGCTTCGTTAATTTGAGGTGTAGTTTGGGCGTTATCAAAAAGTGGCGCCGTTGCCGGGGAATACGGTTGTTTATTAAGTCCGGTGTGTTTATTTGACTCTTAGTCATACTTTCCTGCTTTTACGTTTGTTTGTTGTTTTTGTTTTGACAGGGTACATAGTTGTGCATGCCAAGTACCCGGCGCTCGGGTGAATCAACATTATCTTACGATCCCGAGCTTGCTAGAACATTAAGGCGGAATATGGCCGCATAACACGATGCAACAAGGATCGCTGCAGAACTGCAGGCCCAACAAAATTTGAATGCTGGTGGTCTGCAGGATGATGTCGCGCTGAATATGGAGGAGCTCTACTTAGATAGAGTTGGCGCTACGGGCGCCATTGCTCTTCCTCCACTAGCGCCTGGAGCCAAGTTCAACATTACTAGCACGATGATACAGCTGTTGAACTTGAGAGGAGTGTTCCGAGGGGCCGCTGGTGATGATCCAAACCAGCACTTGATGAATTTCGTGGGGATCTGCAAGTCGTTCGAGCTGCCTGGAGTGAGTCAGACAGCGATCAGGCTCAAGTTGTTTCCGTTGTCTCTGTCTGATGAGGCAGCATTGTGGTTGACAGAACTGACCCCCGACTCTATCACAACTTGGGGAGAGTTGAAAGGAGCTTTTCTAGAAAGGTTCTTTCCTCCCTCTAGGATGATACAGTTAAGGGACGAGATTAGCAATTTCAGGCAGCAACCTCACAAAGCATTGCACGAGACCTGGCTGCGATTCAAGAAGAAGCTAACACAATGCCCTAACCATCAGCTGAACGATGAGTTTTTGATGCAGACATTCTACAGGGCACTAAATTCGGCTACCAAGCCGACGTTAGACAACGCAGCAGGTGGAGCGTTTATGGGTCGCACTTTTGCCGATGCCACAGCTATTTTGGATAGGCTCACCAAAACTAACAGGGCCTGGCACACACGAGATACAGAGGTAGCAGCTAGCACTTATGCGGTTGGCATGTCAGCGGAACAACGCAGAAAAGAGAAAGAGCGTGACCAAGACATGGCCCACCTAAAAACGCAGATGGACCTCTTGACCAAGCACTTGATGTCAGGAAGTATTGAGAAGGTGAAAGCCGTGGGTTCGCAAGGTAGAGCGGCCGAGGTTGAATCTAATGAGGAGGCCAACTATTTGGGGGGTTTCCAGGCCAATGGCCAGCGAAACCAAGGTCGGAACTATCAGAGAGACAACCACTATGAGAAAGGCGGCTACAAAGATCGCGACCAAGGAAACTGGAGGAACAACACCGATAGAGGTGGGTTGTATATACCACCTGGTAATCGGGACAAAGCTAACAATGAGGCAGAGACTTCGAAGCTAGAGAGCATGATGGCGAAGATGCTGCTGAAGGTGGAATCGACTGACTCTGGGGTAAAGGAGATGAGGACTGAGTTATCAGCATTGAGTCAGTTAGTGGATTCACATTCCACCGCGATCAAGCAATTGGAGCAGCAAGTGGGGCAGATTTCGGTATCCCTAAATCAAAGAAGGACGGGTACCTTGCCAAGCGACACCGTCCAAAATCCGCGGAACGATGCGAGTTGTATGGCGATCACGACCAGAAGCAGTAGAACGTTACCGGAATCACATCCGGTAACTCAAACTCGAGGTGATGTTGCGGATGAAGAAGAGGCGGTAGAGGAGAAAATGCTAAAGCCCGCGGATAAACGCAAGGAAGCTGAAAAGCTTCCAACGATGATGCCGCGACCACCACCTCCTTTCCCACAACGCCTGAAGAAGAAAGCGGACGATGCCAAGTTCCTGAATTTCATGACCATGATCAAGCAGGTATCAATTAACATCCCATTGGTGGAAGCGCTTGAACAAATGCCCGGTTATGCCAAGTTCATGAAGGACTTGATTACAAAGAAGAGGTCGGTAAGTTTTGAACCGGAAGATAACCTTCACCACTGCAGCGCTATTTCCTCTAGATCGTTAGTCGAAAAGAAAGAAGATCCAGGTGCGTTCACTGTTCCATGTACTATCGGGAAGCTCAACTTCGGAAGAGTTATGTGTGATCTTGGTGATATTATCAACTTGATGCCGCTAGCTGTGTATAACAAATTGGGTTTGGGAGCTCCTAATCCAACGAACATGAGGGTGGTAATGGCTGACCGTTCGGTAAAGCGACCCATGGGAATATTGTCTGATGTGCTAGTAAAGATTGATAAGCTTATCTTCCCAGCTGACTTTGTGATCTTGGATTGCGAAGTAGATTTCGAAGTTCCCATAATCTTGGGACGACCATTGCTAGCCACCGCAAGAGTGTTGGTTGATATGGAAAAGAACGAACTGACCTTCAGATTGAACAATGAAGTTGTCAAGTTCGATGTGTCCAAATTGATGAAGCAACCAAGTGACATGAGGGTGGTCGCGGTCGTCAATGTTATTGAGGAAGCTCCTGCGGATATGCATCTTGAGGAGAAGTGTTTGTTTGAGACTCGAGCTGTGATGAGAACGAGGTTGGAATCGCAAGAAGAGAAAGTTGCAGAGAAAGGCGGTGAAAATAGATCAAGGAAACGAAAACACCGCAAAAGAATCTGCAAAGAAAGAGCGAAGAAGTTATCGCGACTAGCTGCGGAGACAACAAAAGAGGAAGCTGAAACGCAACATGAGGTTGTCGCGTGCACACACTCCATCGAGTTCTCCTGTTTTGGAGACCCAGGCGGTCTCCAACACCATATCAGAGTCTGAGTCCTATGGACTTCACAGGTATTCCGCTATCTCACAGTTTTTTTTTAGCTTTTACATGTATGCATTGGGGACAATGCATGAGTCTAAGTTGAGGGTGTTGGGATACCTGTGAGTCACCACCGAGGGTTTTTGTTGCCGTGTTTCTTTTCCCTCCGGTGTGCTATCTAGTAGAACCGGCATGTTTAGGTTGTTATTTTTAAAAAAAAATTAGTTTTTTTAGTGTCTATAGCAAGCATCATGCATTTTTATGACTAAAAGGAGCCCCTTCTAAAAAAATTCTGGTTTTGTACTTATGTCTAAAACGATTGACTGTCTGGATCCTTGAATGTCATTGTGTGATTATGATTAGAATAAGTATGCTTAAGCTGAGCGGTTGTTTTGATAGTTGGTAGTGGTATAGTTTCTTGGTGCCAAGTGTGTGTGAGCTTATTGTATAAATTCTTACTCTGTGCATGCATCTAGAACTTGCCCGGTCTATTTTGTTAAGTTTGAAGTTGGTTGCTTAGGAAAGGATCACAGGCCCTTTTTGTATGCAGTCCACTTAGCCTATATGACCGTCCAAATGTAAATAATCCCTTGATCCCTGTTTGAGCCATAATTGACCTTGTTCTTTCAATAACCTGTCACCGTTCCTGTTTAACTTTGAATCCCTATTTTGGCCCTGGTCCTTCCTTGGACATCGTGCACCTCAACCCAGGCAATCAGCCTGAGTTGAGGGTGGCTACTATAGAGGTAAACCCTGTTTTGGCCCTGGTCCTTCTTCGGACATTGTGCACCTCAACTCAGGCAATCAGCCTAAGTTGAGGGTGGCTACTATAGAGGTGAATGATAAGAAAAAGAGGATGGAGAAGATTGGTTGTGAATAGAATGAAAATCCGGGTGTGTGCCAAAGAAAAGAAAGAAAAAAGAGATGAAAAAGATCGAAAAAGAAACAAAAAGAATTGTCAATAAAGAGGCCGCACCTGTAGCTAGAAAGAAGGAAATAAAAAGGTGAATAAGGATGGACAAAGTGAAGTTATGTGGTGATAAGATGTAAATGGTTCCAAGGAGGGCTTAGTCACTAACCCCTAAATGTATCATACCTGCACCTGAAGCCTCATTACAAGCCAAAACAAGTCTTGTAGTGATCCTTAGTGCCTTTCTGAAGAACTGAGATAGAATAGTAAGGGCAAGCCTATGGTATCGCATGTGCATTGTTTGAAATCGTTTGTGAGTGTGAGAGCTTACCTAGTCCCAAATCTTGTGTGTGGGATTTCTTTGTGGTGAGGGCACCAAGGTTTTTGTATTGTCTATTGACTGTTAGGATAGCTGTGCGAGTGTATGCATAATATTCTATCATATCGGAATGACATGTTTGGATCCTTGCAAGTTAGCGTTTTATACATTTGTGTACTATGAGGGAGCTTGATTTAAAATTGAAGAAGATGTTGAATGACCATGAGTTGCTAGAGACACGAGTTTGTTGAGTCGTTATATTGTTTTTATGTTATGTTGCTTGAGGACAAGCGAACGTTTAAGTTGAGGGTGTTGATGTGCCGCCATTTTACGGCATTTTCGACTCCTTTTAACTAAGAACAATCGTACGTTTTCAAGCAACCGTTGTCGTTTTTGATGTTTTTATGTTGTATTTTCAGAAAATAGGGACAAACATGGAAACAGAAGGAAATACGAGAAAAACGAGATTCTGCCTAAGAGTGACGGCCTGAGTGACCGCCCGTCACACATGTGACGGTCCGTTACAGCGACCGTCAAGTGAAGACAGTGGACTGCCTAAGGGTGACGGTTCCGGCGATGGTCCATCAAGGCAGTGACGGTCCGTCAGCCGGGCCGTCACACCAAAACAGTGGCGCGCCAAAAGGCTACCCGCGATTAGGATTCCTACCATGTTTGGGATTGGGTTTCTTTGACTCCTATAAATACCCTATGTTAGGTTTATTTTACATGTTGTTCACCCAATAGTTTTAGGAGTTTTTAGTCGGTTTTGAAAGCAAGAACACGTTTCTTGATCTTGAATTCGTGTTCTTGATTCGTTCTTGAGTTCTTGGTTTTTCTTGTTCTTGGATACTTGAAGATTGTTCTCAATATATTGTAAGGATCTCTTTTCTTTATTATTTTATTATGAACATGACTTTCTTCTCTTCTTCTTCGAGCATGATTAACTAAAACTCCCACAACTAGGGTTGTGGGAGCCATGGCTAAAGTAGCGATATAGATTCCGGGTAGCGACGGGTTCAATATATATGTTGTCACATTGTTAATCATTCATTATTTAACGTTTTCTGGTGGTTGCAAACATTAGAACATGCCTAGGTTTAAATTTGCTTGAGTAATGAGATTAAAACCGGGAAACTTGGTTAACGACGAGGATTCGAGACTGTCAACTCTCGTCTAATGATTAATGCTGTAACTAGATTAATCTACTTGATGTTTAGGATTGAAATCTAAAAGCACACCTTTTCAAGTTCGAGAAAATTGAAAAGTAAATTTTTCTATTTGGTTGAGAAACGTTTAGACGATACCATTAATTCAATCACATCATGACAAACATATATAAAGAACCCGGCTAAGCCTAAGAATCAACTTTGCTACATCGCCATGGTAAACACTTCCCTAGTTCGTTCTCTCATATTGATTTAAACTCCGACGTCTATTATTTGTTTTGTTTACACATTGTTCGCACAAAACCCCCCCTTTATTTACTGGAAACGATTGACCATTAGTCATCTATTTCACTAAAGTCTTAATCTTCACCATATTCTCTGTGGGATCGACCCCAACCTTTGTTGGGTTCTATATTTGACTACGACCGCTTACGCTTCGTTAATTTGAGGTGTAGTTTGGGCGTTATCAGTCACCTTGACGCCGGTCTTAATGATCTGGATAAATTATCATCACCTTGATGCTAATCTGGAAAGTGGAGTCACTTTGACTCTGATTTAAATAAGTGCTCATCACCTTGATACAAATCTGAAAAATGGAATCACTTTGACACCGATTTGAATAAACGATCGCCACGTTGACGATCTGGATAAATGGTCGTCACCTTGATGACGGTCTGGAAAGGGAGGTCACCTTTATGCCGATTTTAATGTCACATGTCACTTTGAACAAGGTGACTTCCCAACATCTCATAATCATCTGCACAAAACTTATTAGTAGCAAATGTAATATTTTACAACAAAAGAGGTGACGATTCAACATAACATGTCACAAATACAGAAGTGATGATCCAATAAAACATGTCACAAATATAGGAGTGACGATCCAACAAAATATAACATGTCATTTTGAACGGGACGAAAACCCAATTTTAAAAAATGTGTCATTTTGAATAGGATGACAACCCAATTTTAAAAAATATATCATTTTAAATGGGATGACAACCCAATTTTAAAAATATATCATTTTGAATGGGATGATGGCTCAATTTTAAAAAATGTGTCATTTTGAATGGGATGACAACCCAATTTAAGAAAATGTGTCATTTCGAATGGGATGACAACCCAATTTTTAAAAATGTGTCATTTTGAATGGGATGACAACCCAATTTCAAAAATGTGTCAATTTAACAAGGTAACAACTCAACATGTCTGTTTGACAAGTTGACAACAATTTTAACAAGAAAATGCAATTGACAGGTATTTAGAAAGGTGGGTGGTCTCCCCAATTTTATTTTGAACAATGAAGCATGTGAAGAGAGAATCAAGTCTTGACTGCAGTTGGTACCAATATTTAACATTGTATGAAAATTTTCTCATTTGCTTCACACCTAACAGAGATTAACTCCGAGGCAATTCCAACAGATCCAAGTGGTACCTCAAACATACATAAGTATCAACAAGATTTGTTCGTCTTGCTTCAAACAAAGGTTTTGAACTATACCTATCCTCATGTTTCAAGTGCCCTCACCACAAAAAAGTCCTCATTTTCACACATTTGAAGTATTTTGTTTGAGGACATTTTCAAAAAATACTCATACTCAGAAAAATGTTCAATGCATGCAATTGTGATGCCATATGCTTGACCTTCATGTAAATCTCCACTAATGTGAGAACATTTGAAATGAGATCACGTAGGGCTTGTAATCGGCTTGTAATGTAGGCTTAGGGACGGGTAGGATATTCATTTGGGATGAAAGTAACTTAATCCCTCCTTGAACGTTGCACTGAATTTGTGTTTTTGTTGCGCTTTTGACGCTTGAACTTTTAGTTGCCCCTTCCTTTTGCTTTGACTTTTTTTGAATTTTTGCTTGTCGAAGTTTTCTCTCCCTTTTTTCTGATGTCTTCTTCATTCTTTAACTTCTCCATTATTGTTGGAGTGTTTTTGACTCCTTTCATTTCTTTTGAAGTCATTTTGTTTTCTTGACTTTCAGGGATGCAACATCTTTTGCTTTTGACAACTTCAAACTTGACTCTTCTTCTGTAATTTGCACGTTTTCAGTGCGCTCAAGGAGGTCGGTCCAAGAGAGGGATAATGCATGTGAGCACTCAAAAGGGTATTGGTTAAGATGTGGTTATCCAAAGAAACGACTTTCAGGCTCAAAGTGGAACATACTAGGAATTAATGTCATTTGGTAGGATTGAAAGGCACAAACGGGTCAAAAAAGACCTACGATCCTTTCCCAAATCAAATGTTATTCAGAATTTTGCCTCAACAAATATTTAGGCCAAGTTCTAGATCAACAGTGTGATGCAATGAAATTTAATCTAAAAGCTCACCACACAATGCACATGAAATAATAAGGTTGGTTTTGTTCTTATCTTGAATGCATGCAAGAGAATATTCTCAAGCGTCATAAAGATACGACTAAGAGGTACCAAAAAAATCTATGGTTCACCTGAAGTCGACATTCTCAATCAATTATTTTGCATATTTCTAACTACTTTGGCACCAACCAAGTCAAAGATGTGATTCTTAAAGAGATTTTTTTTTGAATAAGGGATACCGAACCCAAGAAGGGCTGCCTACGTATCTCACCCTGAGGAATGAGAATCAACAATCCCTAGTCAAGTAATGAACAAACAACTTGTAAACCAACAAGCAACAAACCGTTCAATTCACAGACTGTAAAACAGGACCCCTAGACATTCTACACAATTCCTCAAAGTCATGCATTTCATACAAACACATAGATACAAGTACAACATATACAACATTCACAGGAATCGTAATTCATCACCTACCCCATTCCGGGTACACTATGCAGTTAATTACATTTATTCTTGACCCTCTCCCTAGGACCAAATACAACCTGGGAAAACCCTTCCCAGCCTTATAACACAACCAACCAATTATCTCAATTATACCCATTAGTCCGGAACTTCCGTTCCTTACACATTTGTTAATTACTAACCCTTTTCCGATTCCCCGAACCTTTCGATATTCTAGTTTCCATATTTTATTAGCAAAATCACACAATTTAAGCAATGCCTAGAATATCACAACACCCTATTCCTATTCTACCATATTCAAAGTAATTCAACAATTCAACAACTTTCTCCAGACTCTGTACCCGAAGGCCTAACCATGGATTCTCCCTTTCATTCTATACAATAATACGAAAATAAAAGCAGTCAATCTACTCTTGGAAGAAACCTAGCCTACCTGGATACCGAGCAGCTGTTCCATGCCCTTTCTGGCTTCGTGAAGGCATTCCCTGACAATTCTGTAGTCCCGAATCCATGGTTTCGCATCCCTTTCGCTGGAATCTCTCCTCCCCATGGCTCCTAAGCTTTGGAGCAGCCTAGGAGGGTTTTTGGAGCAACCCTCGTCTATTTTTGACTAAAAAAGGGAGAATAGGATTATAAAACCCGTTTTTGGGCTTTCTGGTTTTGTCATTCCGCTACAGCGGATGGCCAACAGCTATAGCGACCTAAATTCTGGTACAGCGGACTCAAATTTTCAGCACGGACAGTCTTCAGTAAAATGGTCATAATTTTTTACTCGGGAAACGGATTGACAAACGGTCGGTGGCGTTGGAAAGAGGACTCAAAGATATTTAATTTGGTGGGTATCGGGACCCCTAACTCCTTATATTCTAGGAGGAAAGCACATTTGAAGTTGACCTTAGTTTGAACTTAGCCCGAAACTAAATCGATAAGGAAGCTTTCAACTTAACTTTGTGCTAAGAGTATTCTATGACCTTAGTACATACCAAATGTACTCCTCATAATAAAGAATTAATCCTAACTCTTATTACAAATGAGAGGCACCTGTCTTGATCGCAGATAATTTCAGTAACGATAGAACAAGTTGTTACAATAAATACCAATTTACTCATCGTTCATCCCCGAATGATCTCTAAGGCAGAAGGAAAAGAATGAACCAGCCCTTAGAAACCTAACGCTCTACTATGACAGCATAGAATAGCCTCACATGAACCACCAAACTCTCAAATCCCCCGGGTGTACCCCAGTTCAATCGAAATTTAATTCGATTCTACTTTGTCAAGGAATTTCTTCTTTCGAGCTATACGAGACTAGTTAGATTACTCCTCCTCGAGTGCCCAAGAAATCCGGGGCCTCGTTGAAACACCGGAGTGAAACATTTCAAACATAACGGAGCAAAACTTAATTTCCCATGCTATGGTGCTGACAGTCGCTGACTTATGCTATAGCAGTAATTTCTCCACTATAGTGGAGGTCGCAATAGCGATGTGTTCAACCGCTATGGCGGTTGACACGATACAAAAAGTTGTAAAGTTCCCCAAAAGTTCCTATTTTACAACACACTTAATTTCCTGACGTTTTGGAATAACCCCTTCATGTCAACCCACATACCGAGACTTCTACTTACCCGAATTTGATACCAAAAAGTCCCCCGGACTCCTTAAGGTCTTGGCTAATAGAAAAACTAGCTCGACCCAAGATATAACACCCAATCTATACCCGGATTTCCCTAGACCTTACCTTGCTCAGAATTCATTCGAGACTAGCCTATCCCGAGATTTCTAACCCCTCAACCGGAAGTTTTCTCATCCGAACTCCCTCAACTGACCCTACCACTAAGGATCATCAATAATAAACCAGCCAAATCACCCTCATGACATAAGACTACGAGCAATTTCCAATATTACTAAGCCAATTACAGGTCATTTGGCCAAATTCTACCTAGGTGACTATTCCCACCAGTGGTAAATTAAAGAATTCCACCAATACCCCGAGCTATCATATCTACCCGTTCCTCTTATTGCGCATGGATGCTAAATAATTCTTGCAATAGCTCGTAGCTCAAATAGTGATGTATAATGACCAGGGAATGAAAGACAGAACGAGGGAAACATAGGACAGGGATCATGCCCTTCCCATCCCGCTATAGCGACTTGCACACTGCTATGGAAACCCTCAAAAGTAGTAGCCCAGAAAATTTACCATTCTCTAAAAAATTCTCTCATTCCCCTTCCCTGTTAACATTGTTTAATCCCGTTAATCCAGCCATGGTCTTAAACAATCCTCAAGACCATTCCCGGTACTACACATACTGAAACTTAGCATCAATTATCACAAATCAACAAGAGGATTATGCAAGCAATTATTCCTAACAACACATTTCCGCTATCAAGCACAAACAACCCCCCTAGTTCCCTTGGTTCTCAACCAAGTCCTGACTGTCCTGAAATCGGAGCTTCCCAATAGTCCACAATCCCTTTTTGTTCCCTTACCATCTATATACATGGTAAGCCTATACCCGAATGTAATGCAAACAATTCTAATTAAGGCGTATCACAATTTGTCATTTAAACAATCACAACTTTCAAGCTGGGAATAAATTTTCCTTAAGTTACAATCATGGGTTACCATAAAATTTTCCTTACTGCATTTCCTGCCATCAAGCAATGATAGCCCTTTTTCCCCATGGTTCCTAACCAATCCCGACTGTCCTGAAACTGGAGTTTCTCTACAGTCGTAAGCCTTGTCCCCTTACCATTTTTACAATTGGCAAGCCCGTTTCCGAAATGTAACACCACTTTACTGACTAATTTAAGTACACGTAAAAAGTAATTACCAACCAAAGCACACCAATTCAAGTTATGACTCGTCCCGGACCAAAACATTCACAGCAAATCAAATAATTGTACACCACACATTTGCAGTCATTCAAACAACATCAATACACATAAGCACAATCTCAAGCCTCAAGCTTAAACAGTCAATCAAATCAGTTTCATTACTTTCTATTCGTCTCATTGATGACCATTAGCCGATCCATCCATACCTTTACATAGCCTCCCCGACCAGAGACCAATTAGAACATTCCCGGCTCCAATCCTTCTTCCTTGTTTGACGTACCCGGAGTCCAATGACATTCTTCACTTCATTAAGATACCAATTGGAATTAAGAGATACCAATTGGACTCAACCCATATAAGCAAGTAAACGAACCGAACGAAAAGGAATGAAAGAGGAGAGATGTTTCCTAGAATGTTTCATAGCTTCCCAAAGATTAGATGTAGACGTCAATACACCAATCCATAGGACTCTATTCGACATTTTGCTCTTGTACTGGGAGCCGGTAACCTGGGCTCTGATACCATTTGTCTTGACCCAACTACCAGGCCGTACGGGCACCTACTCTAATTCACCTGGATAGGAGAACCCTTACCACCCAAACCAACAGGCAATGCTGAAAAGAAAATAAACCATTAAATAAGTTCCTTAAATACATGAGAAATCTTTTTTACAAATAGTTTAGAAAAATAAACGACTTAAAGAATTTGCGAAAAACATTTACAATATGAAATAACCTCCCCAGAACCTAGTCTAAGCCGGTACAAGAGCTTCTACAAGCTGAGTATATGATATAAGATGACACAACTCCCACCATAGAAGAAAAGTAGGAGCCGTTGAAAGATCACCACAATCCTGAACCTATGAAAAATCACCAATCCTGCAACCAGACTATACCCAAAAAGGTATAGCAAGAATAGAATCAGTACAAACACACGTACTGGTAGGCATCATCAGATGACGCGATTCACTCCTACCATCATATAAAAATCAAGATAAAATGCACAAGGTAAATGCTTCACCCCTTTCAACATCACTTTTATCAATCCCTCCTTTCGGAACCGACTATCCTAACCTTTAGACTTCCCAAGTCACCTTGACACCTAGACTTCCAAAGTCACATTGACATCTAGACTTCCCAAGTCACCTTGACATATATACTTCCCAAGTCACCTTGATCCCTAGACTTCCCTAGTCTCACTTAATCCTTACCAATAACAATGTCCATACCTGGACTACCCTTCCCTTACCCAAGTCAACCGCCTTGACTAGATATTCAGACTTAACCCGACTAACTGCCCAACCAAACCACTTATACTCATAGTATTACTTACCAGTGTCCGGCCCCTTTCCGGATCTCTAGGACAACTTTCCATCCTGGTTATAACAACCATCAACTACAACCCCAGACTTTCCGTCTTACTCCCAATTGACCAATCACATGAAAATCACCTAGCAACCATTGACACATTCAATGAAAACAATAGAGTTATATCTAAATCCCTTTCTAATCTCAAAACCCGGACCCTCCAAGGATCCTCTAACCACACCTAAGTGTTCAACAGGCTACCCGGTCTACACCAAGACACACCCTTAGCTTATTAACCACAACTAATTCTTGACTGTCATTGATACACTTAATGAAAATAAATTGTGAACTCATAACCTCTTTCACATAGTCCGGACCCACTCGGATCCCCCTAACACATCTAGGTGTTAACATGACAACCCGGTCTACACCAAAACCAACTAATAGTTAACATCATAACCTGGTCTACACCAAGACCAACTAATAACATAATATAACAACCCGGCCTACACCAAGACCAACTAATAACATAATATAACAACCCGGCCTACACCAAGACCAAACTCACAATATAATTACCCGGCCTACACTAAGACCAAAAGCACAATATAATATAACAACCCGGCCTACACCAAGACCAAACTCATAATATAATTACCCGGCCTACATCAAGACCAAACTCACAATATAATTACCCGGCCTACACCAAGACCAAAAGCACAATATAATATAACAACCTGATCTACACCAAGACCAAACTCACAATATAATTACCCGGCCTACACCAAGACTAAACTCACAATATAATTACCCAGTCTACACCAAGACCAAAAGTAATATAACAACCTGGCCTACACCAAGACCACAAGTAATATCACAATTTATAAACACAGCCCGTTCCACTAATGGAACCAACACCAATCACACAATGCAATAATATCAATGAAATGATGTAGTAAAGTAAACTCGTACCAGGCGTGATACTCTAGCCTACCATTAGTATGTCATAACAGGCGTGGTACCCGAGTTAATCATTTGTTATACATGTACCAGGCGTGGTACCCATTCTAACCGTTAGTATACCAGTACCAGGCGTGGTACCTGAGCCAACCGAATGTCAATAATCCACAGTCAAGTAATGAACAATCAACTTGTAAACTAACAAGCAACACACCGTTCAATTCACAGACTGTAAAATAAGACCCCTAGACATTCTACACAATTCCTCTAAGTCATGCAATTCATACATACACTTAGATATACAACATTCACAGGAATCGTAAGCCATCACCTACCCTATTCTGGGTACACTATGAACCGTCAAAATCTCATCCAAAGACAAACCCCGGTTTGCCCCTTTAAACATGCAGTTAATTACATTTATTCCTGACCCTCTCCCTAGGACCAAATACAACCTGGGAAAACCCTTCCCATCCTTAGAACACAACCAAACCATTATACTAAGTCTAGAACTTCCGTTCCTTACACATTTGTTAATTACTAACCCTTTTCTGTTTCCCCGAACCTTCCGATATTCTAGTTTCCGCATTTTATTAGCAAAATCACACAATTTAAGCAATGCCTAGAATATCACAATACCCTATTCCTATTCTACCATATTCAAAGTAATCCAATAATTCAACAACTTCCTCCAGACTCCGTACCCGAAGGCTTAACCATGGATTCTCCCTTTCATTCTATATAATAATACGAAAATGAAAGTGGTCAATCTACTCTTGGAAGAAACCTAGCCTACCTGGATATCGAGCAGCTGTTCCATGCCCTTTCTGGCTCCGTGAAGGCATTCCCTGACGATTCTGCAGGCCCAAATCCATGGTTTTGCATCCATTTCGTGGAATCCCTCCTCCCCATGGCTCCCAAGCTTTGGAGCAGCCTAGGAGGGTTTTTGGAGCAACCCTCATATGTTTTTGACTAAAAAAGAGAGAATGGGATTATAAAACCAATTTTTGGGCTTTCTGGTTTTGTCATTACGCTATAGCGGACGGCCAACAGCTATAGCGACCTAAATTTCGCTACAACGGATTG
Source organism: Jaltomata sinuosa (assembly GCA_003996215.1). Lineage (NCBI taxonomy): Eukaryota > Viridiplantae > Streptophyta > Magnoliopsida > Solanales > Solanaceae > Jaltomata > Jaltomata sinuosa. The sequence goes on from QJPP01007264.1 coordinate 125,193, forward strand.
ATGAAAGGTCGGTGGCATTGAAAAGAGGACCCATAGATATTTAATTTGGTGGGTATTGGGACCCCTAACTCCTTATATTCTAGGAGTAAAGCACGTTGAAGTTGATCCTAGTTTGAACTTAGCCCGAAACTGAGTCGGTGAGGAAGCTTTCAACTTAACTTTGTGCTAAGAGTATTCTATGACCTTAGTACATACCAAATGTTCTCCCCATAATAAAGAATTAATCCTAACTCTTATTACGAATGAGAGGAACCTGTCTTGATCGCAGATATTTTAGGTAACGACGGAACAGGTCGTTACAAAAATAATTTATCTATAATAATTTTTCAACCCCGAGGGACAATGGTTCGTACCACTCGACATACACATTCTTCAAGTTCAAACAAATAGTTGGATTATTATCCTTTTAGGTTGTGGGCCTATTTGGACACAAGGTGGTCTAACTAATGGATCCAACACCGTTTGGGTATCGAATCAACTTAGGTCAATGCTTAATTGAGGGATTTGTTTTCGCTCTATCCTGGGTTTCTAGAATAGTTTTTGAAATTGACCAGGAACTCGGGCGGACAACCCAAGCTTAAAACAACAATTGACCATCAACCAACCGCGGATCAACTACTTCACTCGTCTATATTGAAATTTGTGTGTTTTGTTAAGAACGACTGCAAAGACTTGCGTAATCGCCTTTTTAACCGTAATGCAATCTAATGCTTTGGCAAGGGAGGCGGAAGATGCCATGAATGCAACAATTTACATATAATGAAATAAATAATGAATGAATAATTAAGTAAAGTAAAGAATATACAATTTACAAATAACCAACAAAATATACAAGGTGCAAATAAAGAATTAATTAAATAATGAGCAAAAAATTATAAAAAGGTAAAAACTCCTCAATTGAAAAAATAAATTCATAATGGTTAAAACCTTTTAATCCCCAGCAGAGTCTCCATTTTGTCATATCTGAGATAGGACACAACATCGGGACTCTCAAAAAATTATTAATCCCCACCAGAGTCGCCATGTTGTTATATTAGATAGGACTCAACATTCGAGGCTCATCAAAGAATAATTAAATAATTAATAGCTTAAATATAATTTTAGAGAGAAAGAGAGTCGCCACCTAATTTTAGGATAATTAGGAAATCTTATTAATAATTGAACAAATTTTAGTCTACGAAACCAGTTAGATTCTAGGTAAGGATTCAAGTTATTCCGAAGGGAAGGGGTTAGGCATCCTTCAGAATCCACAACGGTGGTTCCCGGCTGAACTCATTTTTTCAATTGAGGAGATAAAACAAATGCCTTGATTCTTTCGAGTTAGAGAAAAAGACTCCAAAACTCTAAGAATTCAAGGACAAACTTTTACGGAATGGCCTAATATTTGCCTATCGTTAGCTAAAATGAATAAATACAACAAAGAATTATACAACATCTTTGAATTTAATTCAAATATCTTCTTCGGAAAGCAACTTTGAGTACCTGTAAACACACTTAGTAAAAGTGTTAGTATTGAGCGAAAATTAATCAAAAAGAATTAAATAAATAATAACTAAAAATAAACCCGTCTTATATACATTGGAGGCCTTGGAAATCGATAGAAATTTCTTCATCGGCCAATTAAATTGATATTCAATATGAAATAATCGAACTCAAAATAACATTCGTCTTTTATTATGCGGAAGACTCGAAAATTCGACGGAAAGATTTTATCATTGGCCACTTAAATTGATATTCGATATAAAATAATTGAACTCAAAATAACATCCGTCTTTTATTATAGGGAGGCCTCCAAAATCCGACGGAGATTCTTTCATTGACCAATTAAATTGATATTTCAAGAAATCAAAAACATTCTTCCTTCAAAACTCAAAGTCTCCATCCCACATAATCAAATTACCAGTGTCATTCTAATTAGTCATAAATTTACTACTACCTTTGTTAGCTACCAATTTAAAATCCGAAAACATGACAAAGGATAATAACAAACACAAAACTAAGAATTAAATCATAACAACTTAGCATATTTAATATAACTAGAATTACAATACCAAAAACCCCTTATATAGAAATTTACCCAACAAATTTAAACAAACAGATTTACGAAATCAAGAAAACAATAGGAATAATTCAAGATTCAAACAACAAGCATAAACACAGATTTACAAAGATAAGATTAATTTATGAAAATAGAAGAAGAGAAAAGATTGTACCTCTTGAGTTATTCCACTGCTAACTGAAAATGATCACTTTTCGGCCAGATTTAATCAATTTCGGCGTCTGACAGTACTAAAAATGGAATGAGAAGGGTTGTATAGTGATACTGTGGTTATGGGGTCGGAGCTCGCGGGCTGTTTGGAGTCGACATGGTGGTGTGTTGGCTATTTTTTTATGGAGCTTGAAGCTCGTTGGTTACCAGTTTGATAGAGCTCAGAGCTCGTGTGTTTATTACATCGGAGATGGCATCTTCATCGAGGTCTGGTAGTAACAAAGAGAAAAAAAGGGCTGAGGTTTCATTGTTGTTGGGGTGGTGGAATGGTGGTGTTACTGTTGTATTATGGAGGTTGTGTTGGTGCGGTGGTGGAGTAGGGAAAGGAGAGGTATGGCGGTGGTGGTTAGCTTTGGCCAAAAAAGGAATAGGAAAGGGGGTCGACTGTTTTCAGCAAAAAGAAAGAACATTTTTCCTCTTTGGGATTTTCTTTACAAAATTAGAAATTTCCACCACCAAGAAAATGTGTTGTGTGTATGAGATATTTTATGGAAAACTTTAAAACCCTAAACCATCTAGGTGGCAAAATAAAACCATGGACTATCAAAACCGTGTGCTTAAAACTATGATTTACTTAAAACCATGTGCTATTTATTTATCTGTGCAAAAAATATTTTCTCCACCTTTATGTATTAATGGACTGTGTAAAAACTAAACAATTGATGATTCAATAAAATTAAACAATATTTATTTATGGAAAAATGATTGTATAAAAAATTAACGATAATTAAAATTAACTAAAATAAATAAAAATTTGATAAAAATCTCAATATGTTCAAAAGTGAGGATAATTATCAATAAATTGTATTAACATTGAAAAAATATCAGAAAAAAAGTATTCTGTACAATTTAACAAATAAAAGGATAAACATATTAATTTTAAAAATATCAGGCCAAAATTGGGTGTCAACAGTAGGTTAGCGGCAAGGATGCCAACCTTGATCTTTTCAGGAATTTTGAAAGATAGTTTGTTAAAAGTCCAGCTACCATCACTGAAGAAGCTATTGACTTTCAGGTTACCTTCCCCCTCGTGCAAGGGTCCCTAAATGATACTTTTAATAGAGTTTTGATGGGGAATTCATTTGTCATTGAAGAAGATGACTCTATTTCCCTTATGCACAGTCCACATATGCCATCAATCCCTCTAATCCACCCCTCTAGGATGCATTTCCAAGTTCTGGAGTAGGTATTCCTTCTCCAATTGTTTCTGTTGGGATCTCTCAAGGGGTTGAAACACTTGCTAATGAGGACTGTGCAGAGAGTTAGAATTATGATAGAGTCTCCAAGCCAGACTGGTGTGAAGAGCTTTGTTCTTGATTTCACTCTTTTAGATGCCTAAACCCCCTTCTATCTTGGTCTTAGTGATGGTATCCCAGCCAACCAAGTGTAGTTTCCTTTTCTTAGCAGTAGTACCCCAAAAAAATTTCTCTGAAATCTGTTAATCTTATCATTTACTTTACAAGGTAACTTGATATATTGTATGACATAAGTGGGATGCTGCCCAGAGTAGCTTTAGCTAAGATAGTTCTTCCACTGAGTTAAGGAACTTAGTTTTCCAGTCAATCAACTCGCTATTCATATTATCAATTATAAATTAGAAGTCATTGTTGGAAGGTTTTTGATGGAAAATGGGAAAACCCAAGTATTTGCCAAAAGTATAACTAGCTTCCATGTTCGGGAGACAGGTGTAGGTATTAATATTTCGAGGAGTGCAGCTGGAGGAGAAAATGAAATTAGACAAGGAATGGTTAATTTTTTGTCCTAATTCGTGGCAGAAGGCTTTAAGGGTGCTAACAATAGAAGCAGAGTTCTGAGGGTTAGCTCTGGTAAAGAGAATTAAGTCATCAGCAAAGAAAAAGTGGGATAATTTTGGTACCCTAATGAAAATCTTAATGGGTTGCTAGTTCTTAAGAGTAACTTCAATGTCAATGCTTCTTGCACGTCTCTCTATGCAAAGAATGAAAAGGTAGGGTGACATGGGATCACCCTGCCTAACACCCCTAGAGGGTAGGAAAGCATCAGTCTGTCCTCCACTAACAAGTACTCTGACGGTACTGGTGCTAACACATGATATGATCAGGTTGATCAACTTCAGAGGGAACCTAAATAGGTTGAGGATATCCTTAATGTAGGACCATTCAAGTTTGTCAAAGGCCTTTTCTAAGTTAATTTTTAGGATCATGTTAGCGATTTTGCCTTTCATTTTCCTAAAGTGAAAGATGTATTCTTGGAAAATAACTAAATTGTCAGCAACTCTCTTATTAGCATAGGAAGCTGGCTTGGCTAGGACCAATAAATTGTATTAACATTGAAAAAATATGAGTAAAAATGTATTATGTGCAATTTAACAAATTAAAGGTTAAAAAATATTAATTTGAAAAATATCAGGCTAAAATTGGATGTCAACAACTGCCCCTCTTCGTTCAGAGATGATGAAAAAATCTTTGAACGAAGACGTTGATGTGTAGCCAATTTTGGCTCGACAAAGAAAAAGAATGTCATATGCACAGAATGATGCCAGACTTTGATAGAGCTTTGAAAATTCTCTTCGTCTGCTAGCAAGGTTGAATTATTTTTAGAAGAAAGATGATAAACGAGGAAAAAATGTTCTAGGACAAAAAATAATCGCGTACCTTTCATAAGTCACTTTGAACGAGGTGATAACCCAACGTGTCTCTTTGAAAGGCGGACGACCCAACTTGAATTTGATATGACACTTTGAACGAGGTGACAACCCAACATGTCTCATTGAAAGGCGGATGACCCAACTTGAATTTCATATGTCACTTTGAATGAGGTGACAACCCAACGTGTCTCTTTGAAAGGTGGACTACCCAACTTGAATTTGATATGTCACTTTGAACAAGGTGACAACCCAACGTGTCTCATTGAAAGACGGATTACCCAACTTGAATTTAATATGTCACTTTGAACGAGGTGACAACCCAACTTGTCTCATTGAAAGGCGGACAACCCAACTTGAATTTGATATGTTACTTTGAACAAGGTGACAACCCAACATGTCTCATTGAAAGGCGGATGACCCAACTTGAACTTCTGGAGTCACCTTGACACTAGTCTGAATAAATGGAATCACTTTGACACCAAAGATTGGATGGAGTCACCTTGACGCTGGTCTTAATGATCTGGATAAATTATCATCACCTTGATGCTAATCTGGAAAGTGGAGTCACTTTGACTCTGATTTAAATAAGTGGTCATCACCTTGATACCAATCTAAAAAATGGAATCACTTTGACGCTGATTTGAATAAACGATCACCACGTTGACGATCTGGATAAATGGTCGTCATCTTGATTACGGTCTGGAAAGGGAGGTCACCTTCGTGCCGATTTTAATGTCACATGTCACTTTGAACGGGGTGACTTCCCAACATCTCATAATCATCTGCACAAAACTTATTAGTAGCAAATGTAATATTTTACAATAAAAGAGGTGACGATTCAACATAACATGTCACAAATACAGAAGTGACGATCCAATAAAACATGTCACAAATATAGGAGTGATGATCCAACAAAATATAACATGTCATTTTGAACGGGACGACAACCCAATTTTAAAAAATGTGTCATTTTGAATAGGATGACAACCCAATTTTAAAAAATATATCATTTTGAATGGGATGACAACCCAATTTTAAAAATATATCATTTTGAATGGGATGACGACTCAATTTTAAAAAATGTGTCATTTTGAATGGGAAGACAACTCAATTTAAGAAAATGTGTCATTTTGAATGGGATGACAACCCAATTTTTAAAAAATGTGTCATTTTGAATGGGATGACAACCCAATTTCAAAAATGTGTCAATTTAACAAGGTAACAACTCAACATATCAGTTTGACAAATTGACAATTTTTAACAAGAAAATGTACTTGACAGGTATTTAGAATGGTGGGTGCTCGCTCCAATTTTATTTTGAACAATGACGCATGTGAAGGGAGAATCAAGTCTTGACTGCAGTTGGTACAAACATTTAGCATTGCATAAAAATTTTGTCATTTGCTTTGCACCTAACAGAGATTAACTCCGAGGCAATTCCAACAGATCCAAGTGGTACCTCAAACATACGTAAGTATCAACAAGATTTGTTCGTCTTGCTTCAAAGAAAGGTTTTGAACTATACCTATCCTCATGTTTCAAGTGCCCTCACCACAAATAAAGTCCTCCGTTGCACACATTTGAAGAATTTTGATTTGAGGACATTTTCAAAAAATACTCATACTCAGAAAAATGTTCAATGCATGCAATTTTGATGCCATATGCTTGGCCTTCATGTAAATCTCCACTAATGTGAGAACATTTGAAATGAGGGCTTGTAATCGGCTTGTAGTGTAAGCTTAGGGACGGGTAGGATATTCATTTGGGATTAAAGTAACTTAATCCCTCCTTGAACGTTGCACTGGATTTGTAATTTTTGTTGCGCTTTTGACGCTTAAACTTTTCGTTGCCCCTTCCTTTTGCTTTTACTTTTTTTGAATTTTTGTTTGTTGAAGTTTTCTCTCCCTTTTTTCTGATGTCTTCTTCGTTCTTTAACTTCTCCATTATTGTTGGAGTGTTTTTGACTCCTTTCATTTCTTTTGAAGTCATTTTGTATTCTTGACTTTCAGGGATGCAACATATTTTGCTTTTGACAACTTCAAACTTGACTCTTCTTCTGTAATTTGCACGTCTTTAGTGCGCTCAAGGAGGTCGTACCAAGAGAGGGATAGTGCATGTGAGGACTCAAAAGGGTATTGGTTAAGATGTGTTTATCCAAAGAAAAGGCTTTCAGGCTCAATGTGGGACATACTAGGAATTAATGTCATTTGGTAGGATTGAAAGGCACAAACGGGTCAAAAAATACCTACGATCCTTTCCCAAATCAAATGTTACTCAGAATTTTGCCTCAACCAACATTTAGGCCAAGTTCTAGATCAACAGTGTGATGCAATGAAATTTAATCTAAAAGCTCACCACACAATGCACATGAAATAATAAGGTTGGTTTTGTTCTTATCTTGAATGCATGCAAGAGAATATTCTCAAGCGTCATAAAGATACGACTAAGAGGTACCAAAAGAATCTATGGTTCACCTGAAGTCGACATTCTAAATCAATTATTTTGCATATTTTTAATTGTTTTGGCACCAACCAAGTCAAAGATGTGGTTCTTAAAAAGATTTGTTTTTGAATAAGAGATACCGAACCCAAGAAGGGATGCCTACATATTTCACCCTGAGGAATGAGAATCAGGTATGCGTAGTTCATGCAGATATGGCATAAAATGATTTATCTTTGAAAGAATATTACATATATGCACAAAAAATAATGCAAAGAAAAAATGAATGAAAACAGGATAGTCATGAAAAAATAATAAAATGAAAGAGTGTCACAACTCAATTAACAGTTCTCCTAATTTATTTGTTTGATGCTTCATGGAGTTCAACATCAGACGTTACTCTCATTGCTGTTCTGATGGAATTTTTTAGGACCTTCCTCAAAAAATTTGCCCCAGTTTCAACTTCAACAACTCTGTGTATTCAATATTGTAACAAACACCATCTTCCGTAGAATTTTTGAGACCTTCTCAAAAGTTCAGCCCCAATTTTCATTACAAATAATTTGAAAGCTTACGGGGATATGACCGAGCCAGTGTGGCGCCTACGTATCCCGTGGAGCCAGGAATCAGGTCAAATGTAGTTCCAACTTTTAGAATAAATAATCATATTTACAGCAAAATTTGCACACAAAAATCAAACAAGTATGGACAAAACAAATTAAGCAGCATTTAGCACATAAACAATGCATAACGCGTCCTAGTATACATGTGACCTTTTGAGCCAAAGTAAGCCTAACGATTGAAAAATGTGTATGTCATTTGTGAAACACTCCATTGTCCCAAAAAAAATATTTATACAAATCTATGAATAAATTAAATAGGAATACAAAATATGGGAGGGATGTACAAATAAATATCAGTCTCACGTAGGGGTATAACCTAAACTAAGACACCCTGGAGGTGCTCCAATATTGAATTTCTTGATGTTTCCGAATGCCTTTTGGATGAAAACCTTCTTTTTATTACATTGAAAAAATGTCACGACCCAACTATCGGGTCGTGCGGGTACCTACTTTAATCCACCTAGATAGGAGAATCCTTACCACCCGAACCAACAAGCAATGCAAAAATAAAATAAACAATTAAATAAGTTCCTTAAATACACGAGAAATCCTTTTTACAAATAGTTTAGAAAAATAAACGACTTAAAGAATTTGCGAAAAACATTTACAATATGAAACAACCTCCCCAGAACCTACTCTAAGGCGGTACAAGAGCTTCTACAAGATGAGTATATGATATAAGATGACACAACTCCCACCATAGAAGGAAAGTAAGAGTTGCTGGAAGATCACCGCAGTCCTGAACCTATGAAACATCACCAATCCTGCAACCAGACTATACCCAAAAAGGTATAGCAAGAGTAGAATCAGTACAAATACACGTACTGGTAGGCATCATCGGCTGACCCGAATTCACTCCTACCATCATATAAAAATCAAGATAAAATGCACAAGGTAAATTCTTCACCCCTTTCAACATCACTTTTATCAATCCCCCCTTTCGAAACCGACTATCCTAACCTTTAGACTTACCAAGTCACGTTGTCACCTAGACTTCCCAAGTCACCTTGACACCAAGACTTCCCAAGTCACCTTGACATCTAGACTTCCCAAGTCACCTTGACATCTAGACTTCCCAAGTCACCTTGATCCCTAGACTTCCCAAGTCTCACTTAATCCTTACCAATAACAATGTCCATACCTGGACTACCCTTCCCTTACCCAAGTCAACCGCCTTGACTAGATATTCAGACTTAACCCGACTACCTGCCCAACCAAACCACTTATACCCGTAGTATTACTTACCAGTGTCCGGCCCTTCCCGGACCTCTAGGACAACTTTCCATCCTGGTTATAACAACCATCAACTACAACCCCAGACTTTCCGTCTTACTCCCAATTGACCAATCACATGAAAATTACCTAGCAACCATTGACACATTCAATGACAACAACAGAGTTATATCTAAATCCCTTTCTAATCCCAAAACCCGGACCCTCCAAGGATCCTCTAACCACACCTAATTGTTCAACAGGCTACTTGGTCTACACCAATACCCACCTTTAGCTTATTAACCACAACTAATTATTGACTGTCATTAATACACATAATGAAAATAAATTGTGAACTCATAACCTCTTTTACATAGTCCGGACCCACTCGGATCCCCCTAACACATCTAGTTAACATGAAAACCCGGTCTACACCAAGACCAACTAATAGTTAACATCACAACCCGATCTACACCAAGACTAACTAATAACATAATATAATAACCCGGACTACACCAAGACCAACTAATAACATAATATAACAACCTGGCCTACACCAAGACCAAACTCACAATATAATTACCCGGCCTACACCAAGACCAAAAGCACAATATAATATAACAACCCGGCCTACACCAAGACCAAACTCATAATATAATTACCCGGCCAACACTAAGACCAAACTCACAATATAATTACCCAGCCTATACCAAGACCAAAAGTATAATATAATATAACAACTCGGCCTACACCAAGACCACAAGTAATATCACAATTTATAAACACAGCCAGGTCCACTCATGAAACCAAAACCTATAACACAATGCAACAATATCAATTAAATGATGCAGTAAAGTAAACCCATACCAGGCGTGGTACTCGAGCCAACCATTAGTATCTAATACCAGGCGTGGTACCCGAGGCAACCATTTGTTATACATGTACCAGGCGTGGTACCCGTACTAACCGTTAGTATACCGTTACCAGGCGTGGTACCCGAGCCAACCAAATGTCAACAATCCACAGTCAAGTAATGAACAAACAACTTGTAAACCAGCAAGCAACACACCGTTCAATTCACAGACTTTAAAACAGGACCCCTAGACATTCTACACAATTTCTCTAAGTCATACAATTCATACAGACACTTAGATAAGAGTACAACATATACAACATTCACAGGAATCGTAAGCCATCACCTACCCCATTTCGGGTACACTATGAACCGTCAAAATCCCATCCAAAGACTAACCCCGGTTAGCCCCTTTAAACATGCAGTTAATTACATTTATTCTTGACCCTCTCCTTAGGACCAAATACAACCTGGGAAAACCCTTCAGTGCCTTATAACACAACCAAACAATTATCATAATTATACCCATTAGTACGGAACTTCCGTTCCTTACACATTTGTTAATTACTAACCCTTTTCTGGTTCCCCGAACCTTCCGAGATTACAGTTTTCGCATTTTATTAGCAAAATCACATAATTTAAGCAATGCCTAGAATATCACAATACCCTATTCCCATTCTACCATATTCAAAGTAATCCAACAATTCAACAACTTTGTCTAGACTCTGTACCCGAAGGCCTAACCATGGATTCTCCCTTTCATTCTATACAATAATATAAAAATGAAAGCGGTCAATCTACTCTTGGAAGAAACCTAGCCTACATGGATGCCGAACAGCTATTCCATGCCCTTTCTGGCTCCGTGAAGGCATTCCCTGACGATTCTGCAGGCCCGAATCCATGGTTTCGCATCCCTTTCGCTAGAATCCCTCCTCCCCATGGCTCCCAAGCTTTGGAGCAGCCTAGGAGGGCTTTTCGAGCAATCCTCGTCTGTTTTTGACTAAAAAAAAAGGAAAATGGGATTATTAAACCAGTTTCTGGGCTTTCTGGTTCCGTCATTCCGCTACAGTGGACGGGCAACCGCTATAGCGACCTAAATTTCGCTACAGCGGACTCAAATTTTCAGCACAGATAGTTTTCAGTAAAACAGTCATAACTTTTTACTCAAAGATCTTTAATTTGGTGGGTATTGGGACCCCTAACTCCTTATATTCTAGGAGGAAAGCACGTTTGAAGTTGACCCTAGTTTGAAGTTAGCCCGAAACTAAATCGGTAAGGAAGCTTTCAACTTAACTTTGTGCTAAGAGTATTATACTACCTTAGTACATACCCAATGTACTCCCCATAATAAAGAATTAATCCTAACTCTTATTACGAATAAGAGGAACTTGTCTTGATCGCAGATATTTTCAGTAACGACAGAACAGGTCGTTATAACAAATACCAATTTACCCATCGTTCATCCCCGAACAATCTCTAAGGCAGAAGGAAAAGAATGAACCATCCCTTAGAAACCTAACGCTCTACTATGACAGCATATACTCCAGTTCAACCGAAATTTAATTCTATTCTACTTTGTCAAGGAATTTTTTCATTCGAGCTATACGAGACTAGTTAAATTACTCCTCCTAGAGTGCCTAAGAAATCCGGGGCCTCGTTGAAACACCGGAGCAAAACATTTCAAACATAACAGACCAAAACTTAATTTCCCATGCTATGGTGCTGACAGTCGCTGACTTTCGCTATAGCGGTAATTTCTCCACTATAGTGGAGGTCGCAATAGCGATATGTTCGACCGCTATGGCGGTTGACATAGGACAGAAAGTCGTAAAGTTCCTCAAAAGTGCCTATTTTACAACACACTTAATTTCCTGACGTTTCAGAATAACTCCTTCACGTGAACCCACATACCGAGAGTTCTACTTACCCGAATTTGATTCCGAAAAGTCTCCCGGACTCCTTAAGGTCTTGGCTAATGGAAAAACTAGCTCGACCCAAGATATAACACCCAATCCGTACCCGAATTTCCCTAGACCTTACCTTGCGGTTAATCTGCTCTTAGAAGAAACCTAGCCTACCTGGATGCCAAACAGCTATTCCATGCCCTTTCTGGCTCCGTGAAGGCATTCCCTGATGATTTCGCAGGCCCGAATCCATGGTTTCACATCCCTTTCGCTGGAATCCCTCCTCCCCATGGCTCCCAAGCTTTGGAGCAGCCTAGGAAGGTTTTTGGGGCATCCCTCGTCTGTTTTTGACTAAAAAAAAGAATAATGGGATTATAAAACCCATTTCTGAGCTTTCTGGTTTTGTCATTCCTCTATAGCGGACGGCCAACCGCTATAGCGACCTAAATTTTACTACAGCGGACTCAAATTTTCAGCACAGACAGTCTTCAAAAAAACAGTTATAACATTTTACTCGGGAAGCGTATTGATGAGAGGTCGGTGGCGTTGAAAAGAGGACCCAGAGATATTTAATTTAGTGGGTATTGGGACCCCTAACTCCTTATATTCTAGGAGGAAAGAACATTTGAAGTTGACCCTAGTTTGAACTTAGCCCGATACTAAATCGGTAAGGAAGCTTTCAACTTAACTTTGTGCTAAGAGTATTCTATGACCTTAGTACATACCAAATGTACTCCCCATAATAAAGAATTAATCCTAACTCTTATTACGAATGAGAGGCACATGTCTTGATCGCAGATATTTTCAGTAACGATGGAACAGGTCGTTACAAAATTATCTATAATAATTTTTCAACCCCGAGGGACAATGGTTCGTACCACTCGACATACACATTCTTCATGTTCAAACAAATAGTTGGATGCTTATCCTTTTAGGCCGTGGTCCTATTTGGACACAAGGTGGTCTAACTAATAGACCCAACACCGCTTGGGTATCGAATCAACTTAGGTCAATGTTTAATTGAGAGACTTGTTTTCGCTTTATCCTGAGCTTCTAGAATAGTTTTCGAAATTGATCGGGAGCCCAGGCGGACAACCCAAGCTTAAAACAATAAGTGACTGTTAACCGACCGCGGATCAATTACTTCACTCGTCTGTTTTGAAATTTGTGTGTTTTGTTAAGAACGACCGCAAAGACTTGTGTAATCGCCTTTTTACCTCTAATACAATCTAATATTTTGCCAAGAGAGGCGGAAGATGCCATGAATGCAACAATTTACATATAATGAAACAAATAATGAATGAATAATTAAGTAAAGTAAAGAATATACAATTTACAAATAACCTACAAAATATACAAGGTGCAAATAAAGAATTAATTAAATAATGAGCAAAAAATTATAAAAAGGTAAAAACTCCTCAATTGAAAAAATGAATTCATAATGGTTAAAACCTTTTAATCCCCAGCAGAGTCGCCATTCTGTCATATCCGAGATAGGACACAACATCGGGACTCTCAAAAAATTATTAATCCCCAGCAGAGTCGTCATTCTGTTATATCTGATAGGACACAACATTCGAGACTCATCAAAGAATAATTAAATAATTAATAGTTTAAAAATAATTTTAGAGAGAAAGAGAGTCGCCACCTAATTTTAGGATAATTAGGAAATCTTATTAATAATTGAACAAATTTTACTCTACGAAACCAGTTAGATTCTAGGTAAGGGTTCAAGTTATTACGAAGGGAAGGGGTTAGGCATCCTTCAGAATTCACAACGGTGGTTCCCGGCTGAACTCATTTTTTCAATTGAGGAGATAAAACAAATGCCTTGATTCTTTCGAGTTAGAGAAAAAGACTCCAAAACTCTAAGAATTCAAGGACAAACTTTTACGGAATGGCCTAATATTTGCCTATCGTTAGCTAAAATGAATAAATACAACAAAGAATTATACAACATCTTTGAATTTAATTCGAAAATCTTCTTCGAAAAGCAACTTTGAGTACCTGTAAACACACTTAGTAAAAGTGTTAGTATTGAGCGAAAATTAATCAAAAAGAATTAAATAAATAATAACTAAAAATAAACCCGTCATATATACATTGGAGGCCTTGGAAATCAACAGAAATTTCTTCATCGGCCAATTAAATTGATATTCGATATGAAATAATCGAACTCAAAATAACATTCGTCTTTTAATATGTGGAAGACTCGAAAATTCGACGGAAAGATTTTATCATTGGCCAATTAAATTGATATTCGATATAAAATAATCGAACTCAAAATAACATCCGTCTTTTATTATGGGGAGGCCTCCAAAATCCGACGGAGATTCTTTCATTGACCAATTAAATTGATATTTCAAGAAATCAAAAATATTCTTCCGTCAAAACTCAAAGTCTCCATCCCACATAATCAAATTATCAGTGTCATTCTAATTACTCATAAATTTATTACTGCCTTGTTAACTACCAATTTAAAATCCGGGAACAGGACAAAGGATAATAACAAACACAAAACTAAGAAATTAAATCATAACAACTTAGCATATTTAATATAACCAGAATTACAATACAAAAAACCCCTTATATAGAAATTTATCCAACAAATTTAAACAAACAGATTTACAAAATCAAGAAAACAACAGGAATAATTCAAGATTCAAACAACAAGCATAAACCCAGATTTACAAAGATAGGATTAATTTATGAAAACAGAAGAAGAGAAAAGATTGTACCTCATGAGCTATTCCACTGCTAACTGAAAATAATCACTTTTCGGCCAGATTTAATCAACTCCGGCATCTGACAGTACTAGAAATAGAATGATAAGGGTTGTATAGTGATACCGTGGTTATGGGGTCGGAGCTCGCGGGCTGTTTGGAGTCGACATGGTGGTTTGCTCTGTCGTGAGAGCCTCGATGGAGCAGTAGTGGTGCGTTGGCTATTTTTTGATGGAGCTTGAAGCTCGTTGGTTACCAGTTTGATGGAGCTCGGAGCTCATGTGTTTATTTCATCGGAGATGGCATCTCCATCGAGGTCTGGCAGTAAAAAAGAGGGAAAAAAAAGGCTGGGGTTTCATTGTTGTTGGGGTGGTGGAACGGTGGTGTTACTGTTGTATTGTGGAGGTTGTGTTGGTGCGGTGGTGGAGCAGGGAAAGGAGAGGTACGGCGGTGGTGGTTGGGTTTCGTCGGAAAAGGAATAGGAAAGGGGGTCGACTATTTTCAGCAAAAAGAAAGAACATTTTTCCTCTTTGGGATTTTCTTTGCAAAATTAGAAATTTCCACCACCAAGAAAATGTGTTGTGTGTATGAGATATTTTATAGAAAACTTTAAAACCCTAAACCATCTAGGTGGCAAAATAAAATCATGGGCTATCAAAACCGTGTGCTCAAAACCATGTGCTCAAAACTAGGTTTACCTAAAACCATGTGCTATTTATTTATCTGTGCAAAAAATATTTTCTCCACCTTTATGTATTAATGGACTGTGTAAAAACTAAACAATTGATAATTCAATAAAATTAAACAATATTTATTTATGAAAAAATGATTGTAACAAAAATTAACGATAATTAAAATTAACTAAAATGAATAAAATTTGATAAAAATCTCAATATGTTCAAAAGTGAGAATAATTATCAATAAATTGTATTAACATTAAAAAAATATGAGAAAAAATGTATTTTGTGCAATTTAACAAATAAAAGGTTAAAAAATATTAATTTGAAAAATATCAAGCCAAAATTAGGTGTCAACAGCAGGTTAGCAGCAAGGATGCCAACCCTGATCTTTTCAGGAATTTTGAAAGATAGTTTGTTAAAAGTCCAGCTACCATCACTGAAGAAGCTATTGACTTTCAGGTTACCTTTGTCCTTGTGCAAGGGGCCCTAAATGATAATTTTAATAGAGTTTTGATGGGGAATTCATTTGTCATTGAAGAAGATGACTCTATTTCCCTTATGCACAGTCCACATATGCCATCCATCCCTCCAATCCACCCCTCTAGGATGTATTTCCAAGTTCTGGAGTAGGTATTCCTTCTCCAATTATTTCTGTTGGGATCTCTCAAGGGGTTGAAATACTTGATAATGAGGACTCTGCGGAGAGTTAGAATTATGATAGAGTCTCCAAGCCAGACTGGTGTGAAGAGCTTTGTTCTTGATTTCACTCTTCTGGATGCCTAAATCCCCTTCTATCTTGGTCTTAGTGATGGTATCCCAGCCAACCAAGTGTAGTTTCCATTTCTTAGCAGTAGTACCCCAAACAAAGTTCCTCTGAAATTTGTTATTGTTATCATTTACTTTACAAGGCAACTTGATATATTGTATGACATAAGTGGGATGCTGCCCAGAGTAGCTTTAGCTAAGACAGTTCACTGAGTTAAGGAACTTAGTTTTCCAGTCAATCAACTCGCTATTCATATTATCAATTATAAATTAGAAGTCACTGTTGGAAGGTTTTTGATGAAAAAGGGGAAAACCCAAGTATTTGCCAAAAGTATAACTAGCTTCCATGTTTCGGAGACAGGTGCAGGTATTAATATTTCGAGGAGTGCAGCTGGAGGAGAAAATGACGTTAGACTAGGAATGGTTAATTTTTTGTCCTGATTCGTGGCAGAAGGCTTTAAGGGTGCTAACAATGGAAGCAGAGTTCTGAGGGTTAGCTCTGGTAAAGAGAATTAAGTCATCAGCAAAGAAAAAGTGGGACAATTTTGGCCCCCTAATGAAAATCTTAATGGGTTGCTAGTTCTTAAGAGTAACTTCAATGTCAATGCTTCTTGCACGTCTCTCTATGCAGAGAATGAAAAGGTAGGGTGACATGGGATCACCCTGCCTAACACCCCTAGAGGGTAGGAAAGCATCAGTCTGTCCTCCACTAACAAGTACTCTGACAGTACTGGTGCTAACACATGATATGATCAGGTTGATCAACTTCAGAGGGAACCTAAAGAGGTTGAGGGTATCCTTAATGTAGGACCATTCAAGTTTGTCAAAGGCCTTCTCTAAGTTAATTTTTAGGATCATGTTAGGAATTTTGCCTTTCATTTTCCTAAAGTGAAAGATGTATTCTTGGACAATAACGAAATTGTCAGCAGCTCTCTTATTAGCATAGGAAGCTGGCTTGGCTAGGACCAATTATGAGGCTCCCCTTTCAATCTTCATATTTTCTTGATTACCCAATATAATTAAAAAAATTAAAATATATATGTATATTTTAATTTTAATTTATGTGACACTCTTTTTTTAGTCAGTTTTAATTAGAATGATATTTTTTTATATATAGTAGCAATTTAATTTAAAATTTCTCGCTTCACCCTTAATGAAATAATTAATAGCCATGTAAATATCTATAATTTATTTTAGATCACAAGTTTCAAAAGTTTTCCTTTCATTTTAAACTTCGTACTAGGCCGCAGGAACAACAAGATGTAACTAACATCACTTCACTAACTCTTTCCCCAGAAAGTGTGTTACCTTATATTGATGCAAGTATGGTTCAAAAATATCCGAAAGGCGAGTATTGCAATGGTAGCCTTGAAGGTTAATAGTAATGTGCTTCATGCCTATGGTAGTCCAATTCATTTTGTTGAAAAAGCCATCATAACTGAAGCGTTGACAAATTCGAAAAGCAATCCATTTTGCGGTAGAGCAAGAATGGAAGAATATAAGAATATTGTCAAACTCATCAACCATGATTCAAATGTTTAATAGGAGAATCACTCCCTTTTGGGATGTAACCACTATGTGTGACGATATCTGACATCTCAAACTTTATTTAGATGATGTAGCTTTTATATATATAAGTAGATGTGTTAATACTTGTATTCATAGATTAGCTAGTTAGCTTTATCTTTGCTTCATGAAGTCTCTTGGTCTGAAAATTTCCCTGTTTGGGTTATAAAGAAGGTTTCTTGCTGCTTTGTATAACTGAATAGTTTTCTATGAATATATCTTAGTTTTGGTGGAAAAAAAGTAAGTTGGGGAAAGTGAACAAATAGTTGATTTGAGGATTGTTATTTAAGTCATAGTTGAAAACATAAATTTTTGTAATTTTAGTCATTTCAAAATCAATTTCAGATTTGTGTGACGAAGTTAAAAAAAAACATGTTTAGAATTACAATCTTCAAATAAACAGGTCTGAAGTTAGGCTCGAAATATATGTTTGCCAAATCAGCCATAAGTTAAATAATTAAAAAAATTAAATATAACTTAAATAATAAGGTAAAAATAGCCAACCGGGTGTAATTCCTATGAACATGCTCAGTGGACTAATTTTCTCAAGTAACCCCTAGCTCTCACTACAAGAGAAATACAAATTTTGACGGACAATATTACAATTTCATGACGGACTTGTGATAATTTTATGACAAAATTTATTAGTGTGAATAAAATTTGTGACGAGCATGATGATTCGTCACTATTCGATTATAAATTTTTGGCGAAATGATGGCTTATCACAATTCTATCACAAATATATGACATACATAAAGGTTCGTTAAAATTTTGTCACAAATTTGTGACAGACTAGTGATTCCATTACAAAATTGTGATGGAAATAAGAATTCCGACATAAATAATTTTACATGGAAAATTTTAATTAAAATAATTTGATTTTGTTATAGAATATCCCGTGACACTAATTAGTGACAAAATTGTGATGGAATGTCCGACATAAAAAGTCAATGAAACATGTAGGGTAAGTGGTTAGTACGTAATAAAGAGTGAGAGGCAACGTCTAGAGATATGATTTTAAATTAGTTTTTTAATGATTTAATTAGCATTTAATAAAAATAAATAATAGAAGTGTTATATTATGGAAATTATTATAAACTATTATTTAATAATCATTTATCTTAAAAATAAAAATTAATTTTTGATGGATTTATCTGTTTTTAGTCCATCACTCTTTTGTGTGGTTTTAACCTTTATTATGTCAAATATTTTGTGACTGATAATAATCCATCTCAAAGTGAGATAGACATTCCGTCATAATACTATCAAAAACATTTATGACAGACTAATTATCCCAGCATAATTTTTTTACGACGAGCGAATATATGACGATCGAGAAGTTGTCACAAATTAATCCATATCCGAATTTGTGAGTGAATTGGAATGGATTCTTCTGTCACAATTCTTGTTTTTTCTAATAGATCTTATGGCCACTATATTTATATATTGCGTTTGATTTAAAGAGTTATGTAAATATAAGTCATGCGCTACATAATACAAAGAAGAGTTTAAATTAATATAATCGTAAATAATTTTATGCTATCACGTTGTTTTTATTTGTTATATAGGCAAGTAATATAATTTATTTTCAAAAGATTTTTTTATAGATATTTTTTGAATGACTTAACAATATAAAAAATTATTTATAGTATTAATTAACCTCTATAAAGAATATAAAGAGAAATCCACCATGGCATCTGCAGTTTGTGCACGAGGCGGCGTC
This sequence comes from Jaltomata sinuosa, assembly GCA_003996215.1. Taxonomy (NCBI): domain Eukaryota; kingdom Viridiplantae; phylum Streptophyta; class Magnoliopsida; order Solanales; family Solanaceae; genus Jaltomata; species Jaltomata sinuosa. Next base: position 144,576 of record QJPP01007264.1, read on the forward strand.
CTGCAATAATGGCCAAACACTACACAAGGTATAGAAGGAAACGTACGAGAGATAATTGACCAAGTCATCGTGCTTGTTTCTACATTTCCCTAAGACCAAATTAAACACATGTACATATACCACAATAACATCATATTCAATGTAATTAATCTCACAAATTAAATTTGGAGAGGATAAGATATTTGTAGATGTATGTATATCTTACTTCTATCCTGTGAGATGAAAAAATTGTTTTTAATAGACGCTTCGTTCAAAAAAAAGCGTATTTAAAAACAAGTTTAACAAATACACGAGTAAAAACTATGGTGAACTACAGTTACTGTGGAAAAAAAAATACTGACAACAAAAATAGTACAAATAATCCACGTAAAAAAATAACATTTATAATACAATTGAAGAATAAAATAATAATAGAACAATAATTATAATGATTATAAGGTGCTCTAAGCTACATTAATTCTCTCTACATATTACTTCCTTCGCTCGTTTTTACTTATTCAGTATTGAGTTGGCACACCCCTTAAAGCACAATAAAGAGAATGACAATTTTACTACATATAATAAAGGGAAAAGGGTCAAAAATACTCCTCTACATTATTAGTTTATTGATCAACTTTGCCCTTCGTTATACTTTGGGGTTATATTTACCCCCGCCGTTAGCAAACTTGACATTTATGCCTCTCAATTTAACGGATTCCCCCAAATCAATGCAAATGACCTAATTTCAATTGAAATAACCTAATTACCTCTTTTAACCCGAACCCGATTCACTAAATTAAATAAATCCATACCAAATTAAATCTCAAAATTCATCTCGCTGCTTTATCTCCTTCCTTCATTAAAACAATATGAAAGATACCATTTCTTTTTGGGTTCTTGATATAGAAAGCAGTCATCTTTTGCTGCTAAATTGTATGGGAATAATATTGAGCTAGCCTTTGTTTTTTGATTGTTTTTAAATGATTGACATGAAGAATGTAAGCTGTTGAGAATTATTTCCTTTTGCCCAAAGTCATAATCAGTTTTTGGCTTCTCAATATTTGCAAAAAGCATTTTTGGAGAAAAGGTTACCCATAGTACTACTCATTTGAGTCTGTAAATTTTATTTTCAATAAATGGATTGGTACATGTTCGCTTTAAGACATTGCTTAAATTTATCATTGAAAGCAAAAGAGAGTATAATTTTGTGATGAAGTGATTTTGTAATTTTTTACAAGTAGAATGAATTTCATGGATACTGAATGCACAAAGTAATTGTGCATGTTTCCATAAGTAAAAGGGATTTCATCGATATTGAATGTACATAGTAGTTGTGTCTTGTGTATGTATCCGAGGATATGAAACAAGGACATTGTAAATATTATGATTTGGTTGTGATGAATTCTCTTGATTGTAGCTTGACAAATGTTTCCACTGATGCTATAAAGTTTGTTAAAATGATGAGAGAATTTCCATTGGCAAATTGTTGCAAAGTAGAATTCAATAGCTTTGTCAACTGCACTTACCCATGGAGAGATTGTAATTTTTGTTGAATGCAATTTGGTTCAGGCACTAATTTACAAATAGTTGGAACTATTCAACAGTTTTTCGAGCCTAGTTTGTTAGGAGAACGAGCTGTATGATTTTGGCAATTAACAAGAAATTGTATCAGGTTCGGGTTAAAAGAAGTTATATCAATTATTTAATTGATTTGAGAGAATCTGTTAAATTAAGGGGCATAAATGTGAAGTTTACTAATGGCGGGGGTAAATATAAACTCAAAGTATAACAAAGGGTAAAGTTAGCCAATAAACTAAAGTATGGGGGTATTTTTGACCCTTTTCCCTATAATAAATTCGAGGTTTTGAAAAATAACTATAGTTAATAATAAGAGTAAATTAGATCATATTGTTTGGACATCTAGTCTTGATTTTCTAAAGTTGATAAATAAAAGTGAACATCTATTTGTAACATAGTAGATGGGGGAAGTATTAATGAATTTGGACAGCGTCGTTATTCTTTAGGCAAACAAATGGCCTTGCCAAATGGCACATACTTACATTAGATATAATGCATGCTTTAGCCGGCTGTGCTCCCAATTTTAAACATCCTATAAATATTCCCACCAACATGCAATCCTTCAAAAACATCCAGCTAAACAAACATTCTAGCTACAAAGAAAATTTTCAAATGGCTTTTAAAGCTTTGTTGACTGCACTTGTTGTTGTTAGCATTGTTGTTGCTCCAACTATAGCAATTGAACATTTGGTTGGGGATGATCAAGGTTGGAAACTCAAATTTGACTACAATGCATGGGCTGAGAGTAAAGAATTCCATGTTGGAGATAAGCTCAGTATGTTATTTATAATCCCCTTCCTATAATATAATATATTCTATATTATGCCTTCATTTTTTTAAGGATATATAATACAGTAGCATGTTACTTTGAAAGAATTTTATATAGTCAGTATATTTTGATTTATGGGCATAAGTAATCTATCTTATTTTTAATTTCATTTTTATGGACGATTCTTTAGGTAACCTAGTGGCATAATAAAGTTCTTTTCTTTTTTTAAGCTATTGTAGCATGTTACTATTTCTTTTTTCTCAATTTATGTGTCACACTTTCTTTTTTAATTTGTCCCCAAAAAAATGTGATTTTTTTTATACTTAGAAAGAATTTGACTTAAAAAATTTTCATTTTACCTTAATATGATTTATAAATAGTCTAAAACAAGTTTTAGACCATAAAATTCAATTATGTTTTTTTTCTTAAACTCCATGTTTTTTTTAAAAAAAAAAAAATGGGTGCAAGGGAGGGGAAATAGGCGAAGGGATTACAAGGTGGAAAATCGAACTTTCACCAATAAGGTGAAGAATTCAAATAGTCAATCAACTGAGCTACTAAAATTTGTTTAAATCCCGTACTCAATTAACTAACGCCACATAAATTGGACAAAAGAACTACTCACCATCATGGGTATGTTACCAAATTATGTTTGTCATAGAATATTACCTGTAACAGGTTTTTAAGTGACATAATTGTGTAAAGAAAAAATTCAGTACTATTTCGTATATAGAAGTTAAACTCATCTAATTTTGGGAGTACGCCATAACGAACAAAATTTTTGTGGGTGCAGTATTCAAGTACAAGGAAGGAAGTCACAATGTGTACAAAGCAGATTTGGCTGCCTTCCAGGGCTGTGCACCAGGTGTTAATGTTGAACCCTTAACTTCTGGAAATGATGTGATTGAGTTGAAATCTCCAGGGAAGAAATGGTACTTTTGCGGAATTAAAAATCACTGTGATCAAGGGATGAAGGTTGCTGTTAACGTTCTGCCTGCTCAAGTACTACTGGGCGCGGCTCCATCTACTGCACCTTCAAGTCCCCCTGCTGCAGGCTCATCTATTGCCTATGGAATTAGTCCTAATTCTATGTTTGTTGCTTTGATGGTTGCTTCAATATTGGCCATGTTTTGATGGTCATAGCTTGAGAATATGGGAGCAGTTGATTTCTCATATGGTCACTCATGAATCAATAATTATTATCTCAGAAGTAAGGTAATTTTCTGACATAATAATATTATTAATTGAGTGGTCACATGAGAAATCAACCAGAATATTGGAGTAGATGGTTCTTTCTTTGTGTGTCTGTTGTTTGATTTATTAATTCTGTTATTTTTGTTCTTTACGTGCACTTGATGAGATCCCCCCCACCCACCCACCCATTATTTCAGAATTTGTAATAGGAATATTTGTTTGCTTATATACAGTTTTATTTAATTTCAAGAGCAATTCTACTGAAGGAACTTCAATGGAACCATTATGGTTAGTGAAAATACTTATCAGAACAAGAAAAACACTTTGTTGATTTGACCTTCTATACCAAAATATCTATTGGATCGGGTCTATCCATAAGAGGTACTAATTAGCTCGTTAGCACATTAATTTGTCTTTCTTCTAAATCTTAGCCTACAACGTATAAATATATACACTATTATGGGCGTTGGAAGAAAATGATTTTTCCCACATTAGTATGACACTATGGTTAGTACACAAAATATACTCTGCATCCCCAAGAAAATATCTAGGTTGTCGATTGTAACGACTTGTTCCGTCGTTACTGAAAATATCTGCGATCAAGGCAGGTGCCTCTCAATTTGTAATAAGAGTTAGGATTAATTCTTTAGTATGAGAGTACATTCGGTATGTACTAAGGTCTTACAATACTCCTAGCACAAAGTTAAGTTGAAAGTTTCCTTACCGATTTAGTTTCGGGTTAAGTTCAAACTAGGGTCAACTTCAAACGAGCATTCCACCTATAATATAAAGAGTTAGGGGTCTCAATACCCACCAAATTAAAGATCTCTGAGTCCTCTTTCCAACGCCATCGACCATTCATCAATTCACTTCCCGAGTAAAAGGTTATGACTGTTTTATTGAAGACTGTCCGTGCTGAAAAATTTAGTCCGCTGTAGCAGAATTTAGGTCGCTATAGCGGAACCGCCGTAGCGGTTGGCCGTCCGCTATAGCGGAATGACGTAACCAGAAAGCCCAGAAACGGATTTTATAATCTCATTCTCCCTTCTTTAGTCAAAAATAGATGAGGATTGCTCCAAAAACTCTCTTAGGCTGCTCCAAAGCTTGGGAGTCATGGGGAGGAGGGATTCCGGCTAAAGGGACGCGAAACCACGGATTCAGGCATGTAGAATCGACAGGAAACGCCTTCACAGAGCCATAAAGGGCATGGAACAGCTGCTCGGCATCCAGGTAGGCTAGGTTCTTTCTTTGAGTAGACTTAGACCTGTTTCTATTTCATATTATTGATATAGAAGGAAAGGAGAAATCATGTTTAGGCCTTCGGGCACGGAGTCTGGAGAAACATTGTATGGCTTGGTTGGTTTACTGATTAGGGATTGTTAATGTCGTGGTGATGTGCTTCATCTCATGTTATTTATACATGTTAAAATTGGGTTCAGACAACTAGATTGTTGGTAAGGTTTGGGAAATCGAAAAGGCTATGGTTAATTAAATGACTAGTTTTAAGGGAGTTTCGGGGATGATTCTAGTATAAAGGAAGTAGAGTAAACTAGAACGGTTAAAGTACCAATGTTGGGGGATGTCTCTCCCATGTTGTATTTGTCTTAAGAAAAAGGTCTGAAATTGATGTATCTGCAAATATGTGCCAAAAAGGGGTAAGTCGGGGATTAGTCCTCGGGTGGGTCTAATTATACGTTATAATTGTATGTGATGATGGCTCCATGAGTGGACCTGGTTAAATTGTTGAAACTGTTTCTATTGCATATTGGCCTGTGAGAGGCCAGGTAGTTGAGCTTAAGTGTGGGATTGGTCTTAGTGTGGATCGGGATGACCTGTTGAACACTTAGGTGATGGTTATTGATTCTTGTATGCATTGTAAGTGTTGTGTACTGTTGACTAAGTATTTGTATGGTTTGCATTGCTTAGGGAATGATTTAGGGATGTCCAAAAGTCCTGTTTTCAGTCTTGCGAAATGAACTTAGTGTTATTGCTTGTTGGTTTACAAGTGTTGATTGTTCATTGTTTGTGATTGTGGATTTTGTGTGATATTCGATTGGCTCGGGTACCACGCCTGGTACAGGTTACTTATTGGTTGGCTCGGGTACCACGCCTGGTACAGGTTACTTATTGGTTGGCTCGGGTACCACGCCTGATACAGGTTACTTATTGGTTGGCTCGGGTATACGCCTGGTACATGATACTATTTGGTTGGCTCGGGTACCACGCCTGATACGGGTTTTGCTGTACTTGCTTGGTTGTATTCTTTACATGTTGGTTCCGTGAGTGAACTGGGTTATCTGTGATTGATTACATTGGTCCTTGAGAGGCCAGGTTGTTATACTTAAATGTGGGGATGGTCTTGGGGTAGACCGTACATTGCATATAAACACTTAAGTGTTGGTCTAGGGATCCTTGATTGGTCCAGGTAATGAAAAAGGGTATATGTCATGTTTGTTATTGTTGTTGAATGACTGTTGAACCTGTTCTCTGTGGTTGATAAGTAAAAAGGTAGACTGAGAGTCTGGAGTTGTACTACTGGTTGGTTATTATATGTGGCACTGCTTTACTCAGTGCAGTTGTACTTACTGTTCTTTATATGTTGGGTTTCTGAGAGGACCGGAATTTATTATTATTGTCGTATAGTTGATCCTTAAAGGGCGGGGTTAGTGTGCTTAAGTGACAAGAGAGTTCTTTTGTGAACCAGGTCGTATGTTATGGGCATAGATGATGTATTAGAGATCCTGATTGGGTTCGAGTTATGTAAAAAGGATGTATATTGGTTGTCACTAAGAATTGTCAAAGTCGGCTAGACTTGTTACGTGCGGTTAATAAGCTAAAGAGGAGACTTGGTGGTCTGGTTATAGTGTAGCATGTGGTCATTTGCTGAGTATGGCCTTGGGGGTCATGGGAACAGTTTTGTTTCAGTAGGTGGTGGTACGACGTGTGCGGTCTACGTCACTAGGTAGTGGGGTTTACTCCGGGTTGTTGAGTCATAGTGGTTTACTTAGGTAAGAAAATGGTAGTCCGGATATGGACATAGATGTGGCAATGTCGAGGTAACTTGGGAAGTCTAGGTGTCACGGTGACTTGGGAAGTCTAGGTGTCAAGGTGACTTGGGAAGTCTAGGTGCCAAGGTGACTTGGGAAGTCTAGGGGATAGGCAGGATTGGGTTGACATTGGATTTTTGTAAGGTGAATGTTGAAGGGTTGAATATTGTAATTAATTGTGCTTTCTCTTGATTTCTTATATGATGGTATGAGTGGATTCGGGTTGACCGATGATGCCTATCAGTACGTGTGGTTGTATTGATTCTACTCTTGCTATGCCTTTTTGGGTATAGTCTGGTTGCAGGGTTGGTGATGTTTCGTAAGTACATGGAGATGAGGATCTCCAGCAGCTTCTGTCCTTCGATTTCACCAATAAAAATAAAATTTGAGATACACCAAGAAAAAAATACAATATTAGGAATAAAATAGTTAGAAAAAATGAAACCATATAGTATAGAAAATAAACAATTAATAATAACACATGAAAATAAGAAAATAATAATAAAAAGAGTTTAAAAGAAAGAAACTATGAAATGAAGATATATATACTAGCAAAAATAATAGTAGAAGGGTATAATAATAGATATTATACACCAATGATACAGGAGCCGAAGCTAATATATTTAAATATAATTGCTTACCAGAAGAAAAATGGGAAAAGCTTAAAACACCAATAGTAGTAACAGGATTTAATAACGAAGGTAGTATGATTACACATAGAGCAAAAAATATAAAAATACAAATATGGGATAAAATACTAACAATAGAAGAAGTATATAATTACGAATTAACAACAAAAGATATGTTATTAGAAATGCCTTTTTTAGGAAATCTATATCCACACACAATAACGAAAACTCATTGGTGAAATACTAAAGGGAGTTCAAAAAATTGTTTTAAAATATTACAAGTTCAAATCTCATGTGTCACATACTGATATTCTAGTGCATTCTTATTAATCCCCTTGTATAAATTTTAGCCCCGCTAATGAATGAGATAGTACAAAATCAACTATTTTTGTTTTGATTGTTATTTAAATTTTATTGTATCGTATAGTTAAAACTCATTATTAGATAACGACGAAAAATCTCGTTTTATGTAATGAGCAATTTCGTGTGATCGCGTCGTTGCTCTATATTTTTTTTCTCACTTTATCTTTACTTACTATTTAATAATCCTATTTTATCCGTTATCCTACTTTTTTTATGGTAGTCCTATCTCGTACTTTATTTTTCTTGTAGGTTTATCCTTCAAAATGTTGATGTGTGAGATTATGTAAAGACGAAAAAATGATACTATCCAAACGTTGTAATTATTAAGACAATACATTATGATATACAACACAACAGAACACAATACAATACAATCGTGACAACCATCCAAATAGAGTGTTAACAAAAAAAAGTGTTTGAATGAGTAGCATATATATATAAGCAGGTCAATTTGTTTAGATTCAGATCGAAAAAAAGGTCAATTTGTTTACCCGCCCCGCACCCACCCCCGCCCCACATAAGCTTAAACCTGCGCCGCCCCACACCCGCCCCGCCCCGTTGCCATTTCTAGAATTACCTCTTCAATAATTATGAAATCAATTTACTCAATTAGTCTCTCATCTTAATCAATTTGGAGGAAAACTAAACATTTAATCTTTTAAAAGGATTTTCTTATGAAATTAAACTTTAAAATAGTTCTTTAAGTAAACTTATATAAATTCCACTTAATTAAATATGAAAGATATAAATTATTACTCAAAACTATCATAAAGCTGATTTGGAAAATACTTTATCCCTTTTTACAAAATAATTATTTCAAAAATTTGTTTAAAATTCAAAAAGGCTCAAAATTAATTCGTAATGTGGAGGGTAAAAATTGGGTGTCAACAGAGGGCTAGTTATGACTCTAGTAATTTTTGATTATTTACCTTTGTACTTTGAGTTAGCTAGGGTCTTATCCTAGCAACTCCTCATATCATGCGTAGAGGCTTTTCAGACATAGACAGTATTCGGGTCTTGTTCGAATCATGTTTCTCTTGATTTTATCTTATGGATTGAGTTATCTATTTCTTATCATGCTTCCGCTATGTTTAATTGATATACCTGGGTTATGTTATGACCAAGGGTTAGCTTGGGGCACTTGTGGTCCCAGGTCTCGTGTTACGTCTAGGGGATAACCTCGGGACATGACAAACTTGGTATCAGAGCCGCAGGTTCAAGAGTCCTAGAATGTCTAAAAGCCGCATCGAGTAGAATCTCTTTCATGTGTGTGAAGCGCGCCACACTTATGAGGGGGAAGTTATGAGATGTCTTAGAAAATCCTCACTTCTTTCATGATCACATCGTGCATTAGAGTTTGACGCTAATATCCCTCTAATTCTTTCCTTGTACGTTTCAGATTATGCCTCGACGTGCTATGCCTTACCGAGCCACTCGGAATGCTGCTCCTCCAGTTCCAGCCTCCGAGGTCATGACTGGGGAATTCAGGAACGCCATCCATATGCTAGCCCAGACCTCGGCCGCTCAGGCCAACCAGCCGGCTCCTATCCCCGTCCACCCTCAAGGTGGGGTAGCGGCCCGGGTTCGTGATTTTCTCCAAATGAACCCTGTTTTATCGCATTTTTCTTCTTTCATTTATTTGAAAAGAAAAAGCAACTTCGTTTTTGAAACAGTTTTGACTTGAATTAAACTTGAAAACTTAAAGAAATTCTCAAATTTAATTAAAATAGAGTCGCCACTTAATTAATTTAGGAAAATTAAGAAAACCTTTAAAAAAATATTCAAAAAATTTAAAGCAGATAAAAACCTTTTGATTTTAAGAAATCTGGGTAAGAAGTTCATATTAACATTTCGAGAAAAGTTTTAAGGCACTCGAAACGTCCGCTAACACGCGATTATCCGATTAATTTTGAAAACTCTTTATTATGACTAACATTTGAAAACAAGGAAATTTTTGACAAGTAAAGGGAGAATTATGAACTCACTTTCTTGTTTGTAAAAGAAACATAGTCAATTTTAGAAATACTTTGTGAATAAAACTGAATAACAATTTAAAATTTAGATAAAGTTCAAAAGTTTAGAAAATAACTTGCAGTAAAACTTATGTTACTCCGAATGGGAAATTTGACTAAGCCAATTAAAAAGTTACAGTTTTACAAAGAGTCCAAATTATACAAATAATTCTATCTAAACGAAGATAAAGAATTTAAAGAACTATAATTAAGCCATTGGCTTAATTCAAATATGTCCTAAAAATCTAGTTTGTAGGCCCTCTTTAGGCCCACCGCCGTTTCTTTTGGATTTTGGTCCAATTCTATCTTCTCAGCCCATTTGGGCTATTATTTGTTGCTTCTGTTGTTTGGACTTTGGTCCATTTTTACTTCAACATATTTCAGCCTTTGGGCTGCAGCTGCTGTTAGAACCTTAGATTATGGGCTCCGGCCCATTTATCTACTTTCTTCAACCTGTAATGCTCTTTCTTTAGCCGAGGTTTGACTCGACGGAGTTGGGCTAGGCCCAACTGTAAATGCAAGGGGAGAGACTAGGGGTGTGCATCGGTCGGTTCGGTTCGATTTTGTATATTATCGGTTTGGTTTATCGGTTATCGGTTTGTAAACATGCAAAACCGATAACCAAACCAATAAGATATTCGTTATCGGTTTTCGGTTAATCGATTTTTGGTCCTTAATGGTTCGGTTATCGGTTTAACCGATAAGAAAATGCTCCTATAATATTTTTGATTTCTCTTATTTTCTTCTTCATATATAGACTACTTTCATGCATAAACATCTATACAAATTACAAGCATAAGCAAATTCAAATACGTTATTACTAAAATAAACTTATTTTCTTTCTTATTAAGTAGAAAACTTGAATACAGTAGCAACGGTAGCAATTTCTCAAAAAGAAAAGCAACACTGATAGGTAGAATGCTATCAAAACAATGACTTTAGAAAGAAAACAACAACACTAAGACAACAACTATAAAATACAAAAAATAATAGGATATATATTTAAAATCTAAAGCCACTATTATACAATTATGAATAAAACTTTAATCTAAATATAATCTTATTGGGTTATCGGTTTAACCATTAACTAAAACCTTAAAACCGATACCGAATCGATAGCCCAATAAAAATTTTTACAAAACCGTTTAGAAACCGTTAACCCAATAACCCAATACCAATAAACCAATAATATTTTTATCGGTTCGGTTTATCGATTAAACCGATTTTTGCACATACCAATAAACTATTACTATGATGTTTAATAGTCATAATGCTTATCATGATGATAAACTTGCGGACAATGATTGGGATGCAGTAGGAAGCACTTAAAGTTAAAGCAAAATCGGCACAATTCTACTCACACATGAAATCCACACCAATGTCTTTAACCATCGAAGCTTCCTTTATCTCAAGTTGTGGTATCTACTCTCCAATATCAACTAGGAAGTTGCAAAGAACAGAACTCTCAACAGGAATTAAGTATTCGTTTAATCTTCAAGGACCCAATTTTATTGGAAAACAAAAGCACTTAGCACGCGATGTTTTCCACTTAAATAATATGTTTTGAACAAATATCGAGATAAACATACAGCTTAAGCAATCCAACTGCAACATGTTTGCCTTAGATGTACCCTTATTTCAAACTTGATAATCAGCAAATGCAACATGTTTGCTTTTGTAATCATCGCCTATTCATACAGAATGTTAACCTGATCAGTAAATGAACAATGCCAACTTATACAAAAGTTAGTCACATAAATGTATCAGTGTGTCAACATTATTGCTTATCAAATTATAACACTGACTTATCTTTCAAAATGACATCGCTGTACCCAAATATTCTTACAAAACAAGCGATCAACTGCTCCTGTATCACTTCTTCAGCAGGAAGCTCTACATATGCCTCTTTCTTCAAAGATGTAACATCTTTATCTGCAATCCCACAAGGCACAATATGCTTAAAGTAGTTTAAATCAGGATCCATGTTGAATGCTAATCCATGAGATGTGATCCCAGATGAAATTCTAACTCCAATTGCACCAATCTTTCTGTCCTCAACCCAAACCCCAGTTTCACATCTTCGTCCAACCTGTGCTTTCACACCATACATAGATGCCAATTCAATCATAGTTAGCTCAAGCTTCTCCACATACTTTCTAGCCCCCAAACCAATATCTCTCAATGAAACAATGGGATACAAGATCGCTTGGTGAGGACCATGAAAAGTAATGTCACCTCCTCTTTGTGTATAGTGAAGTTCTGCCCCAATGGCTTTAAGCTCTGAATCAGGAATGAGTAGATTATGAACTGTTTCCCTTTTGCCAACTGTATATGTCGGAGGATGTTGTAGAGATAATAGGGTATCAGTAATTCTAAGGGCTTTTCTATCCGATGCCAACTTCTCTTGCAGCTTCAGCGCCTCCAGGTAATTGACAGTGCCCATCTTCCAAACTTCAAGACTACGCCTCATTTGCCTGAAAATCACAGAACAATCAATCATTTGTGTAAAGTGAAAGATGCCGAACCTGCAAAATTAGGAAGTCCCTGTTTGCTATAAAGCAGAAATATGATTCTAAGTTAGCATGAAAATGGTAAAGCATATCAGTGATAGAAGTGCTAAAGCTCAAGACTGTTAGACAACAAAATGCCAAGCATAAGAAGCACAATATCAGTGCTGCGCTTCTATTCTGGTGGCCGGAGCAGTTTCTCAGGTCACAAACTTTTCCCAAATGTTATACTTTACATTTTATAAAGTAAAGACAAAGATATGTGTTACTAGGAAATAGGTGAACTATGGAAGTGAGTGGATACTATAAGCAGTTCATGTAAGATGCAATAAGCAAACTCGATGACATCTCTTTCTCCTTCTTTGTTCCTCGAGAACTAGAAAAACCAAGCTTTTTAAGTCTCATAAACTCTTATCAACTAAAGGATTAGTTTGAAAAACAAATTGAGCAAAAGACCTAAGTAGAGCTTCTTGGAGAAATTTCAGCAGAACAGTACATATTTACGCCAAGATGCTTGATGATGAAAAAATTTAATTCCTTTGGAAGGCAGAATTTCTTTTCTAAAAATGACCCCATTTCAAAATTGATACTATTTTCTACAATGTCAATGAGAGTAAATCATGCACCAGCTAGCCCCACTGATCACTTATCCATCTCTTTGAACCCATCGTAACCATCACGTCGGGAATAAGGTGAAACATATGGAGTTCGAATAAAATTAATAAACCTTTCCATGACCCAGGTTGGAGGAAGGATCATAACAAAACAAGGCTTTGACCTTCCTTTCTAGTCATTTCTTCTATTGCAACAACAGCTACATTACGGTAACAGAGCAGGAGCTCAATCTTAATTGAACTTTCACCTCTCAGTGAGGTAAATCCAAACCATTTGGATAATGCTTGGATTCAAGTCTGAGCAAATAATTATCAGGAAATCTAAATTCCTCAAGTCTCATACAGTTCCGTCTTTATTCATGGCTCATCATCAATAATCGTGCTAGTTTACTGCATATACCGGTTCTTGCATACCTAAAAAAGTTTTTTCCTCATCAACCAAAAGCATAACAGTTCTAGTTAGCCAATAATGGTGCTCATCATTCTCGACAAAGACTCTCTCCAAGGATACCTTTTAAGCCAATGTAGAGATTTGTTTTGAAGATCAAGGCTCTAGACCTTCTTCTGGAGGAATTTTTTGATGACACAAACCTGGTTAGGAAATTGCGCAAAAATGTTCTTAATCTGATTATTCAATGTAACGCCGAATCAAGATCTGGGTTGTCTTTTTTCCTTCTATTTTTGGATAACGTTATCAATTTCATCATTTAGTTTACAGCAAAAAGGAGCATCCCTTTTCCAAAATACAGCCCTCTAGGCTAAAAAATTAAGGTAACTGACAAATCAAGATCTATTTTTTTCTTCATTGACCTTAGAGAACAGAACATTGTCTCTGAGTATCAACATCAAACAGAAAAACCTACACACTTAAAGTTCTTATTTGTTAGTCCTCTCACATAAATCCCAGTTGTCATTTGCTAGTAACCACTAAGATATTAGACCAAGAAAACCTGGTAGTACTCCCTCTGTCCATTTTTACTTGTCCAGTATTGACTTGGCACACCCCTTAAAGAACTGTAAATAGAATAACAATTTTACTATCACCTGGGAAATGACTATAGTTAATAATAAGGGTAAATCTAAGAACTAAAAGTGATAAATTATTTCTTGATTTTCTAAACTGGACAAATGAAAATGGACACCTATTTTTTTTAGTATAGTGGACAAAGGGAGTAGTTCCCTTCAAAGCATATGAGTCAATTTGTTGTTGTTAGATAGGATATCCCATAATTTTGTAGAATTACATCAAAATATCCACCAAGAATGGATCTTTTTCCCATTTTACATCCTTCTAATGGAGTTACAATTCTAAATCTGAATGAGAGAAGAGTAATAAGCCAATCATTTTCAAGGAAGAAAAGCAACTTGGGGAACATATATAAAGATGAATCAGCTAGAGAGAGAGAGAGAGAGAGAGAGAGAGAGAGAGAGAGAGAACCTGTAATAGAGAATGCAAGACACTGGAGCTGAATTCTTCAATTTACTGCAAAAGCCTATTTTCAGTTAATTCTCTTGCTCACCTACCCCTCTGCCTCTCAAAGTTTTTAATGTCTTTAGCGGAGAAAATGAGAAGTCCAAAATACTCCTCTGTTCACTTCAATTTTGATATCCACAGAGCTAAATGGAATTAAATTAATTTAATATTTTAAATTTAGATATTAAAATATCATACAAAAAATATTATAAGTTGTAATTCTTCTCATATTAATATAATACAAAAATACATCTTAAAATATTGATCAAAATCTATACAGTTTGACTCTCGAAAAGTAAAACATGATAAGTAAGAATGAACGAAAATAGTATTCTTATTTGATTGTTTGGTGGGGATAAGAAATAATAATATTGGAATAAAATGCAGGACTATTTTATAGTTTGTTTGATTATAAGTGTTAAATAATCTTGAGATTATTTATCTAACGGAGAGACGTGAGTCCAAGCGGACTCGAATGTCATATGTGAGAAAGAAAGAGAGAATGATTAGTAATAACTCGCGTCAATTTTTAAACAAGTACAATACAATCACAAGAAGAGATGAAACAAAAACTGATCGCTAGTGCTATTACGTTTAAAGAAAATCCTAATCACACAAGTATTTTTTCCTTTATACGGAGGAGAAACAGAGGTTTATTTAGATGCAAAAATGCTAAGCCTAACATGTTTATGTAAAGAACTTCCAAATTCATCTCAAGATCACAATAAACATTGCAAATATAAAACATGGAGGGTCTGTAAAAATTTACACAAATAAAGGGATGCTGTGGATTTTAAAACATTCTTGACAGTGTGAGCAAAACTATAGGAAAACTGTAGGAAGATTTCAACACAAGTTATTATCTTTTTAACAAAGAATCATTCTCAAGTTTTATAGAAAAAAGAAGCAAGGTGATTTATTCATTTAATGACAAAACGCAATAGCATCTAGGATTGTATGGACTCTATTCTCAATTCTAAACAGACTTAAACATTAAAGACATAACTGAACTTAAGCAAGATTCGAACACACTAAGGAGGCAGATTCAAATAGGTAGAAGCTATAAGAAACAATAGGTTTAGCTACACCTCACAGATTCAAATTTGGTAATTTCAACAATCAAGTAATGCGTTCAAAATCATTCTTCCAGACTTTATCATAACGGACATGTTCGACTTTTCAGATAAAGAGAAGAGCTTATTAATATGATTCAGGATAGGGTAACACAACTCATTTTAGCAGACTCACGACTTATTAATACGAAACATGAGCAAATTGTAGACTTAAAAGAGCAGTCTTGACTCTAACAAATTCAGACATGATTCCCAAGGGTTGAAAGGAAAGGGGATGAAATTCAAGTGAATAAAATTCGGGTTAAACTAAGCCTCGTGTCAGAAAACTGACTTGGTTACGTAGAGTTAGATAAACGCTTCTCCAAAACCCTCAAATTTTTCCCCAAAGCCAGCTGCTCACCTCAATATTTCTGAAATTTCGTCTGGAAAATTTCAAATTCTCCAATGGACGAGCTTCACAGCCAAGCGATGGTATGAGATTTGTACCAATTTTTGCTGATGGTGCGGGGAAATTGACACCTAGCAACCCTTAGAAGCTTCTGGGTTGCCAGCTCGCCATTTTGACGGAAAAATGGATGTCGTTTGGGAATTTTAACGGAGGTTGAGCGTCTGTTGAAGCTATTGCTGTCATTTGCTACTATTACGGAGTAGCGGCGTTAGGGTTTTGAGAGAGAGAGGGAGAGATGAAGAAGAGGAGTGGTGAGCTATTGTTTTGTACCAGGCACGTTGAAGAGTACACTGTACAGTGCGTTCTTTTCTAGGGAAAAGAAGACGCGTGAGGCGCGTTGAGGGTTTTTGGGAGAGATATAAGCGGTGTGTAATGTTGCGAGTGTGTGAGAATATAAGTGTGTGCTGATGTGAGGGAGAATGGAGTGGGCCGGGTCGGGTTTCGGGTGTTTGAGGTGGGCTCGGGCGGATCAAGGGGTGAATGTTTGAGCCCAAGCGAGTTGGCTGATATAAGGGGGGGTTATCCCGTTATAAGGTGCTTTAAGTGTTGCAAAATGTGGCCACTCTTAAATTAAAGGGGTAGCCAAATGGTAGGAATTAAAAAATATTCGGCTAGGATTTAAATGAGTTTAGAGATTTAGGTTAGAATAGAAAATAAGATGAAGTAATTACAATTGATCTCGAGCTTTAATAAATTTAAACAAATTCGAAAATAATCATTGTATTTAACACTTAATTACCTCTGTTAACAAATTATGAAATTTATTTATTTAATTAATCTCTCGTTTGAATTAATTTAGAGGAAAATCAAACGTTTAATCTTTTAAAAGGATTTTCTATGAAATTAAACTCTACAATAGTTTTTTAAGTAAACTTATATTTCACGTAATTAAACATGAAAGATATAAATTATTACTCAGAACTATTATAAAGTTGATTTAGAAAATATTTTATCCCTTTTTATAAAATAACTATGAATTAATCTACGCTTCGCGCGGTTATTAAATTTTTTAAATATAATAGATAATTATTGTTTAATTTTCTAATTAAAAACATCAATCTTTCTTTATTGATTGATTTTATCTTTTTTCTATTCTCTAATTATAATAATATTATTTATTATTTTAATTATATTTTCAAGGTTGATATCAAATGAAAAAATAAAATTTAGCTCAAAAAATACGATATCAACCACAGGACTCTCCTTAGTTTTAATTTTTAATCCTCTCATCTCATATATCAAAAAAGAATAGAATGACATTGATGCAATCAAAACTGATAATTTAAATTTTTCATTTTAATTTATAAAAAAATTTAGCAGATGTATTTAAATTAAAATTTTATTTCACAAGTTTAGGAACTTAATTAAGAAAAAAAATTATTTGATCATATACTTATTTCTTTCTTGACATATTGAAATTTTTCTTTTTTACCTTTTATCATTTTTTCTTGTATATCTGCCTTTCTTGTTTAGGAACTTAATTAAGAAAAAATACATATTGTACTAATTGAGATTGAATTTGAATCGCTAATCAAATTTGAAATTTGAAATTTGAATCCCCAAGCATTCCATATGTTTATATTATCTTTCACACACCGTAAACAATAAAAGTTATTCACAAAAAATTATAAATATAAAGAAAGAAATAATCAAGGAAGAAGAATAGGAGAAATTCAAATTCTCATACATAAAAAAATAAAATAAGAAAAAATATTATAAATAAAAAACATCAAACAAACTAAAATTCGAAAAGTAACATAAAATACATATTGTACTAATCAAGATTTAATTTGGATCACTAACAAAATTTGAAATTTGAATCTCCAAGCATTTCATATATTCATCTTATCTTCCACACTCTGTAAAGTGTAAAGAATAAAAGTTATTCACAATAAAATATAAATATAAATATAAAAAAGAAAAATCAAAAAAGAAGAATAGGAGAAATTCTTGCAGTTGGTGGAGAAAATATGATTTAGAGCTTTAATATTTATAATAATCAATAAATTTGTAACTTAATTAAGTAATATGAATTAAAACATTAATTGCATCGATCAATAGAAAATTGTAACTTACATTGGTATTAAGTGTCTTAATTGTTGTAATATAGTAATATCCTTAAAAAGAAATATTGAAAGGTTTTAGGAAAAGTGATTAATTATGTTAATGATAAAAATAATTTTACTTTAATTTCTGCAAAAGTTTAAGGTAAGAAATTAAGAAAAAAGGCACCAAATCTAAGAAAAATTTGAATAGAGAAAGGTTTTTTGAAAGTGATTAATGATATTAATTTAATGTGTCTTTTCAATTTTGCAAGAAAGGTTTACAACTGTTGCAATTACTTTATTTTTCTTAATGTAATTAATTAGTAATGACTTTTATTTTTATTTATTTGGTGAGAATAAGAAAAAAAGTGACAAAAAAAGAACAAAAAAGATAAATAGCAATGAAGAGTATAGAAGCATGCCACATCAGCAGGTTCAAAACCTTCTTTTATATATATATATATATATAGATTATTTTAAAAATTGTTTAAAATTAAAAAAAGGCTCAAGATTAATTCGTAATGTGGCGGGTAAAAATTGGGTGTCAACAAACTCACCTGGGGGTCGAAGGTGGGTGAGGACCCACTTAGCTTTATTGATGAGGCGAAGAAGATCTTTGATGTTATGCAAGTGGGTGATGTTGATTGTGTGGAGCTCGCGTCCTATCAACTCAAGGATGTGGCTCATATCTGATTCACGCAATGGAAGGAAGCTAGAGCTAGGGACGAGGTCCCTATGACTTGGTAGTGTTTCGAGAGGGCCTTCCTCGACCGGTTCTTTCCTCGAGAGTTGAGGCAAGCGAAGGCCGAGAAGTTTGTGAATTTGAGACAGAGATCTATGACTGTTTAGGAGTACAGATTGAAGTTCACTTAGTTGTCTCGGTATGTCCCCTCTATGGTAGCGAACCCGCATGATCAGATGAGCAAGTTTATCTATGGGGTTTCAGATATGGTGAAGAAGGAGTGTAGGTCCGCTATGATGTTGAGTGATATGAACACCTCCAGACTCATGACCCATGCTCACTAGATCGAGGGAGACAAGCTTAGAGAGATGGCTAGGGAGAACAAGAGGGCTAGATCCGAGGGTTCAGGTTTTGGCCATCAGAGGACCGGTGGTGAACATCACTCCTCATTTTGGAAGAAGTCATCAGGACCCTTTCATTCTTCTGCTAGTGCTCTATCCCAGGCCCTGAGGCCTCGTCATGATTAAACTGGTAGAGGATCTGATTCTTATTCGCAGTCTCAGGGGATGTTGCTAAAGGATCCTCCCATCCTATTTGTAGCAAGTGTGGGAAGAATCACCCCGGAGAGTGTCGTTTGGGCACAAGTGCATGCTTTGGGTTTGGACAGGAGGGGCATATGATTAGAGATTGCCCTTCGGCTAAGAAGGGGCAGGGAAGTAGTAGGGCTCAGTCTGCTCCAGCAGCCCCAGGAGGTCGACCAGCCCAACAGGGCACTGCTTCTAGTTCTGGTGGTCAGCGCCAGAACCGCCTTAATGCTATGTCCTCTCATCAGGACTAGGAGGGTTCCCTAGATGTTGTTACTGGTATGTTAAAAATCTTCTCTTTCTATGTGTATGCTTTATTCGACCCCGGCGCCTCCTTATCTTTTGTGACCCCTTATATAGCATGCAAATTTGAAGTTTGCCCTGAATTGCTTTTAGAACCCTTTTGTATTTCTACTCTTGTTGGCGAGTCAGTCTTAGCCAAAAGAATTTACAAAAATTGCCCTGTCTCAGTCCTTCATAGAGTCACGTCAGCGGATTTAGTAGAGTTGGAGATGACGAATTTTGATGTTATTCTTGGTATGGATTGGTTGCATGCTTGTTATGCTTCGATTGATTGTCGTACTCGGGTTGTCAGTTTCAAGTTTCCAAATGAACCCATCTTAGAGTGGCAAGGTAGTCCCCCATCCTTGAAAGGTCATTTTATATCTTTCTTAAGGCTAGGAAGATGATTTCTAAGAGTTATGTTTATCACATAGTGCAGGTTATGGACACGGAGTCCGAAACCTCATCCCTTCGGTCTGTTTCTGTTATGAATGAGTTTCCAAAAGTGTTTCTCGAAGATTTGTCCGGAGTCCCTCCCGAATGAGAAATTGACTTTGGGATCGATCTTCTTTCATATATGAATACTATCTCTATCCCTCCCTATAAAATAGCTCCCGCAAAATTTAATGAGTTAAAAGATCAGTTGAAGGATCTTCTTGATAAGGGTTTCATTAGGCTTAGCATTTCTACATGGGGTGCTTCAGTCTTATTCGTGCGAAAGAAAGATGGTTCCCTCAGGATGTGTATTGACTACCGTCAATTGAACAAGATGACAATTAAGAATAAGTATTCTATTCCTAGGATTGATGACTTGTTCGATCAGCTTTAGGGTGCTAGTTTCTTCTCCAAAATTGACCTTAGATCCGGTTATCATCAGCTTCGTGTTAGAGAGTGACATTCAGAAGACAGCCTTCAGGACTCGGTGTGGTCATTATGAATTTGTTGTGATGTCTTTCGGTCTAACGAATGCTCCTACAACTTTTATGGATTTGATGAATCGTGTGTTCAAGAAGTATTTGGATATGTTTGTGATTGTGTTCATTGATGATATTCTTATTTATTCTCGGAGTGAGGAGGAGCATGTGGACCATTTGAGAGTGGTGTTGCAAACTCTCAAGAACCGATAATTATTTGCTAAGTTTAGCAAGTGTGAGTTCTGGATGCAGTCTGTTACTTTTCTGGGTCACATTATGACTAGAGATGGTATTCGAGTTGACTCTCAAAAGATTGAGCCAGTAAAGAACTGGCCTAGACCAATTTTTCCGCCTAATATTAGGAGCTTTTTGGGTCTGGCTGGTTACTACAGGAGATTTGTGGAAGAATTTTCTTCCATTGCTGCCCCTTTGACTCGATTGACCCAGAAGAAGGTAAAATTTCAGTGGTCTGGCCTTTGTGAGAAGAACTTTCAGGAATTGAAGACTAGATTGACCACAGCTCCAGTGTTGGCTCTACCCGAAGGCCTAGATGACTTTGTTGTGTATTGTGATGCTTCTAGAATTGGTTTGGGTTGTGTTTTGATGCAGCATAGTAAAGTGATTGCTTATGCTTTGAGATAACTTAATATTCATGAGAAGAACTACCCTACTCATGATCTTGAGTTAGCTGTCGTGGTCTTTGCTTTGAAGATTTGGAGACATTACTTGTATAGAGTGCACGTGAATGTATTCACCGATCATAAGAGTCTTCAGTATGTGTTCACTCAGAAGAAATTGAATCTATGACAAAGAAGATAGCTTGAGCTTCTTAAGGATTATGACATGAGTGTGCTTTACCACCCAGGTAAGGCCAATGTTGTGGCGGATACACTTAGTAGATTATCCATGGGTAGTGTGTCTTCAGTCGAAGACGAAAAGAAGGAATTGGTTAAGGAGGTTCATGGGCTTACTCGGTTGGGAGTTTGCCTTATGGACTCGACAGAAGGTGGTGTTATTGTTCAGAATGGGTCTGAATCATCTTTGGTAGCTGAAGTGAAGGCAAAGCAAGACAGTGATCCTATTATGATTCGGCCAAAGGGTGCAGTCCATCAACAAAGAGTTGAGATTTTCTCCCATGGGAGAGATAGTGTGTTTCGCTATCAGGGTCGATTGTGTGTGCCTGATGTAGATGGGTTAAGACAACAGATTTTGACTGAGGCTCATAGTTACAAATATTATATTCACCCCGGTTCCACCAAGATGTACCGTGGTCTATGGGAAGTCTATTGGTGGAATGGTATAAAGAGGGACATAGCCAGTTTTGTAGCTAAGTGTCCCAACTGTCAGTAAGTTAAGCTAGAGCATCAGCGACCGGGTGGCATGACACAGGATATTGATCTTATTACTTGAAAGTGGGAAGCGATTAATACGGATTTTATTACAGGTTTGCCTCGTACTCAAAGGCAACACGATTCGATTTGGGTGATTGTCGATCGGATGACAAAGTCATCCCACTTCTTGGTTGTTAAGACTACAGATTCAGCGGATGATTATGCCAGACTCTACATTCGGGAGATAGTCAGGTTGCATGGTGTCTGTCGCACCCCATTTTTCTCGCGAAAAGCGGGATTCGACGTGACAACTCTCTTTTAGGAAAAGAGAGCGAAGAGTCGCCACCTAACGAATTAAAGCGCGTTAGGGCACCATCTAACTGATTATAATTAAATTAAATTTTATTTTAACGCAACCAGAGAATCGGGTAAGGGTTCAAGTTACCTCGAAAGAAAGGTGTTAAGCACCTTTCGAGTTCCACAAATGTGGATCCCTGCCGGATTCGCATTTATGTGGGGAGTATGTGATAAACAAAGGTCGGTTAATAAATTAAAGTAAAAAATCTTATTTTTTAAAAGAAACAGGTAAGCTAGGCTAATTAAATTATTAATAAATTCTAAGTGAAAAAGAAATCGGTGCAAATTACAATTGACATACATGAACGAATAAATAAGAAGCGAGATAAGCAAGAGAAAAGAATTGACACAAATGATATAAAGAAGATAACTTAATTACTAAGTGACTTAGTTAACTATCCCAAACAAATGGAAAGAAACAAACTTAGGTCAATTTTAACCTATTCCGATCAGCGCCCATCTTATTTACCGAAGACAATTTCAAAGACATTGTCGTATTCTGCTCGGGTCAATTTCCATCATGTCCGTCTATCTACCCACCTAAGTTGGTTATTAAGATTGTTATTAACCTAAAGCGAGTACTGAAGAAATGAAAAATTTAACGTACCTTATTATGCCTACCCGTCCTGACTTAATGTCCAAGAGGCATTGGACTTACTAATTTAGATGTGGGTCTAGACCATAAGATCCTAAGGTTATTTAATTAGACTCGAATTTAGCGTCAAGCAAAACATATAGAGACTTTAAATGAAGTAGCACATAATGGTTTCATAGAAGCCTCTTAATTAATTAAAAGATAACTAAGTGATTAACATACTTCAAACATTAACACTTTCGTATGATTAAACCTATAGGCATGATCCCTAATGCAGAAATTTATTAATTAAGTCCTATGAGCATAATATCTAGCAGTTTATCATGCTGAAATTTGTTTTGACATACTGAAATTAACAATCAGATGAATTAATATGCTGGAAACAGTTTTTGACTATCATGCTGAAATTGGTTTTGACATACTGAAATTAACGATCAGATGAATTAATATGCTGGAAACAGTTTTTGACTTATAAGCGGGGGTTCCAATTGAAACAGCGAAACTGCTTTGAATACTATAGCCATATTATTTAACTATCTAGTTATTTAATGCGAAAAATAGGTTTGAATCCTATAGGCATGGTTTCTAACAAATTCTACCAGCATGATTTAGACTTAGAAGAAAGATAACTAATAATTTAAAGGTTAATACAGATTTACCTATGTGCATGGTATCTAAATATTATGAATAGATTACAAGCACTAAAAGCATGATCTTTAAATATTTAATCTGTTTTATACCTGCTGAAATTATTATCTGAGATTTGCAAAAGAAATCGACGAATAGAAAAGAATAAAACATGCTAAACCAGTTTACGATCCTATAGACATGATTTCTAGACAGATATTATTATACTCAACATGCTATACGACTTTAGTCCTATAGGCATGGTGATTAATTAATTCAACATGCTAGCAATTTATTTAGATCCTATAGCCATGCTCTCTACATTTTTCAAATAGATAAAACAGATAGCAAATAGTTTGCCCTTCCCCCATAGCAGTCCCCTAACGTATCTTATTTATTATCGAAGTTTATACAATAATTATTACAGACCAATGAATGAATGAGAAAATAAAATAAGACAGATCTAAGCTTTGGAGACTCCCAAATCTCGGGCAATTCTTCACTGTGTAACCATCTTCTAATAGAAACCTGTTAAATATAGCATAGGATTCGAAAGATCCTAGTATGACCCATGAAACTACCCTCGACATGTCAGAGTTCCTGAGAATCTCAAGGATTCTAGGCAGTGCTTATGTCGAGGCATGGGAATACATTAGGACCTCCGTATTCCACAAAATACAATGAAAACAAAACCAAGCTAGAAGCGAAGGTAATCATATAAACCAACCAGTCAAACAACATAAGCCAACTAACAAGTTCATGCTAACAATGGTTTAATGCAAACAGAAATATAAGTTCTAAATTGACATCCTACAGATATGCTTTTATAAATAAATCACAGAACAGTCATGGCTAAATACAGATGGATACATATTCCAAACTAAAGGTAAACATGCATATGAATTGAAATCTGCTTCAATAAAACACTAACCAATTATCCGCAAATAACAGGAAATATTCAAAGCCTTTACAATCAACAATAAGTAGCCCGGTTAACAGCAATAGAATAATAAGAGATTCTAGAGAGCCAGCACTTCGAACAGCATAAATGAGAGCTTTTCAAGTCAGTAATCAAAGAGAAAATAATGGTAGAACTGTGTGAGTAATAGTATGAGTGCTGTGAGGAAGTAAGAGGGACTTCCAGTGTGTATCCCCCCATCCATAGGGAGGAGAAGAGCTACTTATATAGCCTCTAAATCCCAGTCAACAAAGAGTAGTAATTAGAAAGGAAATAACCACCAATCAGACAAATCGCAAGACTCAATCAATTAGATATAGCATATTCGAAGTTACCATATTTATGCAAGGCTAATCCATACTACCAAGTAAAGATATTAAGCTCCTATAATTGACACATGGGGAGGCAGTCACAATTAAATTCAAAACAAGAAAGGAAACAACCCTTTTAAACTATCAAATTTTACCAAAATAGATAAGTACTCAAGCTGTTTTAACTAATAAAGGGGAAAGGAATAAGGTAGAGTTACCATAGATAGGAAAATACTACAACTGTCTTGATCAGTTAAGGAAGAAGAATCAAAGTTTACCAAAATATTCAAATACTAGAGTTGTCACAATGGGAAGAAATATGAATTACCAATTTGGCATAAAATCAGGCATAGCTTACCAAAAATAACAGACCTGCAGGCTGTCACAATTCGAATTTCAACCAGAGAAGGAAAATGACCATTTAGAGCAATCAGAGTTTACTAAAATAGATCAGTACCCAAAGTCATATATTGTAAAAAGTGAGGATCTCAAGTTGATAGGAAAATGAGTAAATCAAACAGATCACCACATGAGCATATTCAAAGTTTTAACATAGCTAAATAAGTACCAATGTATTCATATGATTATGCTCAACCAAAATCTGTAGTGGCTATGATTTAACCTATGAAAAATTGTTATAGGAAAAGGGACAAGTAGACCATAGAGTTTTAAATTCACTGAATTGTGGTACAAAGGGAACGATCAAATTGGGAGAACAACATAAGCAAACACGGCCTTGATAATCAAATCGGACGTAATGCGTCTGGAACTAACACAATTGATAAGAATGGCAACATTCAAACATAGAGGAATACGTTTTACATCTAAATCAATAATCATGCTTGACGACTCTAATAATATTACTGATCAATCAAACGATATTGAGACGAGCAGAAATGGAATCATACCAGGGCAGGAATTCATCCTAAATAAAAAATGCTGAATCATTACTGTCCTATACGGGATTCTCTTCACTGGAATCTCCCCAAAATTTATGGCCGACGATAATCAGAGTGGCGGTGAAGCAGCGGCATGCGATGGTGGAGAAAAGAGGGGGTGTCGGGTAATGAGAAGAGAGAGAAGATAAAGGGGAGGGGGTTGTGTTGCTGGCGGTGAGCTGTTGGGTTTCATTGGAGAGCGGCGGCGGGTTCGAGTCGCCGGTTGAAGATGAGGAAAGGGAGAGAGTTGCATGGTGGAGCGGGTGGAGCGGGTGGAGATGGTGGCTGTGGACTGTGGGATTCCTACGTCGGGTTTTGCCGAGGGTGTGGCATAGAAGAGCGGAGAGTGGTGGTGATATGGGGGTTTTGCTGGAGAACGAGACGGCGATAATGAGCCGCCGCTCATCGGTGGAGGGAGAAGAGGGAGATGAAGGTGAGGCGGTGGCTGGGTTGAAGAGGAGAGGAGATGAAGGTTGATGGAGATAGAGGGGGCGGTGGAGGAGAATGGGGGTTAGGGTTTGGGGGTGTGTTGTTTAAAAGGAAAGAAGAAAATGGTTTGATATCGGCCGTTGATCGTATTAGATCAACGACTGAGATTGGATTAGACTTTGGGATTTAAAATTGGGCCAAATTAGCCCAATTTAGGCTAAAATTGAAATAAATTGGGTAGAAAGGGGCTAGGATTTAAATAATTGGGAAGGAAATTAAAAATTGGGCTGCTATTTATAAATAAAATATTATATATATAATTTAATAGATAAAATAATAATTAACGATAATTATCAAAAGATAAATTATTTTAAATAAATAAATTACGTATATATATTGTACGTAAAATAAATGACATGTAATATCATATGAAATTTATGATAAAAGTAATAATAGAGAATAATTATATATTTATATACTAATTTTAAAGTGTTAACACGTAGTTTATTTAATAAATCAAGTAAAATATACAATAAGTTAATATTAAAAATAATTATTGTTATTAAAATAACAGCCCGAGAGAGGCAAAGGGAGGTCAAAATTGGGTGTCAACAGTGTCCCATTATCCATCATTTCAGATAGAGGTACTCAGTTTATATCCCAGTTTTGGAGATCATTTCAGAGAGGTCTTGGTACTCAGGTGAAGCTTAGCACAACTTTTCACCCACAGACGGATGGCCAGGCAGAGCATACTATTCAGACTTTGGAGGATATGTTGAGAGCTTGTGTGATTGATTCCAAAGGTAATTGGGATGATCACTTACCTCTTATAGAGTTTGCCTACAACAACAACTTTCACTCTAGCATCCAGGTGGCTCCTTTTGAGACACTTTATGGTCGAAAGTGTAGGTCTCTTATCGGTTGGTTTGAGGTAGGTGAGACGGCCTTGATTAGTACAGATTCGGTTCATGAGACTATGGAGAAGGTTCAACTTATTAGGGAGAGGTTGAAGACTACTCAGCGTTGACAAAAATCATATACGGATGTGAGGAGAAAAGAATTGGAATTTGAGGTTGATGATTGGGTTTTTCTGAAGGTGTCACCCATGAAGGGTGTGATGAGATTTAGCAAGAAAGAGAAGCTTTGTCCCCGTTTTGTAGGTCCTTATCGGATTCTAAGGAGAGTTGGTAGCGTTGCTTATGAGTTGGATTTACCATCAGATTTACAAGCGGTTCATCCAGTTTTCCATATTTCCTTGTTGAAGAAGTGTGTTAGTGATCCGACCTTGTTTGTCCCTTTGGAGGATGTGGGTGTGAAGAATAGTCTCACCTATGAGGAAGTTCCTGTAGAGATCCTTGATCGTCAGATTCGGAGGTTGAAGAATAAATAAGTCACTTCGGTAAAAGTTCTTTGGAGGAATCAGCTTGTTGAGGGAGCTACTTGGAAAGCAGAAGCAGCCATCAAAGCCAAATACCTTCATCTCTTCCCTTCCGATTCCGTTTCAGCTTGAGGTAATAGTTTTCTCCTTAGTATGTTCCTCCGATTCTACTCCATCAGTTTTTCTCATGATCCTAGCATGTATTCATGTTCTCGAAGTTGATTAGTCATGTTTTAGGTTGAAAAGTTCAGTTTTCATGTTTATTCCTTGGTTTCCATGTTTTGTTGTTGGTTGGGCTGTCGTTCTCTCCAATTTTCCTTGCTTAGTCTTCATTCAAGGATGAATGATCCCAAGGGGGAGATATTGTAACACCTCAAAAATCGATTCAACTTTTAAACTTAGAACTTACAGAATTTTAAACTTTCAGGGACCACGAGTCAAGTCCACGAGCCGTGGAAAGTTTCACGAGTCGTGGAAGAGACTCGTGATCCCAGTCCTGCAGACCACCCTCAGGTCTGAGGACCACTGGTCAGTTTCATGGTTCGTGAATGTTTTCAAGGATCGTGGTACCAACCCGTGGAAATCAGACAGAGAATGATCATTTCCCCTGGAACCACGAATTGGTTCCACGACTCGTAGGAGTTTCTACGGGTCATCCTATTAAGCCGTGAAAAATGATTCGCAGCCTAAAATTTTAGCCCAGAAACCACGACTTCAGTCCACGAGCCGTGGTTAGTTCTACATTTCGTGGAAGGGACCCGTGGAACCTGAAGTCGAGTTTTAAATCAGCTTTTTCTTAATTAAGTCTCAGGGGTATTTCAGTCATTACCCACCCTTTTAACTCCTAAGTGAGGTTGTTTTGGCCATTCTTAGCATGATTTCTAAACCTATTAGCCTAAGTCCCTCCTCAAATCCTCATTCATCTCTCAAAAAAGGAAAAGAACTCCTTGAAGCTCCAAGTCTCAAGTTCCAAGATCAAGTCTCATTTCTTTTCAACTTCAAGTGGGTTAATTTCAATCAAGGTATGTGGGTATTCAACAATAGGTTTCTTTCACTCTTGTGCCCAAAACCCTAAATCTTTATTTTGATTTCACGAACTTTCAAATTAGGGTTCTTATCCATCTTATGGATTTTGCTATAAATTGTCTTCTCATGATTTTATTATGAAATTACTACTAAATTGCATGATTTTGCATGTGTTTTTACATATGAACTCCTATTTCAAATTGAAGGCTACAGTGACGGACCCAGGATTTTGTTCAAGCGGGTTCAAATTACAATGAACCACAATGGTAGTCGATAATAACAATTATATATATATATATATATATATATATATATATTATTTCTAAACCATGGGTCCGCCATTGTAGCCTTCAAAAGGGAATAAATAATTAGACATACCAATATTATTTTCTAACAAAAATATATCAACTTTTTAACTACTTATAAGATTGAATTTTTTCGCATATCTTCATTTTAAAATGTTAAATATTACTCTTATAAATAACAATAAAAATGTAGCAATTTCGAAAAACCATAAATAAAATAAGAAAATAATTGAGTAAATTTCCTGAATGGTCATTCATGTTTGAGAACTTGCCTTAATTGATTACTTTTGTTTCTCTTAGGTCTACAATATCAGCCAACTATTCTTATTTTTCTTAAAATATACTTGACACTAAAAATATCCTCCTCTCTCCTGATTGAATGCCATGTCACATTAATCCTCTTATTTGATTATTGTACTAAATAAAACAAAAGTAATTCTTTGAAAAAGATTCTCAAAACTTGAGTGATCATTTAGAGAATTAACTCTAAAATAATATTACTAGAGAACTAATTAACGAACTCAATTTTTGTTCTGCAAAGAAAGAGATAGGACAATAGAATTTTTCATGCTTAAAATTTTATAATTTAATTGAAAAAAAGTGAGTCGATTAATCTGGACGAACCCAACGTTTATTTTTCTTTTTAACCAAAAAAAAGTAATACAAATATATATATTTTCATTTTTCAAAATAGATGAACAACAAACTTTTTCGTATTAAAATTTTTACACTTTTAATTGGAGAAAAAAAGGAGTAAAATAATTTGATTAAAATATGTAAAAAGATGGAGAAAAGACTTTTTCATATTTAAAGTTAATAGTTCCTAAGCATAAAAATTCCTTCTTAATAAATTAATTAATTAATTTTTAAAAAAATAAGATTATAAATTTTAGTTAAATGAGTTTGATGGGTTAAATTGATCCATTATTTAGAACAAGAAAGGCTTTAATAATGACATGTCAACTAGGAGAGAAAGAGATTTTTGAGGTGTTTAATATTGTTTGAGGAAAATAATGATAGTTGAGTGATATTATTGTTCTAAATAAAATAAAAAGTGATCTTAATGAGAATTCTCAAAATTGAGTGACCACTTAGGGGTCGTTTGGTTGGAAACAAGTTATCCCGGGATTAATTATCCTGGAATTAGTTATCCCGGGATAACTTATCCCACCATGTATATGGGATAACTTATCCCTTCACAGTGGTATAAATGGTGGGATAAGTTATCCCAAACTTGGCAACCAAACAAGAAACCAAAATTTATCCCTGGACTATTTATTTTATCTCAGGACTATTTGTTCTTATCCCTCACACTAGAGAATTAACTCTAAGTTTTGAGTTGGTTTAAATGAGTTAAAAAATTACTATTAAAAAAAAATTTAATGTGACATGACATCCAATTAGGAGAGAAGGATGTTTTAGTGTCAAGTATATTTTGAGGAAAATAGGAATAGTTGAGTGATATTATAGTATAGTCCTAAAAGAAACAAAAATAATATTTTAAGGCAATTTCTCAAACATGGGTGATCATTCAGATAATTTACTCGAAAATAATTTAGTAAATAATAAATAAATAAAAATTAAAAATGCACTAATCTAACCTTCGTGTAAATCAAGGAGGAAGAAAAAAAACATAATTTTATAGATTACAAAAGAATTTAAACTAATATGATAAAACGTATATTATTAACAATAACTTAACAGGAAAAGTGAACTAACAATTTAAAATACTACGGTGGGACCCAACAGCTAGTGACAATCTTTAACATCATTAATACATGACCCATCAGCTAGTAAGCATTAAAAGCTAAGCATTAAAATCTAAAAAGGAATGCCAAAACCAAGGTTCGAAATTGGGTCTTAAGGGAAGCAATGAACCCACTTGACCACTGAGCTATGCCTGGTTATCGTGTCAAGTGGGTTCATTTTATTTATATATAACATTTTGCAATGAATTTATACATGTAAAAAGAAAAAAAATTCGACGAAGCGGGTTTAGTTGAACCTACTTGAACCATGGTAGGTCCGCCCCTGGAAAGCTAATTATGACAGATTTTATATGCATAAGTTGATTCAAGTAAATTGGGTATTTGATAGCATATTTTCATGAATTTCAAGCAAGTGCATGCCTAGTTCCTATGTTTTATGAAAGTATATGTTATTATGAAATTGAACTAGTGCCATGCAAATTTTCAAGTTATGAACTATTATGCAAGACAAGACACCCAATGTACCATCAATGCTCATGCATTATTTTCTAAAACCAAGGTTCGTGAGTAGTATGAAGATCCGGGTTATGAACATGTTTATGAACAAGCTTTGATATCTAGATATGTCATATGTATGTGAGCTCACGTTATATATTTTGGGAGTAGTATTTAACACCGAGCGGTGAGGGTTCTAGATAACCCAAGTCCAAAACTATATTGCCACCGTAGGTTGCCCTCCGTGGCTTATGAAATGATCCTTATGAATATGGTTCTAACCTTGACCGGTTAGGACAACTTTTTTAAGTGTGGGTGCATGACACTGGACTCCATGTAGCTCAACATGGTTTATGTCGGTTAAGAGAAACTCCCACATGATTATTTTCAAGCTATAAAGTCATATGACATTATACTTTGAATCTTAACTTTACTTCATGTTTTATGTCCTATATCTTGAAAATTTCTTATACTATCTCTTTTATGAACGAGCTCATCTTAAGCATGTTTTAAGTATGTTTTATCATGATCATGCATATCTCACATACTCGGTACATCCTATAGTATTGACGCATATTTTATGCTACATCCTCTTGATGATACAAATTTAGGTTTCCTCCCTCAGGCATGTGGCTAGAGATCGCAGGCTGTATCCGGTCAGTGTTGGTGAGTCCTCATTGTTCGAGGGCTAGTTATGACTCTAGTCAGTTTTGATTATTTACCTTCGTACTTTGAGTTAGCTAGGGTCTTGTCCTAACAACTCCTTATGTCATGCGTAGAGGCTTTTCAGACATAGACAATATTCGAGTGTTCTTCGAATTATGTTCCTCTTGATTTTATCTTATGGATTGAGTTATCTATATCTTATCATGCTTCTGCTATATTTAATTGATATACCTGAGTTATGCTATGACCAAGGGTTAGCTTGGGGCACTTGTGGTCCAGGTCCCTTGTTACGTTTAGGGGATAACCTCGGGGCGTGACACTTCCCTCTTGAAAAAGCTTTAGTCATCATGTCGGAATCATTATCATCCGTATGAATCTTCTCAAATTCAAGCAACTTAGAATCCAACACATCTCGAATTTAATGGTATCTCACATCAATGTATTTAGATAGATCATGGAATATAGAATTCTTGGCAAGATATATAACATTTTGACTGTCGCAATAAAGCACATACCTCTCTTGAGCATAATCAAGTTTCCCTAAGAATCTCTTCATCAAGAGAAACTCTTTGCTAGCTTCAATGGCAGCAATAAGCTCAGCTTCTGTAGTAGATAGAACAACACATTTTTACAACCTAGATTGTCAAGACACAACTCCCTCTGCAAAAGTAACCAAGTACCCTGAAGTAGACTTGTGAGTATCAACATCACTAGTCATGTCTGAATCAGTATAACCATAAAGAATAGACTTTCTTGTACCAAAACACAAACTCAGACTATAAGTGCCACAAAGATATCTCATGATCCACTTCACAGCATTTCAATGTTCTCTTTCAGGATTAGAAAGAAAATGACTAACAATATCAACAACGTGAGCAATATCCAGTCTTGTACAAACCATTGCATACATCAAACTCCCAAAAGCTGAAGCATAAGGAACTTTCTTCATATCTTCCTTCTCATCATTACTGGAATGACACTCCTTCGTGCTCAACTTGAAGTGCATAGCTAAAGGTGTGTTGACAACCTTAGCATTATCCATATTGAACCTTTGAAGTACTTTCTGAATGTACTTCTCTTGTGATAACCACAACTTCTTGGTCTTTCTATCATGGACAATCTGTATGTGAAGAATCTATCTTGCTGGTCCTAAGTCTTTCATAGCAAAAGACTTACTCAACTCTTACTTTAACTTTTGAATCCTGCAAGCATTATGATCAACTACAAACATCTCATTAACATAAAGCAACACAATAATAAAGTCACCATCAGAGAATTTTTGCACAAAAATACAATGATCTGAAGAAGTCTCCTTGAAGACTTGCTGACTCATAAAAGAACCAAACTTTCTGTGCCACTGTCTGGGAGCTTGTTTCAAATCATACAAGCTCTTCTTCAATTTGCAAACATAATTCTCTTTTTCTTCGATTTCAAAATCTTTTGGCTGCTCCATATAAATTTCTTCATCTAAGTCACCATGGAGAAAAATAGTTTTAACATCTATTTATTCAATCTCTAAATCTAGACTTGCAGCTAAGCCTACAACAATACGAATGGATGACATCTTCACAATTGGAGAGAATATCTCATCAAAATCAACTCCCTTTTTCTGGTTAAAACTCTTCACAATTAATCTAGCTTTATACCGTGGAACTGGATTACCATCTTCATATTTCACCCAAAAAATCCATCTGTTTTTCAAAGCTTTTCTATCTTTAGGTAACTTAACCAAATCAAAGGTATGATTATCATGCAAGGATTTAATCTCATCTTCCATAGCATCAAATCATCTTTCTTCACTATCCATGGTCTCATCAAGACTCTCAGGTTCTCCCCCATCAGTCAAGAGTACATACTCATTAGGAGATTAACGAGATAAAGGAATTCTCTCTCTAGTAGATCATCTGAGAGAACTCTTTGGAGTATCAATAACAGATGGTTGCTGGCCAATCACATTCTCTTGCACTGGAGCATAAACAACATCCTGGTCATTTTGAACATGAACACCATTTTCATTTTCAATTTAATTTTCATCATTATGAAGATTTTTTTTAGGTGCAATAATCAAAGGAACTGAATCAACATCAACTAGGCTCTCACTACTCTGAGAATCAATCTTCTCAACTTTGTCAAAATTTTCAAAAAACACATCACGACTTCTAACAAGTTTTATGTCAACTAGATCATAAAAACGATAACCAAATTCATCTTGACCATAATCAATGAAGATACACTGCCTAGTCTTATCATTCAACTTTGACCTTTTATCTTTAAAAATATGAACAAAAGTTTTACACCCAAAAACTCTAAGATGATCATAAGAAATATTCTTACCAGACCAAACTCTGTCAGGGGTATCACCATTCAAAGTAACAATAGGAAATAAATTGACAATATAAGCAGCAGTATTAAGTGCTTCTGCCCAAAAGAAATTTGGCAGCTTAACATCTGAAATCATACATCTAACTCTCTCAACTAGAGTTCTGTTCATCCTCTCTACTAAACCATTTAACTGAGGAGTCTTTGGAAGATTTTTCTGATGTCGAATATCCTGCTCTCTGCAATATCTATAAAAAAGATCAATATACTCACCATAATTATCTGAGCGGATACATTTCAATTTCTTCCATGTCTGTCTCTCAATCAAGGCCTGAAAATCCTTGAGCACATCAAGTACTTGATCCTTGGACTTCAAAGGAAATACCCAGAGTTTGCGAGAATGATCATCAATAAAAGTAACAAAGTAAAGTGCATCACTATGAGACCTTACTTTAAAAGGACCACACAAATCAGAATGTACTAACTCCAGCAAATCAAGCTTTCTTGAAGGCGAATGACTCTGAAAAGAAACTTTTTTTTGTTTACCAGCTAAGCAATGAACACATTTTTTCAACTTTGCTTGTTTCACTCCCGAAAGCAAATTTTTCTTAGCTAAATTATCAATCCCATTCTCACTCATATGACTCGATCTTTCTATGCCATAATTCTTATAAAGTATCATTCTCCACTAAGTTTACTGAGCCTCTAGAGATGGAGCCCTGAAATACATGCAAGTTAGATAAAATGTCACCACGAGCCACAACCATTGAACCTCTAGTAAGCTTCCACTGGCCAGCACTAAGGGTGTTAACATAACCCTCATCATCAAGGTTCCCCGCAAAAATCAAATTCAGGCAAACATCTAGAGCATGCTTGACATTGTTAAGAACTAATCTTGAACCATTGTTACTTTCCAAACAAATTTTCGCAATGCTAAAAACTTTAACTTCATCATTATTGCCCATTTTCAACATCCCAAAAATTACCTAGAGTATAAGAAGAAAATAATTTCTTCTTGAGCATGACATGAGAAGTAGCACCAGAATCCATAAACCAGCTAGACTCATCACGAACAAAATTAATGATATTTTCACCACAAGCAACAAAAATATCATCATTAGCAACAACAGCAACACGATGCTCATTATCGTCTTCTTTCTTTTATTATCTCATATTTCTCTTGTGCTTGTGACAATATTTTATGATATGCCCATTCTTATGGCAATAGTCTCATATAACATTCTTGTATCTGGACTTTGACTTGCTTCTACTTGTACATCTGTCATTCTGACCTCTAAACTTGTTTATCCCTCTATCTTCAGTAATCAAAACATCAAAGTGTGACTGAAGAAGATGAGGCATGAGATCTTTTTCTTATCTCTTCATTCAAGATAAGTTACAACACCACTAGGAGCAGAATTAGTCAAAAAAACTCGAAGAGTCTCCCAAGAGTCTGGCAGAGTATTGAGAAGCCAAAGTCCTTGAATTTCTTTATCAAATTTTACACCCATTTCGGACAGCTGGTCAAGGACACCCTAAAAAATATTTATATGATCAGAAATAGGATTGCCCTCTTTGTACCTGATATTCATCAATTGTTTCAGCAGGAACAACTTATTATAAACCAGTCTTTGAAGCATAAAGTGTCTCAAGCTTATCCCACAAACTTATGTCATGTGTCTCATTCACAATATGATTTCTAACATTATCTTTAACCCATTGTCTGATATAGCCATAGACCTACAAGTGCTCAAATTCTCAATCCTCATCATTCATAAATTTGGGTTTGTTAGAAGCAAACACAGGTAAGTGCATCTTCTTTACAAATAGAAGATCTTTCATCTTGCATTTTCAAGTATAATTACTACTATTCAGGCACACCATCTTGCTCATATTTACCTCCATCATTCAAATCGATAATCAATAATAATCAATGCTCTGATACCACTTTGTTGGGAAAGACAATGCGCTAACAAAGAATACACGACAATGTAGTAGCGGAAGAATACCCAAATTTAATTTTTTTCTTTCAATTTGAACCAAGAGAAGACAAATAAACCCAAGAATAATGGTAATAAGGCAGCAAGTATATCAACCAAAAGAAATATAACAAGACAAGAATAAAACCAATCACACGAGACACCAAGATTTATGTGAAAAATCCCTTCGGTGTGAAGAGTAAAAATCATGAGACCAAAACCTCCATTATAATCACTAAGAATTATAATAATGTCCTCCAAAATGGCCACTAAAGAAGTGTTAAACAATGAGCAACAATACATAAATCTCAACACCAAAAATCAAGAGAATAAAAGGAGCAAAAAAACCAAAAAAATGCAGCTACTATTCACGAATGTAAAACTGGAGCTACGGGACACCAAATTTAACTTTGTCAATCCTAATCAAAGATTGAGATGAGAAGAATAAGTTATCCAAAAATTAGCTCAATCGGATAAAAAATGAAGCAGAAATCGCGATTTAAAATTGACAATTTAGGGCTAAATTGGGTGCAAAAATTTGCACTTTCTCTTTTGTGTGGCTGCTGAAAAAAAACTCTTTTGTGGATGTGAAATAAGACTTAAAAAAGGTCTATATATATGCCCAATAAAATTAGGCTATAGGCAAAAGTGTGTTGGTCTAAATTGGGCTTTATTTATCAACATAGGAAGGAAAAAAGACCCATAACCCAATAAATATCTCCTGGGAAGAAATGGTACTTTGTGGAATAAGAGGACATTGTGAACAAGACATGAAATTAGCCATTATGTTTTGCCTGTTGAAGTTGAATCTCCTAATTCAAGTCCCTCTGCCTCATCACCTGCTTTTCGAATTAATCCTAATTCTATCTTTGTTGCTTCGATTGTTGTTGCACTTGTCATGTTCTTGATGGTCATAGCTTAAGAATAATATATGTTATTTGATTAATTATTAATTTATATATTTTTTATTTCGTGTACTGGAGATTGTTTGTAGTTATGTGTTTGTAATTTGATTTATGAGAGATATTCATTTATTTTGAGAAATGATTTGGAATAAAGTTCTCATTTCCTATTAGCCATTATGATTTTTGTAATTTTACGACGTTATAAACTCAACTTATGTGTCCAATTTAAATTTTCATCAATCGAATGTTTGTATGGACAAGCATGAGTTCAACTATTTAATTTTGTAATAATTTTAGGTTTATAATGATTTTGTCAAGACTTTGAATTTGAAAGATCTAGGTCACATTTTTCAAAATATTGATTGAGTTATCATGTTGATAAGAAAACATAAATGAGATAAGATAGTTGTGTAGGAAAAGAAGCAAAAAATATCCAG
This sequence comes from Jaltomata sinuosa, assembly GCA_003996215.1. Classification (NCBI taxonomy): domain Eukaryota; kingdom Viridiplantae; phylum Streptophyta; class Magnoliopsida; order Solanales; family Solanaceae; genus Jaltomata; species Jaltomata sinuosa. The sequence goes on from QJPP01007264.1 coordinate 181,535, forward strand.
CTCAACTAACTCTTACCACTAACTACCTAACTAATTTAATTAACTAAGCTTAATTACAATTAACACATTCTAAGTCACTCTTATTAAACTAAATATAAAATGTATCTAATAATTATGAATCAACAGTCATAATTATTATACCCCCTTCACCATCCCTTCAAGTTGTAGGTAAGGGACTCACTGTCAACTTGCTAAGTATATATGCTATTTATTCTTGTGAAAGCTTTAGTGAAAATATCTGTTAATTGGGCATTGTTGAATATATTTGTTGTAGACTAATGAGGCTATCATGCAGTTTAAACATGTCTTTTATAAAGTGACGATCTACTTTTATGTGTTTGGTGTATTCATAAAAAAGAATGTTCTATTATATGTAGAGTAACTTGGCTTTCACAATAAACACTGAAATTGGTTGTTGGAAAGAGATTGTCAACTCTTTCAATGATATTCTTAACCAAATTAGTTCATAATCATCTTTCTTGAGGATCTATATTCTGCTTCTGTTGATGATGATGAAATTGTTATCTGCTTATTTGATTTTTAGATGATGGGATTGTCACCAAGTAACACAATATATTCGTTGACTGACCTTTTAGAATAAAGGCATACTGCCTAATTTGAATCACATTAAAATCTAACTACACAATTAAATTTCTTTAATAAAAATATCTTCAAGATAGCTGGAATCACCCTTTCAGTATCTATGTAGATGGACAATAATTTTGAAGATGTGACTCTGAGTATTGCATGAATTGACTCAAATACTCAATACTATATGTTATATCCAGGCTTCAGTCTTATGTTTATGAGAAAGTTTAACTTTCCAACCAACTTTTTAAAATAAGTTGAATATAATATTATAAGTCTGTCATCAACTTTCAACTTAAGTATAGAATCAAGATGAAAGGTAAAGAGTTTCAGAAGAGAATAATTCTGAAATTGTATTTGTATAATTCAGTTTACATGTATTTATAGATACAAATAAAGGTAGTTACAAGAGATAAGGAGTCTACATTAGAGTTATCCTCAAGGTGGTTGGGATAAGGTTCAACTACCCTTTTGATTTTGAATCTAACTAGATAGGATTATTCTTAACACTCTCCCGTAAGATTGAAGATCCATCCAGGAGACCAATCTTGGACATGTTGAGCTGAAACTGATTCTTGGACAAGGGCTTTGTAAGAAGGTCATCAATATGATCCTTTGACGAGATGTGGGATATTCGAAGAGCATTTTTTTGAATCAAATCTCTAACAAAATGGATGTCAATTTCCATATGCTTCATTTTGGAATGAAGAACTGAATTTTGACAAATGTATATGGTAGAGATATTATCACAGTATATTGTGGGAGGTGGCATCGAATAACCAAGTTCCTGAAAAAGAAATTTAACCTATTGAACCTCGGCAGCGGTTGTAGCAACGAACCTATATTCAGCTTTAGTGGACGATCTAGCAACTGTCTTCTGCTTTTTGAAACTCCATTTGATTGGAACATGACTAAAATATAAAAAGAACTCAAAAGTTGATGTTCTATCCGATGAATCACCGATCCAATCGGTATCAGAAAAAGCATGAAACTTTAAAGGAGATTGTGGAGTAATATGAAGACTAAAGGCAATAGTAGATTTCAAATATCTTATCAAACGCTTAAGAGACTACCAATGATGATGATTAGGACAATGCATGAACTGAAAGAGTTTGTTAACAATAAAGGCAATATCAGGCATCGTAAAATTTAAATATTGCATACTTTCAACCAGTTGGCAATAACGAATGGGTTCAAGAGCGGCTTTAATGCAACGTGACCTGAGTAAATAATGTGCAGTAGCAATTTGAGTAGGCACTTTTTTTGCACCGTCCATGTTTACATATCGAAGAATCTTTCTAACATAATGATGTTGAGAAAGGAAAATGTCTTTTGATGTTTTATGAACATCAACACCAAGAAAGAGAGACAACTCATGGGGTTCCTTTAATGAAAACTGAACTCCAAGGGATTGAATAAATCGCTGGATGAAGGATGAGTTGTTACTTGTGACAACGAGATCATCCACATACACTAAAAAATAACAACATGTAGTACCTTGACAATATATAAAAAGAGAGTGATCACTTTGTGATTGTCGAAAGCCAAACTTCAAGAAAAATAATTTTAGCGCTTGATACTAGGCCCTTGGGGCTTGCTTGAGTCCATAAAAAGCCTTGACTAATTTACAGACATGGTGTTGTTTGGCTGGATCAGTGAATCCTGATGGTTATTTCATGAACACGTGTTCTTTTAATGGACCATGTAAAAAAGTGTTGTTCACATCCAATTGAATGAGTGGCCAGGAATGTGTAACAACTAAAGTAAGAACCACACGAATTATCATTGGCTTAACCATTGGACTGAATGTCTCATCAAAATCAATTACAGATCGCTGGTTGTATCCCTTCACAACCAATCAAGCCTTGTATTTTTGAAGTGAACCATCAACATTTCTTTTGACCCAAAAAATTCAGTTACAACCAACTAAATTTTGTTGAAAATCAGGAGGGACAAGAATCTAAGTACCATTTTTAATTAATGCATCGAATTCATCAGACATTGCAGAGCGTCATTCAAGATGGACCAGAGCTTGTGTAACTGTTGTTGATTTTAGTACTTTCGGTAAAAAGATATTTAGTGACGTAGTGGACAGATTTAGGTCTATAGATGTTATTTTTAGAACGAGTGACCATGAGGTGAGTGGTTTGCAGTGAAGGGGAAGGAATGGTATTTTGTGTTAGAGGAGAAGGATCAGTGTTCGAAGTTGAAGGAGAAGGATCAGAAGCTAATGACAATTGTTCAATAGGGTGATTGGAAGATGAAGATGAAGTAGGAAAAAATTTAGTCTGGAATGGGATTATAGTATGCGAAGATTCAGTAAAAAGGATAGCATATCAATTTGAATTGGATTGAGAATCTGAAGGATGAGTTTGATATGAAAAAATATTTTCAAAAAAGATAACATGATGTGAGGTAATGCACTTTTTATATTTGAAATCATAACAAACATATGCACTTTGATGCAAAGAGTAACCAAAAAATATGCATGGGACAGACTTGAGATCAAATTTGGACTTAGTATAAGAATGAAGGCAAGAATAACAGAAGCAATCAAAGAAACGCAGGGATTGATAATTGAGAGAACAGTTAGATAGCTTTTGATAAGGAGAAGACAACTGAAGAAGTGGTGTGGGAAGACGATTAATGAGGTAGGTGGCTGTTTTGAATGCAAAAGATCAAAAGGAAGAATACAGGGAAGAGGTCTGCAGTAACATAAGGCCAGTTTCAACTAAGTAACGATGACGATGTTTTGCCGCCCCATTGTGTTGTGAGGTGTGAGGCAGTGTTTGCAGATGGTTTATCCCATAAGATTGAAAATATTTTTTGAGTGTAATATATTCTCCACCCCCGTCAATGTAAAATAATTTTATCTTGACATTAAAGTTATTTTCGATAAATTTTTGAAATGGTAAAAAAATAGTATATACATTTGATTTAGCCTTTAAAGGAAAGAACTAGATATATTTTGTGTAATGATCCACAAAGATGATATAATAACGAAATTCATCAATTGATTGCACAAGGGCAGGACCCCATAAATCAGAATATAATAGCTCAAGAGGTCTACTTTTTGGTAGAGAAGAAACACCAAAGAATTGACGATGACTTTATTACATTGACAAGGATTACAAAAGGATGCTTTAATAGAAGATGTTGGTAATTAAAACTTGGACAAAATGAAATTAAAGATCCTAGCATTGGGATGACCAAGATGTTGATGCTAGGACTCTAATGAAAGGCGAATGTTGAAGCATACAAGATCATTTGAAACTGCAGAGGACAGAAACTTGTATAGGGATTGATCAAGTAGGCCTTTGAACTGAATCTCCCCCGTGAACTGATTTTCACAAGAAAATAGTCAAAAAGAAACTCAATTGTCACTTGGTCAGAATTACAGAACTGTGATATAGATATGAGGTTGGTTTTAGCAGAGGAAACACATAAAACATTAGAAAAATAATTTTTTACGAGGAAAGAAATAGTACCAAAACCAACATGTGAGATAGACAAATCAGAGCCATCAGTTTGGTGTAGTTCGTCACTACCATCATATAGCAAATGAAGAGAAATGTTATTTAAGTCATTAGTGATGTGATGAGATGCACCAGTGTATAACAACCATTGCTGATCAGATCTTGAATTGACATTAGAGTAATATGCTTGAGGATTTTATGAAAATAAGTCCTTGAAATAGTCACGTGATCGATAACACCGTTTGTCATGATTCCCCAATTTATCACAAAATTGACATTGAACTTTGGCTTGAGATCCCATGCCTCGAAAATGTTGTCTTGATGCAGCATTTTAAGACTTATATGATGAGGAGTTCGCTGAAAAATCAACGTTAGCATTTTTCTATTGAAAATATTGATTTGATTTTTCTAAAGTACCTTGTTTTTGCTGATATAAAGATCTAGTATTTATACCCTTGCGGACATGATTTGCTGTGATTGAAGTGGTATAAAAGGTGGGATCTATTTGTTTCAAATACAATTCATGAGCCAATAACTTGTCTTGGAGTCATCAAGTGATATGATGGTATCTCTAGCATGAATAACTGCAGCAATATCTCAAAATTCAGAGCCAACACCACTAAGAATGTGAACCACAAGATCTACATCAGTAACACAACTTTTACACAAAGAGAGTTTCTCAGCAATTGATTTGATAAGTAGAAGATATTCAGCAACTAGACGTGAATCTCTCTTTGCTTTAGAGAGTCTGCCACGTAAGAATAAAATTCACATAGTTGATTTGTTTGCAAATGCCATTTGCAACTTGGTCCATGCCTTCACTAAGGTGTTGACATCTGCGATGGTATTCATTATCGAAAAGGATATAGAAGCAATAAATGGCTGCCAAAGTTAACTGATCTTGACAGCCCCAAAATTCATAATCAGGATTACAAACTTGTTGACCATCTTTTTCAATGATGGTTGGAGGTGACTTGTTAGCACCGGTGATATAGCTCATAAGATTGTGACCACGAAGTAAAGAAGTAATTTGGGGTCTCCAAGTGGGGTAATTTTGAGAATTGAGTTTCAAAGGAAGTAGAGAGCCGTTGATGGAAATCAAGGTTTTTTCAGAAAAGTTAGTAAGATTATTTGTGCCAAAGGATGCCATGAGAAAGAGAAAAAAATTAGCGATTCTTCAGAAGCAATTAAGATCACTGCTCTGATACCATAAAGAGTTTCAGAAGAGAATAATTTTGAAATTGTATTTGCATAATTCAGTTTACATGTATTTATAGATACAAATAATAGTAGTTACAAGAGATAAGTAGTCTACATTAGAGTTATCCTCAAGGTGGTTGGGATAAAGTTCAACTACTCTTTTGATTTTGAATCTAACTAGATAGAATTATCCTTAACAAAAGGCACAACAACATATCCTAGACAATCATATTCCTTCAACAATTTTGTAGTGAATTTTCTCTGTGAAATCAATTAAATATACCATTATTTTTTATACAATTAAAAGTAATATAGCTTTCTCAGATTCTTAATTTTGAACGAATAATACAAAAAACTTTTGAAAATTTGAATTTCAATCAAATATGTCCATGGAAGAATTACATCATCAACATATATTACAATAAAGATTGTGCAAATTTTATTTATTTTCAAGACTTATATATTCTCAAATTGTATCTCACCTTCCACGAATGTTTAGAAAATCAATTCATATATCAAATATATTACAATGTACCTTATTATTTATCCCTAAGATCTTAACTTTAAATATCTTTATTATAAATTTTCACTTCATTCGCGAAAGTCGTCTTAGTTCCTTTCCTCATACAGTACTCAAGATCATTAATCTAGTCGCGACATTCAGGGGAAAATTAATTTTGTAGTTCGCCTACAATTTTTTTAGTTTTATGTCCTTTTTATAAGAATCTTTATTTTTACACATAAAAAATCTTTATTTTTACATATAAGAAATTTGAAAAGGTCATTTTCTTCTATTTATTTTATAAGTAAATAAGAAATCTTAATTCCTCTGACCATGTAATGATGATGGAGATGTATTGCGGTCTTCTCCTGTATGTTCATCAACTCGAACCTCTGACCATGTAATGACCAACAACTTTACTCAGCATTTTCTACCGATTGTCAGCCTGTTCAGCTGACCTTAGAGGATTCCTGTTACCCGGCACACCATGTTTATTCTCCGTGGAGATTACAGTCTCTTTCCCAGGGTCAGGCTACTCCAGAAGATCAGGAGTCTAGCCCAGTTACTTCCCTTCCAATCGCTTCCTAAAATTCTGAATCTCTCTCTCAACTTCGATCCTCTCAAATTTCTTATGTTGTTGAAGGCTTGTGAATCATTTTTCCCAAAACATCGAACTTACCTCATTATCTCTTATATTTGCATAAACATAATGCTAATCGGACAAAAAACCTTTTTTTTTATTTTGCCAAAAAAAAAAAGCAAGAATAATTGTCTTGAAATTTATCGATTTAGGTAAAACTAAAATTTGACAATTTTTCCTAATAAGAAAACACACGTTCTATTATTGTTGTTATTGTTCTACCTTTAAATTAACAAAGTATAATAAAGTCGTAAGTATATAAATACAGTGCTTCCATATGGACCCACAAAATTTCCCGCAAAACCCCAAGATCTCCCGGGAAAAATTTTGTTCCCCTAAAAAAAATTAAAAAATTCCAACAACCAAAAAGTCCCCTGTTCATCTTCTTCCTCCTCTCCTAGGGTTTTCAAGAATCGTCTATGGAGAACCCCATCTCAAATTCCATGCACCCTCAACCCCCACCACCACCTGATCCCAAAACTCCATCTAAAACTAATAATAATAATTTAATCCCGAATTTCAATTCATACCATCCTTCCCCTTCTCGTCCTATATACAGTGACCGTTTCATTCCCAGTAGAACTTCATCGAAATTCGCGCTTTTTGGTTTGCCACAATCTACTCATTCTTCTACTACTACAGAGGATTCTAACAACAATGCGTATAAGTCGATTTTGCGAACTGCTTTGTTTGGTGTTGATTCTGGACCTGTAGTGCCGATTCCGGTGACACCGGAGAAGAATGTTGGTGTTGGTGTTAATAGGAGGAATTTGAAGAGACCCCATTGTAATATTTTTAGGTATAAGACGGAGACACATCAGCCTTTGCATTCTTTGTCGCCTTTTGAGTTTGATGATCAGCTGCCTGGTGTTAGTTCTACCCCTGTTAAGGCTCCCCGGAAAGTTCCAAGATCACCTTATAAGGTACTCACTCCATTTCAATTTGTTTGTCCTACTTTCCTTTTTAATCCGTTTCAAAAAAGAATGTGTCTTTCTCTTTTTTTGGCGACTCTTTAATTGCAAAATTAAAGGATATTTTGGTACGTTCTAGGTATTTTTAGTTTATGACCACAAGATTAAAAAGTTCGTGTTAAGTCAAAACCAGACGAACGAATTGAAACAAAGGGGCAATTTTTTTTTTTGAGTTTTTGTGATGATAATTATTAGTAGGATTTTTGTGGTGATAGTGAAGTGGTTTAAGGAGTAGAATGTGGGCATATGAAGTTCGAAGTTTCGGCTAGAACACTTAGGGGTCATTTGGTATCTTGCTATGTTGTTTGAACTCTTCAAAAATATAGACGGGTGTGTGCCGGATACTCTAAAAGTAGTGCATTTTTGGAGAATGCGACACGGGTGCGACAACATTTTTGGAGAGTCCCAGCAACATAGGTAGTTGGTTTCGAGATGAGTTATGCAGTATTAAATCCTACGTAAGTAATAACATGTTTGGCAATTGATTAGAAAGGTAAGTTGTTCATGTATAAAATTAATATGGTGTTTGGTTTGCAATTTCGAAACCCGCATAACTAATACGTGTATAAGTTATGAGCGAATCTATGTATTAATTTATGTAGGATAGAAGATAGAACAAGTAATACGTGAATAACTAATACATGTATAACTAAACCCTGCATAAAATAATAAATAAATTGTTTCATAACTAATCCATGTATTATTAATACCTGCATAAATTCAACCAGCTACCAAACGACCCCTTAGTGTGAGCTCATGGTGTGTTGTCGAGTAGGATTGAGACTTATTATATGTTACTCCCCTCAGCAGCCCAGCCACCCACATCACCAACCCTATTCCTCTTTTCTTGGTTTTTGGGTTCTTGAATATTCTCTGTTTTAGGGATCTAAAAAGTTGTTATTTCGTGAGGTCCCTTTTTTTTCTTTCTAATTTTGCTTCGAGGTGGATTTTAATTACGGCATGAGAAGGCTTATATTGGTGCTTGTTTGGTTCTTGCTAGGTACTGGATGCACCGGCATTGCAAGACGATTTTTATCTAAACCTTGTGGACTGGTCTTCGCAGAATGTGTTAGCTGTGGGACTGGGGAGCTGTGTATATCTATGGCATGCATCTAGTGGCAAGGTGAGTCTTTTGGCTTCATTATCTTTTCTTTGATGGAGATATTTTATGTACTTTTGCTCGAGTAATGCATCTATCTGGCTGATAAACATAATTTTTTTCTGTTGAATGCTACTGCAGGTAGTGAAGTTGTGCGACTTGGGGACTGATGATAATGTTACTTCAGTTGGGTGGGCACAGCGAGGTACACATCTTGCTGTTGGAACAAATAATGGGAAAATTCAGGTCTGGTATGCTTATTTTGTTCATCTTGTTTCATGTTCTTATATCAAAGAGAACTGTTAACAGGAGCCAATCACATATTCTCGATCAATTTTAGATTTTTTCTGCTGATTAGGTCCAGTAGTACCCATCCTTGAGTCAAAACCTTATCCAAAAAAAAACAAGAAAAAATAGTCCCTTTCAAAAGAAAACTGCTTGTCCTAGCACTGGTGGTACTGTAATATCAATAAAATGCCTTAATCGCACTAAACTGCATTTTTATCTCGATCTTCTCTGCATATGTTAATTCTAGAAGCTAATTTTTCCAACGAAATAAAGTAGCATAAAATTTGAAGAACTTGTGAGGCTGTTCTATTAGCAATATTTGGCATTTGCATATCCAGTGTTTCTATGGATATAAAAGAAACTTTTCAATACATTCATAGTGAAGTTGTCATATATATTATGAACTAAGTCTATTACAAACGAACCTTAAGACTCAAGATAAATTTCACAATAAAAATTGTTCGAATGCTTGGACTTGTTATCCCGGTTGTTGTTCCATATTTTTCTTAAGCAAGACATGAGATTTAAAGTTTGTGAAGGAATAATTTTATAGCCAATAAGCATACACTTGTTGTTTCTTTTCATTTTCTCCTCTATCCTATGAATTCGGACATCCTAAAGTTAACACTAGCTCCATTGCCGTAATAAATTGGGTTTTTATTTTCCTTTATTCATGCGCAATCTATTGCATGAAACTCAGTTTTCTATTTGACATGAAAATTTATTTAGATCCTCTCTATTGGATGAAGAGTATAGGATTATGTCATAATACCTTGTTTGTTTATGTGGTTAACTGGTGTTTAAATCTCTTTGGCATAGTTATGGGATGCCTCCCAGAGTAAGAGGATAAGAACAATGGAGGGGCATCGTTTAAGAGTTGGTGCGCTAGCTTGGTGCTCCTCCCAGTTGTCTTCAGGAAGCCGGGACAAGAGTATTCTTCAGCGTGATATACGAGCTCAAGAAGATTATGTCAGTAAGCTAAGTGGTCACAAGTCAGAGGTCAGACTTCCTTCTTGTTGCTTAACTCATTCTTGTCAGATATTTTGTTTTACTTTTGCTTGCATCTTGATAGCAACTACTACTTTTCAGGTTTGTGGGCTCAAATGGTCTTATGATAGCCGTGAATTAGCTTCTGGTGGAAATGATAACAGAGTATGTGGTTAATTTCCAGAATCAAGTTGTTCTTATCGTGATACTTGCTAGATGATATTTTGCTTTCCCTTAGGCTCTTGGTTACTGTTTCTCATATAAATCTTAATGACCAGCTTTTCGTATGGAACAACCATTCAACACAACCTATCTTGAAATACTGTGAGCATACGGCTGCTGTAAAAGCGATTGCATGGTCCCCCCATCTTCATGGGCTTCTAGCTTCTGGTGGTGGCACAGCTGATCGATGCATTCGATTCTGGAACACAACCACTAATACAAACCTCAGCTGCATGGACACTGGCAGTCAGGTACATCCATATTATTATATGTCGAATACCTCTTTTAGATTTCTGCCTGTCTAGATCATGCTTGGTTATTACATAAATCATACGTGTCAGTAAATTTTATTTTCTACCAAAAGATAATACTATGCTGTCTAAGTTATGTGATCAGAAGAACAATCATGTCCTTCCACTTCCTTCCTGATTATTCCGTGGTGTTTGGATTACACATAGTTTAACTTTTGATTTCTTGAAGAACAAAGTGTGCCAGTAAAGTCGCTATATTCCCTGGATAGGGTAATTTTGTTTATTGACCTCCGTGTGCGAATTGTTTAAATCCTACATGCACTCGCGCGCATGTATACATCCTGTCAGCTTGTATGCACTTCAATGTATTCATCGGGCAACTCGTTCACCCCCATAGCACAGGTTGCCAAGTTAATTCTGTTGACCAAGGTTGGAGCAGGTCGGCTCACCCTAAATGTTTTAGTTGGGATTTCACTACCACGGCTTAACTAGTAGGCCATCCCGTCAGGATCTCTAAGCACATTTTAAACCATTCAAAACTAGGTTCTGCCTTTCAAATTGATTCGCAGAACAGTACTGTGGACATCACTCTGTCATTTCTAATACTCAGTTTTAATTCATTTGTATGAGAATGACAACATTAGGGATGTTGCTGTTACTACACTTTATCCTGCTTATCTTTTCTTGAGAGAGAGGTGTCCTCAAGTTTGTTTCTTAAACATTGTTGTTGGAGTTATCAAACCATCATAACCTTCCTCTTTAACCTTCCCCGCCCAGCCTCTTCCTGTCTCTTTGTTGATCCCAAATTTCCTGCTCTATGGCCTTCCCCACAAATCAATTTTATTTGTGCACAAGACAAACAGCACTATAATTGTCTTGTTGATAGTATAGGCCCTCCTACAGGTATAACATTAAAGACAAATACACATCAGAATTGCATAAACAGTTGCCATCAGAACCTGAGGAGTTTTCAAAGCCCTGGAAGACAATATCAAGTGTCTTTCCAGTTACCCATTCTGTTGATTGCATTATAGTTCGCAAAAAGCTAAAGGATTGGAAGAGTTGCTGAAACTTCGGAAATCTTTGAATAGAACAAGAGAAGGGAGGGCAAAAGAAAATGGAAAAGGGAAGAGGGGGGGGGGGGGGGGGAAATTCACTTCGCGAAGTGCGGAAAAGGGAAAGGGGGGGGGGGGGGGGTAAATTCACTTCGCGAAGTAGGGAAGGAACCAAGGAAAGATAAGCAAGACAGAAATGAAACTAATCTTTTGATTCGAAAGTTCACTATGTTCTGTGAGATTTTGGGAACTTTCTTATTTTTGAAGCCTTTTAGGACAAATTTTAAGTACCTAGGAACTGCTGTTAGAGAAAATAAAACAGAAAAAAGTGGTTCATTTGCAAACTAAGGAATTAAAAGTAAAACTTCCCCCACTTGTATACCTTGATCTGGAAATTGAACTAGCAGCCTGACATGCGAAAAGACAAGGTATGCCTATGGTTTATGCACCTAGACAAGTTATGCCAATTTAGATCTTTCATCAGGGAAGAGCTAGCATGAAAGGCATAGTGGGAAGTAGAAACCCAGCATCCAGATTCTTAGACCTATAACTCCAGGAAATACCTGTACCCAAATAGCTTGGGGATATAGGCGAAAGGAGCTCAAGCTCAGAGAACAAAATTTTCATTGGGATTTTATGGTTGAACTAGTTTTTGCAAGTTCGTTTACTCTGTATGTGTGTGTGTGTGTGTGTAGTGTGTACACATTACAGGATTGTGCGAGATACTTGTATCTGTATACAAGTATGTGAGGGAGGTTAGCTAACTGTCTCACAATCCTTGCTCCACCTCCCTTCCTCCCTGGGTCTCTCCAGGTGTTTGAAATTTTTAGGTTTACAAGTGCCACCAAGTATGGTTACTAAGATATACTAACTCATCTTATATTGTGACAGGTCTGCAATCTTGTGTGGTCGAAGAATGCAAATGAATTGGTCAGCACCCATGGTTACTCGCAAAACCAAATAATACTTTGGAGGTATCCTACAATGTCCAAGGTATTTCACCTAAATTTTCAAAATGTTACTCTGCAGGAAAAAGTATATGAACAGACATTTATTTTTAGACATATCATGTTATACTAGTTGCATTATATGTTTTTTTTCTTTATTATTGCAGATAGCTACTCTGACGGGCCATACATATAGAGTCTTATATCTTGCCTTATCTCCAGATGGACAGGTAGCTAAGAAAAACTAGTTAATCTTTACTATTTATTTCATTTGTCGCTTAGTTGCAGCAACATCTTTATTTTCTCTGCTCTGATGTTTCTAACTGGTATTATCATCTTTGCAGACGATTGTGACCGGAGCAGGAGATGAAACACTTCGGTTCTGGAATGTTTTCCCTTCTCCTAGATCTCAGGTAAAACATATCTTATATGGCACCTTCATATTTAGGCGTTTTACAAAATGCAAGGACATCTCACATGTGAATGAAATTGGCTATACAGAACACCGAGTCTGAAATTGGGGCATCTTCTCTTGGCAGAACACAGATTAGGTGACTCCCGCTGTAATTAGTTTTGAGTACCCGTTAAAGTTGTTTTTTCATGAAGCACAAGCAGTCAAGTGGAGCATTTTGATCTGTTTGATGAGAGATACTTGTAACGACGATGATATCCATCATCTTACAATATTATGTATTAGAGTGATTATTCTGTGAATAGATCAAAAGTGTACAGATAGAGATGTTATTTATTTCTCATTAACATCTCTCGGGGCGTTCTGTAATTAAAAGAGAGGGAGAGAGGGAGTTCTTTTCGGAACATCCAATTTTACGTGAACTTGTGATCTCTTGTAATTAAGGTTTTTCTTTTCTGTTTTCTCCCATCCTGATTCATTGCTATAAACTGATTACTGAACAAGCTATTGAAAGAGTAAAGCTTTAAAAAGATGTGAATGGAAGGAAATGAAAGCAAATAATAATACAAATGATGATGCAACTGAGCTAACTGTGCTTTTCTACAAGTGTTGATGAAAAAAAAGTGATACAATACTTTCTTGTAAAAGAAAGAGAAAATGCATAAAGTACTCCCTAAACTTGGAGCTGATTTGGAAGTAGACACCTAAAGTTTGCGGAGGTCTTATTACCCTATGAACCTATTTCTAACCACAATAAATACACCATGTTGATCCATTTTCATACCAGTTGTTTTCCCACGTTAGTAAAGCGCGTGAAGGAGTAAAAATATAGCTCCAAACCAGTGTAAAAAAGCCATATGGCATTGCTAATTTGACTTCTCTTCTTTATTAAATATTAAATAGGCCCAATTAGTAGAAAACCCAATTACTTCACCCATTCTTTATCAATTTTTTTTCCTTGTCTTGCTTCTCTTTGTTCCCTTTTCTTCGTTCCCTTGTTTTTTTTAAGATTTATTTTCTGTGAACCTCATGGGTTCATTATTCTCTGTTTTTTTTTGCTATGGAGTTCTTTAGCAGGTTAATTAAGGAATTTTGATTTATTATTATTCGATTAGAGAGTATTACAGAACTCCATCGTGATGAAGTTTCGATTCATCATTATTGTAATGGGGTAAAATGCTGGAAAAGGGATGGTGAGTTGGAGGTGATTATTATTTGTCAAATTTTAATTTAGTAGTAATTTTAACTTTTCAATTTTAATTTAGATTTGGCGGTGATTTGGTGATAAATATGGTGGCGATGGTGTTATAGCAGTGACAGTGATGGTGATTATGCCGGAGGATTGGCGGCGATAATAGCTTCGCTGGAGGACAGACAGTGAATAGAACAAAGGATTGGAGTATATACAAACTAAGATAAAGATTGAAGAAGAGGAAAGAGAAAAAGATAAAGAAATAAAGTTAATAAAATAAGAAAAATAAATAATTATATTATTTTATTGGAGTGAAATACACGCATAGGGATTGAGAATAAAGCTGATGTGCAAATGACTAAAAAGGGTGTATTTATTATCTTTAGAAATAATTTCATGGGGTAATAGGACCTTCGCAAACTTTAGGTGTCTACTTTCAAATCAGCTCCAAGTTTAGGGGGTACTTTATGCATTTCTCTAAAAGAAATAACGACACAGTTGCACATTCTTACCACAAGCAACCCTTCATTTGCTACTCTTTCATGTTCCCTGCAAGTTTGGTCCAAATTCCTGTCTTATGCAGCTGTTTGATATATGAAACATCAAAGGAAAACCAAGACATCAGCTGTTTGATATCTTTAGCCTCTCGGGTTTTGGTTCAGTGATAAGATCGCAACATATGATCATGGTCCGAATCCTGTGACAGACAAAGCTTGATATATAAGTTGGGAGGAGGGTAAAGGGGCAAATCCATATCCCACCGAGTCTCGAACTTGTGGGCCAACTTGAGTCGGGTCAAATAGCCCACATGGAATTTCTCCAATATATTTATGAAAAAAAAAAAAAAAAAAAGAAAATCTATCCACCATCTATATCCCCAAATGGCTATTTTTGTTCCAACTCAAGGACACTTGAATTATTTACATTTAGAATAAAGAATTACTACTATCTTTAGGTTTTTGTTGCTTATTGCTCTAATTTAGGGCCAGAGAGATGAGAGGACCAAGAAATCAAGTTCATTGAAGGGAAGCAACATGTGCAAGACCCTTGACATGTCTCTGGTATATCCAAGTTACAATTGCTTGTATTATCCATTTGGACCTCACCTAATTCACTAGATGAAGTAGTTGTAGTAGAAGATATTGAGGATGCTTCTTTTAGGGGACCCCAACAGTCAACTTTGTTGAATTCTGGAGTATTTGAGTGGAAATATACCCAAACCAAAGCTTCTTGCAACTCTGGATAATTCTTAAGTAAATTCCCATCTCCATGAACAAATGCCTTCAAAACCTAGTACATATTCAAATAGAATATAAGTTATATATATACTAATAACGTAAAGAATGTTTATAGTATTAGTTTATATTTAACTGTATCAGACTTGCTATGAAAACTTACGACGGGAAGTTCCTTGCAGAAAATATAGTATCTGAGCCTAGCAACAAAGTCTAACAAGAAATGGCCTCCACTAATGTGGCAATGGACATGAAGGGACATCTTCCCTTTAACTTTCTTCCATTCTGCAACTACTTCATCCCTTTGCAATCTATTATACCATCCTTCTAACTGCACATCAAACATCCAAATCTCTTAATTTCTCATAGCAATTTCAAATTGAATACTAACAAGAAAACAAAGATCACTAGACAAACATGCCAAAGTAAAATCAGGTTCAACAATCAATTTAACTAAATTTGAGACCATAATTGTACAAATTACGGGAAGCTCTATGCACTAAAGTTTTCGCTATGCAGGGTTCAGAGAAGGGTTAGACCACAAGGGTTTATTGTACACAGTCTTATCCTGCATTTCTGCAAGAGGTTGTTTCCCCCAACCACCTCCTACTCCCCCACCCCCACATTCAATTTTTTTTAAAAAATATTTTCTACCCCACTCCCAACCCACCCACAACATTTTTTTTTAAAAAAAATCAATCATTTTTTTTTACCCCACCTCCACCCCATCCACCACAATTTTTTTTTTTAAGAAATAAATTTTAAAAAAATGTTACCCCACCCACACCCATCCCCTCACCACCTCCCCCCTCCTCCCCTCCAATTTTTTTTTTAAAAATCTTCTTTTTTCTACCCCACCCCTCCGCGCACCAACCCCCACCTCCACCATCCTCATAGTCTTGTTTTAGATATATACAAATGCTTTTAGGATAATATTTTTTACTTGCATACCAAACACAAGAAATAAGTAAGAAACCACATGTTTTCCTAGAAAATATTTTCTTCGAAAATATTTTCCATGGAAAACATTTTCCGCCAGAACAAACACACCCATAACGTATATGTATTAGGAAATTCATTATATATATCTATAAATATTCGACCGTAAACTCAATTATTATTGTATATTAATTCAGTATCGCTTTAAGAACGCATAAATCTAAAATCCTGGATTTGCTTCCGAGCAGGATCAGGGTAATGAAGGAAAATTTACCTGAGAGTTATTGATGGTTTGAGAGACAGCAAGAGTGAGTTTACAGGTAATATCACTATGTGTAAGTGTGTATGTTCTTGGAAGCTTTCCTGGATGTTTTTTCTCATCAACACCTAAGAAAAGAACCTTCAACTTTGATGCTTCAAATATAGATGGTCCAAATAACCTTGCCACCTGATTATATCATCAATCACATACATTAATACAAATTATTGCATGTCCAAGTAAGACTCCACAGAACTCACTGCATCTCAGCATTTGACCACATATTTTAGATCAGATTTTGAAAATTTGTCTTCAAAAAATTTTCAAGTTCCAAAAAGTTGGAGGAATTTCGCTTTTACTCACAAAACGTCAAATTTTTTCAAGTAAAATGCATGTCCAAACACAACTTCAAGAACTCAAATTTTCAAGTTTCAACTTCAAAATCTATGATCAAACGAGAGCATATATGTATAAACACACACACATGTGACAAAAAAAGATGATAATACAGAGACTGAGTACAGCTACTGAATTCTCCTATGGACCTAAATACTACCAAAAAACAGGAACTAACGACAGACAACTTCTGTAGCTAAACAGTAAAAATTTTCACTAATCCAATTTAATGATGGATTTGCGATAAATTATAATTAAAAAATGGTCTGTTAGTTACGAGCAATTCAGCGAAGAAATTCAAAAGAGGAAAGAAAGGAAGGAATTGAATATTACAGGAGGTATGGATTGGCTCTTTTTGGGGTGTCCTGTTTTTGTTCTGTAAACAAAAAGAGAACTTTCCTTTTCAGGGTTCATCAATTTTGATGGAAGAAAAGAAGTTGCCAGAGTACTCATATTTGAAGCTATTTTTGGAAATCAAGAAACAAGGATAGATTAAAATACTATACTTCTTTAAGCTCCAAATTTGTAGGGGAAATCCAAAGTTCAGATAATGGGAATATTATATAGTTTTTTTTAGCAGTTAGGTGTATAGGAAAAAGATGGCACAAGAGGATTTTGCTATTCTTGGAATTTTGGTTTCTCACTTACGTAATTGCTTTTGCTTTAAAGCTTTTATAGACTTTTTCTAAGGTCTAATGGGATACGTATCCAATTTGATATTTACTTCAAATCAAGTAATTTAATTTTAAGTATTGAAATTACAGTTAGAATGTACTCCCTCCGTTGGTCCACTATTCCAAAAATAATTACTTTATATTTTTTCATGTTTTACCTTTAGCATTAATTACTTATTCTCCAATTCATTTTTCAATACTTAATACTAAACATCAATTTATAAGGGTAATATGGTAAAATAATCATGTCAATTATTATTTTTGTTGGGCTCGTTCAGCCTAAAGATAGGCTTACATGGTGTGATATTGTCCTCTTTAAGTCAAGCCCGCACGGTTTTCACTAAAAGACCTTAAACCATTAAAAGATCATACACATTATATGTAGCTTCACAATCCTTTCAGTTACTAATGTGAGACTTTTGTTCGCACACCCAACAATCTCCCCTTCGAACTAAGTTTCATGTGATCCATCACCATGATCCAAAGGTCACCGAGATTCATTGTGTGTCACCCACATCATTTGAGTATTTTATGACAACTGAAGCCTGCAACTAACTTCTTCTCATGTGTGCATCTCCAAGCTCGTAAGAATAAAGCAAATCGAGCCTCGCACTACATCACTCTGCCACATCATCATACTCATCCAGCTGAACCTGAGCTCTGATACCAGTTGTTGGGCTCGTTCAACCCAAAGATACTCTTTCATTGTGTGATATTGTCCGCTTTGGGTCAAGCTCGCTCAATTTTCCCTAAAAGACCTCACACCATTAAAAGATCTTACACCTTTTATGTAGCTTCCCAATCCTTTCAGCTACCAATGTAGATTTTTATTCGCACACCCAATAATTTTCTTAATGGACGTGCCAAGTTTAAATTTGACAATTAAAAATAAACGAAAGGGAGTATCAGGTAATTTTATCCATATATCATTTCAAGAATTCAAAATATTCCATTCTTTTCTGCATCATTCTTAGTAGTGTGTCGAGCTACATATGATGAAGGATGATCAATTAAATATTCTTTTTCGAAAAT
Source organism: Jaltomata sinuosa (assembly GCA_003996215.1). Lineage (NCBI taxonomy): Eukaryota > Viridiplantae > Streptophyta > Magnoliopsida > Solanales > Solanaceae > Jaltomata > Jaltomata sinuosa. Next base: position 199,900 of record QJPP01007264.1, read on the forward strand.
TATGTTTTATGTATAGAAAATTAAAATTATATTATTATTTATGTAGGTTAAAATTTTATTAAATTTTGAATATTCATAATAAAATTCTTGATTTCACTACTGATTTATAGATAAGAAGAAGATTATTACATGAAGTTTAGATCTAATCATATACTCCCCCTGTTCATTTAACTTGTCATCCCTTATTAAAAATAGTTGGTCCAAAATAGTTGTTATTTTAAAAAATAAAGGTATAATTAGTTATTTATTTTCATATTTACCCTTAGTCATAAATATAGAGAGATGTTAATTGTGGTGCAAAAGAGAGAAATATTAAATTGAGAGAAGTAATAAATAAAGATAATTTAGTAAAATTACTCTTTAATTAATATGTTTCTTAAGGATTTTGCAAAACAATACATGACAAGTAAAATGAACCGGAGAAAATAATTAAACCCCAAATTCACAAATTAAAATGACAGCCGATATTAGAATTAGGTGAAAAAATGTAAAGAAATATTATCATTAATTAATCTTGGTCAAAATATTAAACTGTTGCTTCTAAGCTTGGGGTTAGGGTTGGGTGCACGGCTAGCTATTAACACGTGGGCTGTTTACTAATAAACAAGTAATTCCCCCCTACAAATAACTCCAAATCACTTCCAAACAAAAAAGTATTACGTACATACGTTTACTATTAGGGCTGACAAAATGATTAAAAAAATAAAGTAATTATCCAATCTGATTCATTAGACAGGGATTGGATAAGTAACATTTTTAAAAGGATTAAATATGAATATTACAGTAGTTGTTACAATTTTTTTTTGAGATAAGTATTGAAAACACTTTTAAACTTGACGTGAATTATTACTTTAGTTCCCGAACTATTGACAGCCTTAAAAATACCCTTCTACTTAATTAAGTGAATTTAAAAACACCCTTCGTATGCCACACATGCGTATGTGAAATTTTCTGCTGATGTGACATACACACACACATATATATATATAGAGAGAGAGAGAGAGAAAAAAAAAAGACATCAAATACACTCTGAACTTGTCCTGAAAAGTCATTTTCACACTCAAACTAATCTGACGACCTATTACACACTTAGACATATTAAAAGTGAATTTAATACCACCTTACATGCTGATGTGGCACAAAATAAAAAAATAAAAAAGATAGGGGCGTTTTTCAGTCTTTTTTTCTTTTTTTTTCTTTACAAAATACCGATTTTTTTAAAGATACCCTCCTCCTCCTCCTCCTCCTCCTCCTCCTCCTCCTCCTCCTCTTCTTCCCTCCATTTTCATGGAAATATCACCTTAGCCATCACATATTTTCAATCAATTTAAAAATTAAGTTTTAGATCTATCATTTTTATCCCAAATGTTAAAATTCGCAATGATGTCTCACAATTAAAAAAAATTATCTTCCAGTCATCAAATAAAAAAAGTCATGTTATTGCTTAAATTTTTTCAAAGAGAAAATAAAAAATAAATAATGACATAAACTAAAAAAATATCTAAAATTCAAAAATAAGGGGACTATGATTGATCTTACACTCACCTCTTATATGAACAAATTATAATTTATCTATTTCAATTTTATTTTTTTAATTTTCTTTTAAAAAATAATATGGTGGTGGGTTTGCTAGTGGTGAGTGAAGAAGAAGAAGAAGAAATCGATAATGATAATAGTGATGGGTGGCGAAAAAGAATTGGAGGTGATATGAAGAGCAAAGAATTGGTGATAGTAGTGGCCGGATATGATTTTTTCGGTAAGATGAGAGATGAAGTGGATGGGGTTTAGTGATGAAGATGATATAAATTGGAGGATTTTAATAGTTAATTAGGGATTAATTAGTGTCAATATAATTAACAAAAGAAAAGTTAATGAATAAAGAAAAAATATATATATATATATAATTTATAATTCCTGACATGGCGCTGACGTAGTGCTGACGTGGCGGACGAGTGTAAAACACCACATATTGTGAGAGCGGTGTTATACATCTCAGGGTGGTATAAAATTCACTTTTAAAATGTATAGGTGTGTAAAAGGTTGCTAGATTAGTTTAAGTGTGAAATCGATTTTTCAGGACAAGTTGAGCGTATATTTGATGTCTTCTCTCTCTCTCTCTCTCTCTTTATATATATATAAAATTAAAAAAATATTTAAAAATTAAAGAAGAGAAAAAAGATTTTTTTCATTTAAAAAAATTAATTTTTTTTCTTACCCCATCCCATCCCCTACCTAGTACCCCCCTCCCCCCCTCCCCCCCTAAAAGCGTTTATATATATATCTAAGACAAAAATTTTAAAAATAATAATTAGGGAGTGACATGTTTGACACTATTTTGCTATGACTTACTTATCATGTTTTTTTTCGCTATCACTTTTTTCTTTTAATTGTTATTTTGATTTACTTTATTTGAGCCGAAAAACTTTCGAAAATAGTTTTTCTATAGTGATAAGATTTGTATACATATTCTACTATATTTAAACTTCACTTTGTATAATTTCACTGAATATATAATTGTTGTTGTTGTTATAGTATTAAATATAAATATTTATATTATTCACCAAAAAAGTTGATATTATGGATAATATGAATATTTATTATATTATCAAAGTTCATGTTTGTCTACTGATTATTTTTTGTGAGTTTTCACTTTTTGAAAGTGTGAGCTTATTTTTCTTTTTAGCTTATATACACCTGGCTATTTTTTGAAATTATAAATAACGGATATTCATACTATCTTTTGGTTAACTCATTTTTTATTTGTGTTAAATATGATTAGATCGAATATTTTATTCATTAATTTTTGTTTAACTTGTTTTTAACATGCCCATATTCAATCCAACACATCTGTTTGCTGCTCGTATTTACAGCTAATGGTTAGAAAAGATTTCGATCTATTCAATTCAAGTTCAAAAGTGGTTAAGAGAGATATTTCTAGTACGATTGGGTTCATCATCCCAAATCAAAAATGAAAGAATTTGGTGGTGAAAGACCATATCTTTTTTTTCATCAATTATAGTATTTATATATACTTCAATTCTTTTAAGCGAATTCGAGAAAGGTGAAAATAGGACTTCTATTCCGATTGTTCAGTTATTCCGCGTTGAAAGAGGCGGTACTGTAGAGGGACTAATCGCTTGCCCGGGTTGAGCAATTTGCAGGAAGTAAGAGAATTCCTTCCGAAATTCACTCCTGAAGTCATGTCTTTCAGTACTGGGTCTGAATAAAAAATATGGCTTTCGACTTGCTCTTTGCCCAAAGCCCTCCTTCCGACTTAGTTAGAAATATCAACTCTAAATAGCTTTAGCATTTCTTGAGTTGAAAAGGTATTTATAGATTCTAGAGCTCAGGGGAAGGTTTGGAACCCTATCTGACTTATTCAGAACGACGGTGAACCAAGACATGAAGAAGTGCAATGCAAAAGAACGCCTTCTTTCTGGAGGCCTCGGGCACTGGAAGATGAACAATCGCTAAGGAATAGCTTGAACTAAGAGGAAGTGAAGTAATACTTCCCCTGCTTTCCTTAAGCTAGCGCACCGACACCGCTCCGTGAGCTTGCCAGTTTTCACATTAATGAGACAAGTCTGGTAGAAAGAGGACGTCTCTGTCCATTCACCTGATCCCTACTGCTAGGCAGAAATTCTCGCTTTCATTGAAGGAAACTTATTGAAGTCTGAAATCAACTTTAAACTCTTTGGAATTAGACAAAGGCAGGGTAAACCGGAGCCTAATGTTTATACTATCCATGAGCTGCCTGCATGAATTCCCTTGCTAAAGCACCTGGTGTCTAATTGGAAGGGTGATGTAAGACCTCTAGTGCAAAACCACTGCATCTACGAGATCAGTGTCAAATCAGGGAAGAGGGTTCTATTCCATTTCCGCGACTCGTTGAATATGTTAAATGGTACACTTGATTCACTTTCAAGGAATCTATGTCCTGAACTCGGTCTTAAAGGGGAGGTTGATCATAAGAAAGTGATTCCCCAGAGTCTGAGAAGTATGAAGAGTGAATTGCTTGAATATTTGCGAAAGTACGTCCTTCTCCTCGGAGGTGTGATGCAAAAGGCCCAAAAGCTGATTTGGGATCAGCTCGAGGTCTACATAGAGAAAAGCTTACCCTTCCGTCCTTGGCTCTATACCTCTTTCGTCAGAAGTTCTACGAATCGGATAAATGGCCCATCTACATCCCAAACCACAATGAGGATAAGTTTCTGAGAGAAGGTTACTACGGTGGTCATGTGGATGCCTATATACCTATAGGTGAGAATCTACACTACTATGATGTAAACTCGCTTTATCCTTTTGTAATGATGGAAAACATCATGCCCACTGGGAAGCCTGTCTGGCATGGAGATTTGCGTGAGCAGGACATAGATAGTCTCTTTGACTTTATCCGGGCATATGTGGTCTGCCCGAGGATGAAGAAAATGAAAAGGCCCTTTCTCCCCTATCGAACGGGGGATAAGACTCTGGTCTTCCCGACAGGGAAGCTTGTAGGAGTTTACTTTAGCGAGGAACTCAAGTATGCAAAAAAAATAGGCTATACTATAGTCCCAATGAGTGGATACCTCTTTATGAAGAGTGAGGGAAGCCCATTTAAAAACTTTGTTACCACTCTCTCGGAGAACAAGATAAAGGCTAAGAAAGAAGGTAATGTAGCGATAGACTATGTCTACAAGATACTAATGAATTTTCTCTATGGGAGATTTGGTATATGCCCTAAAAGCACTGCTACCGAGTTGTGCAACGATGATCGCCTCAGAGTTTTGATTCAAACGTGTGATAAGTTCTTATTAGGTGAGCCCCTTAGAAAAAATATCAAGCTCGCTTCCTACCGTGTCAATACAAACTCGACCTTTGGGAAATGGTCCTACACGAAGAACACGGTAAAAAAGAGAATGGAATTTCCGATCTTGTACCCAAAGTGCGGTACATTTCACACCAACCCAAACTCCCTACCCTCATTAAAAAAAGTGGCCCTCTTTGTTTGATTAGTCAGTTTTCAAGAGGGGGAAGTTCTTATGGCAATCTTAGGCATACAAGCGCTCCGCCCGCCAAGCGGGCGGCAGGAGCAGCGGGCAAGTGCTTGGTAATCCAACGGCCCAGTGAACCGGGCGGGGCACTCGAAGAAAGGGGGCACACTGAGCAAGTACCCAAACAACTCTTCAACCACTTGCAGAAGAATTTCAAAATCTATTTAGTATGGAGATGTTGGCACAAGAAGGCGAACTCTCATTATATATCAATCTTTTGCTCTGGCTGCTATTAACTTGACTATCAGCACATTGACTCTTCAGAAAAAGATACTGCATGGTTTTCACTGTTGGTCGATTACAACACCAAGACCTTGAGGGCATTGTATATCCAAGTCTTGTCAGAATGTCATCCAAAGGAAGTTTACAATGTCGAACACGCCGCGTTTTACTGGGAAGGATCAAACCATGAGAACGAATCTACATGGCTATCACCTTCTTTGGCCAGATCTTCCAATCTTTTCACAATTACAGTTTGATAACGCCCAAACTACGACTCCAATTACGAAGCGTAAGCGGTCGTCATCAAATATAGAACCCAATAGAGGTTGGGGTCGATCCCACAGGGAATAAGGTGCAAATTAAGTCGTTAGTGAAGTAGATGACTAATAATCAATAGTTTCCGGTAAATGGGGGGGTTTGTGCGATCAATATGTAAACAAAGCAAATAATAAGGTACGAGTTTGATAAGTAATAATCAATATGAGAATGAACTAGGGAAGTGTTCACCATGGCTTTGGTAACAATATCGACTCTAAGCTTAACCGGGTTCTTTCTATATGTATATCACGATGTGATTGAATTAATGGTATCATCTAAACGTTTCTCAACCAAATAGATGAATTTCCTTTTCAATTCTCTCGAACTTGATAAGGTGAAGTTTCTTATTTCAATCCTAAACATCAAGTAGATTAATCTAGTTACAACATTAATCATAAGACGAGAGTTGGTAGTCTCGAATCCTCGTAGTTAACCAAATTTCCCGATTTTAATCTCTTTACTCAAGCAAATTAAACCTAGGCATGTTCTAATGTTTGCAACCATTAGAAAACGTTAATAATGAATGATTAACAACGTGACAACATATATAATGAACCCTACGCTACCCGGAATCTATATTGCTACTTTCGCCATGGCTCCCACAACCCTAGTTGTGGGAAGTTCGTTCATGCTATGAGGGAAAGAGAAGAAAATCATATTCATAATAAAGAGAAAAGATTCTTACGATATATGAACACAAACTTCAATTATCCAAGAACAAGAAACCAAGATCCCAAGAACAATGGAAGAATTAATAATAATAAGAAGAAAAACGTGTTTCCTCCTCTCAAAAGTCGCTCCAAACTCTCCTAGAAATATTGGGTGATGAATAATTAAAATAACCCTAACAAAGGGTATTTATAGCAGTCCAGAAAATAAACTCAAAAATAGATTTTTCGGAATCCCGCGTCGCTTGACGGCCCACCCTGACGGACCGTCACATGTGTCACTGGCCGTCAGGGTGGCCGTCGCCCTTAGGCAGTGTGGCTGCCCAACTTGACGGCACACCTGACGGACCGTCACATGAGTGACTGGCCGTCAGGGTGGCCGTCACCCTTAGGCAGTGGTGCTGCCAGGCTTGGCGGCCTGGGTGACGGCCCGCCAAGTGCGTGGTGGCCCGTCATCCCGGCCGTCACTCTTATCCAGAGGGGTTCTTTGATCATATTTTCTTCCGTTTCTATCTATCGCTCCATTTCCTGCAAATATAACAACAAAACATAAAAAACGACAACGGTTGCTTGAAAACTCACGATTGTTCTTAGTTAAAAGAGTCAAAAGTGTCGTAGAATGGCGGCACATCAACACCCTCAACTTAAAACGTTCGCTTGTCCTCAAGCAACATGACAACAAAAACAATAAGACGACTCAACTAAGAAAATAAACTCGTGTCACTAGCAAATCATGGCCATTCAACAGTTTATTCGATTTAAATCAAGCCACCCCCGGTAGTACACAAATGAATGAAACGCTAACTTGTAAGGATCCAAATATGTCATTCCGATATGATAGAATATTCTACATACACACGCGCAGCTATCCCAACAGTCAATAGATAATACAGAAATCTTGGTGCCCTCACCACAAAGAAGTCCCACACAGAAGATTTGGGACTAGGGAAGGCGCTCACACTCACAAACAATTTCAAACAATGCACATGCGATGCCATAAGCTTGCCCTTGCTATTCTATTTCAGTTTTTTTCAGAAAGCCACTCAGGATCACTACCGGACTTGTTTTGGCTTGTAATGAGGCTTCGGGTGCAGGTAGGGTACATTTAGGAGTTAGTGACTAAGCCCTCCTTGGAATCACCGACATATTATTTCCACTCAACTTACACTTACTTTCGTCCATCCTTATTCACCTTTTTATTTCCTTCTTTCTAGCTACAGGTGCGGCCTCTTTATTTTGACAATTCTTTTTCATCTCTTTTTCGTTTCTTTTTCTTTCTTTTCTTAGGCACACACCCGAAATTTTCATTCTATTCACACCCAATCTTATCCATCCTATTTTTCTTATCATTTACCTCTATAGTAGCCACCCTCAACTTAGGTTGATTGCCTGAGTTGAGGTGCACGATGTCCAAGGAAGGACCGGGGCCAAGATAGGGATTCAAAGTTAAACAGAAACGGTGACAGGTTATTGAAAGCATAGGGTCAATTATGGATCAAACAGGGATCAAAGGGATTATTTGCATTTGGACGGTCGTATAGGCTAAGTGGACTGTACACAAAAAGGGCCTGTGATCCTTTCCTAAGCAACCAACTTCAAAAAGCCACACACACTTGGCACCAAGAAACCATACCACTATCAACTATCAAAATATCAGCTCGGCTTAAGCATAATTACTACTATCACAACCACACAATGACATCCAAGGATCCAGAACAGTCAATCGTTTACACAATCAACAATTTTGGAGGGGGCTCCTTTTAGTTCACTTTGCCAAAAAGCCATGCTTGCTATAGACACCAGAACACAACACAACCAAAATTTAAACTAACAACACCTAAACATGCCGGTTCTACTAGATAGCCACCGGAGGGAAAAGAAACACGGCAACAAAAACCCTCGGTGGTGAATGACTCACAGGTATCCCAACACCCTCAACTTAGACTCATGCATTGTCCCCAATGCATACATGCGAAAGCTAAAAACTGTGAGAGAAAGGAATACCTGTGAAGCCCATAGGACTCAGAGTCTGGCATGATGTTGGAGACTGCCAGGGTCTCCAAAGCAGGAAAACTCGATGGAATAGGTGCACGCGACATCACCATGTTGAGCTCCAACTTTCTCTTTTATCGGCTCCTCAGCTAGTCGCGATGACTTCTTTACTCTTTAAAACTTCTTTTCTTTGCTGGCTCTCTTGCGGTGTTTTATTTTCCTTGGTTTGTTCTCACCGCCTTCCTCTACAGGTTTCTCTTCTTGCGCTCGCAGCATCATTCTCATAACAGCTAGGGTCTCGGCACAACCCTTCTCCTTAATATGCATATCCGTCGGGACTTCATCAATGACATTGATAACCGAGACCACCCTCATGTCTCTTGGTTGCTTCATCAATTTACACATATCAAACTTGACCAATTCATTGTTTAATCTGAATGTCAGTTCGTTTCTTTCCATGTCGACCAACACTCTTGCAGTGGCTAACAATGGTCGTCCCAAGATTATGGGAACTTCAAAGTCCACTTCGCAATCCAGAATCACAAAGTTAGCTGGGAATATAAACTTACCAACCTTTACCAGTACATCAGACAATATTCCCACCGGTCGCTTTACTGAACGGTCAGCCATTAACACCCTCATGGTAGTTGATTTGGGAGCTCCCAACCCCAATTTTTTATAGACTGCTAACGGCATCAAGTTGATGCTAGCACCAAGATCACATAAGGCTTTTTCAAAGTTGAATTTCCCAATAGTGCAGGGAACAGTAAACGCACCTGGATCTTCCTTCTTCTCCACTAGTGATCTAGAAGACATAGCACTGCAGTGGTGGAGGTTATCTTCTGGTTCAAAGCTCACTGACCTCTTCTTGGTAATCAAGTTCTTCATGAACTTGGCATATCCGGGCATTTGTTCAAGAGCATCCACCAGTGGGATGTTCACTGATATCTACTTGAGCATGGTCATGAAATTTAGGAATTTGCTATCTTTCGCTTTCTTCTTCAACCGTTGTGGGAAATGAGGTGGTGGTCGAGGCATCATAGTTGGAAGTTTTTCAACTTCCTTGCTTTTACCCGAGAGCCTTTTAGTACCATCCTCTACCACATCTTCATCCGCATCATCACCTTTCTGAGTCTGAATTACCGGATGTGATTCCGGTAATATTTTACCGCTTCTTGTAGTGATCGCCATGCAGCGCACGTCATTCCTCGGGTTTTGAATTGTGTCACTCGGCAAGGTACCTATCTTCCTCTGATTTAGAGACGCCGAGATTTGACTCACTTGCTGCTCTAATTGCTTGATTGAGGTGAAATGTGAATCCACTACTTGACTCATTGCTGATAACTCAGTCCTCATCTCCTTTACCCCAGAGTCAGTCGATTCTACCTTCAGCAGCATCTTAGCCATCATGTTCTCTAGTTTGGACGTCCCTGTCTCATTGCTAGCTCTTTCCCGATTACCAGGTGGTACATACAACCCACCTCTATCAGTGTTATTCTTCCAGTTCCCCTGATCACGATCTCTGTAGCCAGCTTTTTCATAGTAGTTGTCCTTCTGATAGTTCCGACCTTGGTTTCCCTGACCATTGGCCTGGAAACCCCCCAAATAATTAGCCTCCTCATCAGATTCAAACTCTGCTGCTCTACCTTGGGAACCCACAACTTTCACCTTCTCCATACCTCCTGAAAACAAATGCTTTATCAGTAGGTCCATTTGCGTTTTCAGATGGGCCATATCTTGGTCCCGCTCTTCCTCCTTCCTGCGCTGCTCCGCTGACATACCAACTGCATAAGTGCTAGCTGCTACCTCTGTATCCCGTGTATGCCAGGCCCTGTTGGTTTTGGTGAGCCGGTCCAAAATGGTTGTGGCCTCAATAAACGTGAGACCCATAAATGCTCCACCTGCTGCGTTATCCAATGTCGGCTTGGTAGACGAATTCAGTGCCCTGTACAATGTCTACATCAAAAAGTTGTCGGTCAACTGATGGTTCGGGCATTGTGTCAGCTTCTTCTTGAACCACAACCAAGTCTCATGTAAAGCTTCGTGAGGTTGTTGTCTGAAATTGCTAATTTCATCCCTCAACTGTATCATCCTAGAGGGGGGAAAGAACCTTTCTAGGAAAGCTCCTTTCAACTCTCCCCAGGTTGTGATAGAGTCGGGGGTCAGCTCTGTCAACCATAATGCTGCCTCATCAGATAGAGACAGCGGAAACAACCTGAGCCTGATCGCTGTCTGACTTACTCCAGGCAATTCGAACGACTTGCAAATACCCACAAAATTCATCAGGTGTTGGTTTGGATCATCACCAGCAACACCACGGAACACTCCTCTCAAATTCAACAGCTGGATCATTGTGCTAGTAATGTTGAACTTGGCCCCGGGTGCTAGCGGAGGAAGAACAATGGCTCCCGTAGCGCCAACTCCATCCAAGTCGATATCCTCATCATTCAGCCCAATATCGTCCTCAAGGCCACCAGCATTCAAACGTTGTTGGGCCTGCTGAGCTGCTGCGAGTCTCGCTGCCTCTTGTTGCTGTTCATTCATGTTTCGCCTTAACGTTCTAGCAAGCTCGGGATCGTAAGGTAATATTGATTCACCCGAGCGCCGAGTACTTGGCATGAACAACTATGTACCCTGTAACAAACAAAAACAACAAATAAAAGTAAAAGCAGGAATTATGACTAAGAGTCAAATAAACATACCGGACTTAATAAACAACCGTATTCCCCGGCAACGGCGCCAAAATTTGATAACGCCCAAACTACAACTCCAATTACGAAGCGTAAGCAGTCGTCGTCAAATATAGAACCCAACTAAGGTTGGGGTCGATCCCACAGGGAATAAGGTGCAAATTAAGTCGTTAGTGAATTAGATGACTAGTAATCAATAGTTTCCGGTAAATAGGGGGGTTTGTGCGATCAATATGCGAACAAAGCAACTAATTAATGCGAGTTTTAACGAGTAATAATCAATATGAGAATGAACTAGGGAAGTGTTCACCATGGCTTTGGTAACAATGTCGACTCTAAGCTTAACCGGGTTCTTTCTATATGTATATCACGATGTGATTGAATTAATGGTATCATCTAAACGTTTCTCAACCAAATAGATGAATTTCCTTTTCAATTCTCTCGAACTTGATAAGGTGAAGTTTCTTATTTCAATCCTAAACATCAAGTAGATTAATCTAGTTACAACATTAATCATAAGACGAGAGTTGGTAGTCTCGAATCCTCGTAGTTAACCAAATTTCCCGATTTTAATCTCTTTACTCAAGCAAATTAAACCTAGGCATGTTCTAATGTTTGCAACCACTAGAAAACGTTAATAATGAATGATTAACAACGTGACAACATATATAATGAACCCTACGCTACCCGAAATCTATATTGCTACTTTCGACATGGCTCCCACAACCAGGGTTGTGGGAAGTTAGTTACTCATGCTATGAGGGAAAGAGAAGAAAATCATATTCATAATAAAGAGAAAAGATTCTTACGATATATGAACACAAACTTCAATTATCCAAGAACAAGAAGCTAAAATCCCAAGAACAATGAAAGAGAAGAAGAAAAACGTATTGTGTTGTGTTTTTCTCTCCAAAACTCGCTCAAAAATATCCTAGAACTATTGGGTAATGAATAATTAAAATAACCCTAACACAGGGTATTTATAGCAGTCCAGAAAATAAACCCAAAAATAGATTTTTCGAAATCCCGCGCATGTGACGGTCTGTCAGGGTGGCCGTCGCCCATAGGCAGTGTGGCTGCCCAACTTGACGGCACACTTAACGGATCGTCACATGAGTGACTGGCCGTCAGGGTGGCCGTCACCCTTAGGCAGTAGTGCTGCCAGGCTTGGCGGCCTGGTGATGGCCCGCCAAGTGCGTGGTGGCCCGTCATCCCGACCGTCACTCTTATCCAGAGGGGTTCTTTGATCATATTTTCTTTCGTTTCTATCTCTCGCTCCATTTCCTGCAAATATAACAACAAAACATCAAAAACGACAACGGTTGCTTGAAAACTCACTATTGTTCTTAGTTAAAGGAGTCAAAAGTGCTGTAGAATGGCGGCACATCAACACCCTCAACTTAAAACGTTCGCTTGTCCTCAAGCAACATGACAACAAAAACAATAAGACGACTCAACTAAGAAAACAAACTCGTGTCCCTAGCAACTCATGGTCATTCAACAACTTATTCAATTTTAAATCAAGCCACCCCCCGGTAGTACACAAATGTATGAAACGCTAACTTGCAAGGATCCAAACATGTCATTCCGATATGATAGAATATTATACATACACACGCGCAGCTATCCAAACAGTCAATAGATAATACAGAAATCTTGGTGCTCTCACCACAAAGAAGTCCCACACAGAAGATTTGGGACTAGGGAAGGCGCTCACACTCGCAAACGATTTCAAATAATGCACATGCGATGCCATAAGCTTGCCCTTGCTATTCTATTTCAGTTTTCCAGAAAGCCGCTCAGGATCACTACAGGACTTGTTTTGGCTTGTAATGAGGCTTCGGGTGCAGGTAGGGTACATTTAGGAGTTAGTGACTAAGCCCTCCTTGGAATCACCGACATATTATTTCCACTCAACTTACACTTACTTTCGTCCATCCTTATTCACCTTTTTATTTCCTTCTTTCTAGCTACAGGTGCGGCCTCTTTATTTTGACAATTCTTTTTCATCTCTTTTTCGTTTATTTTTCTTTCTTTTCTTAGTCACACACCCGAAATTTTCATTCTATTCACAACCAATCTTATCCATCCTATTTTTCTTATCATTCACTGCTCCCGCTCTGGCAAAGATCTCTTGATTCCTCGCGGCCCGGGATGCTTTACTCCTAACCCCACAAGGTTTCGAGACAAAGCTTAACCTGAGTCTTGGTGATCGATTGATTGGATCGAAGTACGAAGGGGTTGGTTGAAGTCTGAGATCAGCCCGCCCGCCCTATCATCCCGTGTCTCAACCAACTTTTTTCTTGTCTCTAAATCTCTCTTTTGGCTCCTTCTTCTGAGATTGCATCACCTAAACCTTTAGAAGTAGACCAAAATGAAATCACAGTAAGGCGAAGGCTGTTAGCATGGTAAAGGAAGAGAGAGAGTTAGATCTGGACTTACCTTTGGCAGATGTAGGATTGGTAAGCTTTGCCGGAAAGAAGCTATTCGACTAATTCAGGAGGCTACTACCGGCGAAGCGTTGGCTTTACCCTTTTTTAAAAGTATATATGTACGTAGTTCAAGTTTTTGCCTAAAAAAGAGTGAAGTTTCGCCCGCCTTTGAAGGCTAGCTCCTGCTTCGGAGCTTTATCCCCACAAAAAGAAGATCGAAGAGAATGAAACACACGTAGTGGTTATTATAGTGGTTCCTTCTTTTCCTAGAAAATGTCTGAATCGTCCCCCTTCCTACGGCCCACCGACCCAGTGACACACCAACCACGCCCCTTCTCTTTCTCCGATCATAAAGCCCCCTGATCCCTTTATTTGTCTTTCATCCCCCCTGAATAAGTAAGACCCCCTTCTCTTTCGGTGCTAGGAGAGGTTTGGAACCCTACCATCTATTCTATATGCATCTCAATTGCTTCGCACCTCTGCTTGGAAACCTCCTGGTTTTTTTCCAGTTTCTGATTCCAAAATGTCTGCATCTATTGTTCTTGTTATAGATGAATGTTTAGATCAGTTCTCCGAGGCTAATTAAATTCTTTCTTGCTGTGAAAGAAAGAACTGCTGAAGAGGGACCTACTTTCAATGCTAGTTTTGAGTCATTTAGTCGGTCAGTCGGTTTAAGATACAACTTCTATCTCAGTCTTGTCTTGCGACAAATGTTTTCCTAGTTTTGTTCTCAGAAGGTTGAATTTTTTGTAGGGCAAACGCTCAGATATTACTCCTCTTGGCCTCTCTTTGCATTTGCACACCATTTATGGTGTTCTATCAATCGAGAGCGAAAAATAAACACTAAACTGTGAAAAAAAAGCATGGGAAAAAGAAAGTCAGATTCTCCACTTCTCGATGACGACACTCGTCGAGAGGAGCTCGCGAGTAGGTTAAGAACCCTTTTATGGAGGGGGGGGGGGTTGGAGTCCAGGCTTCTAGATGTAGATAAGAAGGCACTTTTACCTTAAAGATCAAGGTCTATGAATGAAATGTCCTCCTACTCGGTAGTAATAGGAACAAGATGTAACTGATTCATCCGTGCCAACGAGAAGGGGGGCTTCACATGATCACTCTGAATCCGCTGATCAGGAAGAGAGAAAGGAAGAGGTTTTTTCTTTAGATAAAGCGGAAGCTCGTTCCTGGCCTCTTTGGCAGTAGCTAATCTGAATTCGTAACCCGCCATTGTTGACACCCAATTTTGGCTCTCCGTGCTTAAAATTAACGTCTTCAGGTTTCCTGATCGTTAAAGAGCACAAAATACATTTTTTACACATTTTTCATGAAATATAATAATTTATTGATAATCATTCTTATTTTAGGAATTTTATCAATTTATTGATATATTTTTATTTCTCACAGTTTATTGATAATTATCCTTTATTTTGTAAATATTAGGATTTTATCAATTTATTGTCATTATACAATTTTGACAATCGCAATATTTTTTACAGTCATCCGCACACGTACACAATACAAATACTACAATTTCAATTATTTAAAACACACTACATTTTATTTTATCTTTTTATCACATACCAATGCACACATTTTTTTGTACATTATTTATATTCTCTAATACATTCCGCAAGCATAAGAGGTCGGGGCAATTAATTCTAATACGCAGAGCAACGAATCAGTCAAGTCAAGGTCTTGTCGTCTTTAATAAAGGTGATATTTGACATGACTGAATACGGCTATCGTCCTCTAGTTAATAACCTTGTGCATTGGTTAATAATTTGGGTCAAGTCAAGGTCTTGTCACCTTTAATAAAGGTGACATTTGACATGACTGATTAGGGCTATCGTCCATCGGTTAATAAACTTTATACATTGGTTAATAGCGTAAATAATCCATCGGATAATAACTAAAAAATAAAAAAGATTAGTCTTTTATTTTTTGGACAAAGGAGGGTTTTGTTTTATATTATAAAAGAGGGAGGGGTGCATTTTATTAAAAGGGGACAACACACACACACACTACAGACACAATTATTTTTTCAGATTTTTCTATTTTCTCTCCCTCTAACTCCTCTCTCATTCTCACTGCTCTCTCCTCTCCGTTGCTCCGCCGGAGGTGATGACCGGCGAGCTCCCGACGGGTCACCACCCCATGACCCTTGGAACTCCGGCGAACTCACAACGCCGGAGCACTCCACCACCACCAACGCCTGCTCCCTCTCTCCCCGCTCTCCCCTTTCCGTCGTTGCCTCGCCGGAGGTGATGACCGGCGAGCCACCACCACACGGCCGGAAAGCTCCCTCAACTCCACAATCCCCACCTTTTCTTCTCCTTGGCCGGATCTCTCAGATCTGACCGGAGAAAAATCCCTCCGACTGACTGGATTTTGTTGAGATAATATGTTATTGTGTATTTATTTTGCAGATCTGGCCGGAGTTATTATTTCTCCGGCGAGCTCCATTTTTTCAGACCTTTATTGTTGTGCTATGTTATTTTGCTTCTAAATGTTTGTATCTGGCTGACGAATTTACACGAAATGTTTGGTTGTTCCAGGCGGCGGCGGGTGTTTTCCGGCTACTTATGTTTATCTCTGTGTTGCTCCTGTATTTTGTTGCTGTCGTAGGATTATTTTTGTTGCTTTTGTGCCATTTTTCACCCGGAAAATTTACTCCGGGGATGGTTTTTTCCTCGGTACTGTTTTAGCCAATTTTTGGGGCGGGTTGGACGATTTTGTCCTTGCTCTTTACTATTTTTGATATTACACTGATATCAAACAAATACTACACTGTATTTGGCCAATGAAAAAATTCCCGTCGATTTTTGAGGCCTCCACAATAATAAAGACGGATACATATATACATACGTAGCGAAAAAATAAGTTTGGGCGATGACGAAATCTTGTTATTACAAGACGAAATAAAAAGTTTTATGATCCGCATCTTGGCGAGGCGATCTCGGGTGGCCAACCGATGCTTCGCAGCCATGGCGTATCTAAAACTTAATACAACTACATATCTGAGCCCATACTACAATAAAATTCTATTTTCTTATATTTACATACATATATGTATTTCTTGACTTATTTTGATAAATATTTATTTGTCATTAATATTTTACTAAGTGTTTATACACGTACGTGAGGATGCTTCCCGAAGACGATAATTAAAAGGAGTTTGAAGATCTCCCCAAAATTCATTGCTTTATTTATATCCTTGTAAATCTTGTAATTGTACAAAAACTAAAATATAGTGAAAACTTTACTTTTGGGGTGTCGGGTGGGAGTGTCCCTTTATTTACTTATCTATTTTTACGCGCTTAGGCAAAACTTTAAGTCGTAAATACTTTTATAAACAAATTAATTTAACTTAGATACTTAAGTTAATTAATTCATATCTTTTACGTTACGCAAACATTAGGACGTCTTTTCTTTTCTTTTCCTTCTAATTAGTTTACCTAAACTTTACAAATAATCCTTTTACACATTCTTTTGTTAAAAACACTTTTCAATTAATATTCCTTTCTCATTCTTAAACTCATTTTTTCTTGCAAAAGTGAAACAATATTTACATAATGAAAAACGCAAGTCACTCGATGTAATTATTGTACAATCTTTTCAATGCATTTCTTTTTTTTCATTCTTTGCTCAATGTATTTAACATACATTACTTATACATTTTCTTCATATATATATATTTCGTAATAGTATCTACTTATATTTACATATTTACATACTTTTCAATATACATTCTTTTACACTCTTTTGTATACTTTCTTACATATAAATTTTCATACATATAAAATTTCTCATACATATAAAAGTACATTTTTCATACTCTTATGTACATATTTTTAAATTATTGTTTGCACTTGTATATACATATTTATTACTGTTCATAGTTATATTTTTACCTCCCCTCTCTTTAAAAAATTAAGTTTAGTCGGGTACCACATTTGTGGATTTCGAAGGATGCCTAACACCTTCCCTTCGGAATAACTTGAACCCTTACCTAGAATCTCAAATGGGTTTTCGCAGATAAAAATGCGAGTCATACATATCAATAATCAATAAAAAATAGGTTTCCTTATTTTCCTTAAAAATTGGGTGGCGACTCTGTACATAATTTAAATTCTTTTAGAGTCCATAAGTTGTGCTTTATCTAACCTTGGTAAAAATAGGGCATGACAGCCATCTTTGGGCAGGAGTCGTCCGATCTTGCCCAGGCAAAGGAGCGATCGACACTCGCTCGCAAGTTTTAAGAAGTGGTAAGCGCAAGATTTACAATCCTATTTCTATTATAAGAAATTAGTTTCAACCCACTTTAAAAGAATTTTTAAGGTAATAAAGAGACTTTCAAAATGAATTTTCTAGAAGTCAATTTTTTTTCTCGATCATAATATACAACGTTATCGATCTTAGTCTTAGGGTAGCAAGAGCTAAAAGTTAAATAAGTTTACTACTAATGGTTTATTTTATTCTTGTAGGGCTGCATTAAGAAGGAATTTTGCTTTTCTTCATTTTAAAGTTCTTAATTAAATGAATGACAACGTATTTTATTTAATGATTTATATTTAAGTAAAACAACAAATTACGAAGAATTAATTTAAATTATCGCTCATTCAATCGTTTAAATTAAAAATAATGAATATTATATAATATATATATAATCAATATATAATATATATACAATCATGTAGAGTAAATATAATATAATCTATGTTTATCGATCAGAAAAAATAGTAAATCTGATTGATTATTGTGTAAAGATCCCTTAACTAATTAAAATTGGATTTCAATCATGGTTAAATATTAGACATTTCTTATTCAATTTTCTTAAGAAACAAAAGAGTATATTGATTAATTAAAAAAATAGAAAAATTAATTCATATAGCCGTTTATATAAGTTTTGAATTAGTCAAGCTTCAATATGAATATTGAACATCAAATGAAAAATCATAAAAGAAGAACAGTATCAATATAAGTTATGGTGAAATAGTTCGAATTCCTTCACCCTTAATCAAAGCTCTCAAATTTGAGCCTCTAAACAATAACAACAAACCTAGTGTAATCCCATAAGTGGAGTCTCAGAAAGCAAGTATGGGACAAGGGGTGGTAAAATCAAACCTAACCCGCCCAACCCATTTAGGTTTGGGTTGATTATTGACCCGCCCATTTATTAGCTCAACTCATTTCAACCCATTAAAAATTGGGTTGATATGTAACCCAAATTGACTTTTGAGAAATCTTGTCAATTTTTTTTTTAATTTTATTTGTTATATAGTTATAATAAAGAAAAATATAATTTTATTAGGTACTAAAAACTTATAAAATAACAAATAAAATAATTAAAACTTAGTAAAAATTGAGCGGATTGGATTATGACCTGTTACTAACCTATTTTGGCCCAAGCAAATTTGGATCGGGTTGAGTCTTGACCCATTTATTGTCTTGACCCATTTTGACCCGCTCAAATTTAATTCAACCCGCTGAATTGTCATCCTTATATGGGACCTTTACCACTCCCGACTTAAGAAAACACAGTGCAATGCAATTTTAAAATAGAAGTACAAAATTAATAAATAATACCAAAGCAAAAACTATAACAAAATAATCGAATAATCAAAAAATAAAATTTTATTGAAGGCGTCGCTTCCGTAAAAAAAAAAAAAAAAGAGGGTTCCGCAATGGTTGGTTTAACTTTGCGTGGTCGGCACCCCACATTCACTCATGTAAACTCATTTTTTTTCATGTAAACTCATTGAACACATGGTTTTCGAGTATCTCACTTTTCCTTTCTCTTTCTTTCAAATACTTGACAATGTCGATGATAAAATGTGTGGTTGAAAAAGTAGATCCTTTTTAATTTTTCTTAAAAAAAGAGAGAATATTTTCTAGAGTTTTATTGGAGATATAAAAATAATTTATCAGAATTGATAATAATATCACCCCCCGATCCATTGTTACTTGTTATAGTGATTGAAAATAGGGAAAGAGGTCTGATCACCTAACACTATAATTTAGAGATTGATATATTTTCGTTAAAAAAAATAGTTCATATATATCCCTATCAGTATATAAATGGTCCAAATATATTTTTACAAAGTAAAAAAAATAATTTTAAATTTATTTTTTATTTTTTATTAAAATATCTGTATAGGGGTGTATTTGACCGTTTTCACAAAGTTTAAAGATATATTTAATGCTTCTCACATATGAATTTTTTTGTATTTTTTAATTCAATGATTAATTTGAATTTATTGTCTTGATGATCAAATTTATTTGCAAGACCCTATATGAATTTTATTTTAATAATAATAATAAAATTAAAATCATTTTTTTAATTTTCGTTAGTCAAAAAGGATATATTTAGGCCATTCGGCATCTATGTGATGGTAGAAATATATATGAGCCACTTTTAAAATAAGTATATTAGATCTAAATCATATAATTGAAGGGTATATCATATCTTTTTCCCTTAAAAATAATTGGTTCGCACTATTTATCAGTTTAGAAAATTAATTTTTTATTTAATTATTACTTCAATTAATGTGATGAGAAAAATTATTTTAAATTGAAATTATAAAATGGACCGTAATTTAATTATATTATTTTTAAATAATATATTTTAAAGGGGTGCAAATGATAAATAAAAATGTAAAATAGACAGGACGGAGCCGACAAATAAAATAATGCTTATATTTTCGTTGATAAATTTACTTCAAATTTGACTTGACACTTGAGAATAAATAAATAAATAATTTTTTATTATCACTCTTAATTATTATAAGTTACTTAAATATTAAAAAAATAAATAGTACTTAATGATAAAGATAAAATAGATATAAAATAATTAATTATCTCATGAATTTTCAATTGACAAATAAAAATGAATATCTATTTTTAATATAATAGACAAGTAAAAGTGAATAAAAAAAGTATTTTACATGTGTGAATTAACATAATTAGTTACATGGATTTTTTTTTTAAAAAAAATTGGGGGCAGGGGAAATATAATAGGGGAGGCGATTATAAGGTGGAATCAAATCCTCACTAATAAGGTGAAAGTTCAAGTAACCAACCAACTGAGCTATCATGATTAATCCTTAATATATAAATTTGTAATATATGGTATGAAGATTATTAATTCAAAACTCAATAATTTAAGAAAATTATAATTCAAAACTCATAAATTTCAAATTCTGATATCGCCTGGTTGGCCAGACAGGCAGACAAGAAAAAGACTTGATAGTATATTTGTGTGATTGATGGAGTTCCTCCACGCCTTATGCATGCCAAATTATTGCAAGGCCGGGACACCAACCTCACCTACTACCCTGGAAATTGCACTCAAATTAGAAGTATCAATTTAACTCTATATAGACGTGGAGTGGTAAATACTTTTTCATCCTTAATCAGATGTTTCTAGTTCGATTCCTCTTTAATACACAATCACCTTTGTTAGAGAACGCTTTACACCCAAGTGGGACTTCCCGTCGTAAATTCGAATTTAATCGAACTTCAATACGAATATCAAACACCGAGCGGAAAACAATTTTTTTTTGAAGGGTTGTGACTTGTGACTAATACCCAGTGAACTATTAATTCCACCCACTATATGAATCGCAATATTGCATGTATCTTTGATCTCAGATAACAACTCCTTTTTGAAACATGCAACATAGATTTACCGTATACTATTACGTAACAATGGATATATACATATCTGAATTTAAATGAAAGATTCCAATTATTAAATCCAGAAGTCAGTGGAGTAAATTACATATAAAACACTTGCGTGTTATCAACCAGAAACTTGTTGGACCCAATATCTTACATAAAATATCTCACCATATTGTCCAAAATTTTAGGTTGTATATATACTACATAGACTTAATACAAGAATGGGAAATGAAAAGAAAAATGTTAATACAAGAATGGGAAATGAAAAGAAAATGACATTCCAAAATGAGTACATTGATTTATTTAGACATGGAAAGTGATACAACAGTCAATATACACCCAACACGAAAAATATTTAACTACTGCCTCATTATTGATAAAAAAAAAGCATATGCCAAAAAGAACATGATCAATGTGTTTTATTTGGTCCTTTTTAAAACAAAAACTTACAGGCACAAGATTATAATAAGTGAAAAATAAGGAATTTGAAAAATTATTCAAATTAATATCCTACTGCAACAAGTTAAATTATACCGATAAACAGAGACATGCCTAGAGTAGAATAAACGAGTTCACGAGAAGTAGGAATCCAATAACTTTAGTTCAAACTTTATATACATAAGTAAAATTCTATTGTAAATATCTACAAATATTTGACTGTAAACTCAATTAATATTATATATTAACTTGAGATTGTTATAAGAACCTACAAATTTTAAATTCTGAATTTGTATCTGTTTCATAAAGTAATTTTTTTATGTTAGGACCCAAACGCCAAAGTATAAGAGTCAAACACCATAGTCTTTTTCCAAGAATTATCATGTCAAATTATCAAGAACATTATACTAGACTAGATGCGAAAGCGTATCCGAATTCCAACATATGAAATATGCTCGACATTCGTAGTACATGAATCAGCATACTTAGGGTTGCTCACAGTGTTCCAATCCGACTCAATGAGTCCATGATCCAATTACAGTTTCATTTGAAGCATAAGTTCCAAACCATTTTAAGAGAAGAATTTTTTTTTTTAGCTAATCCAGTAGCACCTAATTCATCTTAAATTGGCTCAACTTTTTTTAACAACACATCTGAAAATTAGCATTATTGATTCCAAAGTAATATTATCACTCTTATATTTTACTAATTTATACTATGCTATCACATAGAAATGTTCATATGAGCCACTCTTGAACTTATATGCTCGTGGCACACCACCACGATCCTCAATCTACGATTTTATTTAAAGTAATATAAGAACTATCTTTCAAACAAAAAGAAAAAATCCTATAAACTGGAAACGCGGGCTTCTTAGTTTCTCTCTTTAATTTTTATATCTTTTCGATTTAACTATTCAGTATTCAAAATTGGCTATTCAAATTAAATTAAATTCATTCTTAGCATGACTACTAAGACGATTAAAATGCTCCATATACCTGAAGATACTCATTCTTAAGGCCTGTTTGGATATACAAATATTTTTCATTTTTTTTTTAAAAAGATTCAAATTAATTTTTAATTATATATTATAGTTATTTTTGCGTTTCCAAGAACACTTTTCTTGAATAAAAGAGTTTCCCCTAAAAAAACTTCAATATGTTTTCAATCTCAACTATTCACTATATCCTTCACTTGGAGGCGGATGTATATTTGATAGATGTAATTCAACTAAACCCACCTTTTTTTCACTTATAATAAGCATAATAAAATTTAAATTTCGAACTCAAAACTTATAACTCAATATAAATTCAAATTCTGAATCCGTCCTTATTCTTTGATAATGTAACTAGAGCTTCTAATTATCAATTGGCCAGACATGCAGACAAGAAAGTACTTGATAGTATATTTGTGTGATTCATTCCATGCCTTATGCATGCCAAATTATTTCAAGGCCAACCACAGCTGCTACCCTGGATATCAAATTATTTAAAGTATAAATTATAACTCTATGGACACAATTTGATTGGAGGAGATATTTGGTTTCTAAAGACCCAAAATTGTCCAATAATTTAGGTTGAAGACATAACTCAATAAAAGCATGGGACATAAAGAGAAAATGACAAGTCAAATTCCAAAATGTCCACAGTGATTTTCTAGATATGAAAAGTTATACAACAATCAATATACATCCAACACTAAAAATAGTTAACTACGTACGGCCTCATTACTATTACTAAGGATCACACTATTAAAAAATACTGCTAAAATCAACCTATAAAGCAACTTCATGAGGTCGGTGTTATTGAAAAATCGACATCAATTGTATGTGGCAAAATGGATGGTCGCTTTTTCAAAGCAACCTTATGAAATCATAAAAATCGATCTCACAGGCATTTTTCCCGATAATTAAAAAAAGTTCAAAATATTAACTAAACCTCCCTCATAAGGTATCCTATTTATTTAATTTTATCAAAACAGACCTCATGAGATCCTATTTGTTTAATTATTTATTTTAATCATACCGACCTCATGAGGTCGGTTTTAAATATGAGTTAATTTTTTTTCTTGCTTAATAGGGACTTACTGAAGTTACAATATAACAATTTTTTAATTTTTTTTTGCAAAAAATCAACCTTAAAAAAATTGACAGCAAAATCCTGTTTTTTGTAGCTGGCCATTTGCCAATTTAATCCAATTCAGTAAATAGACTATAAACAACCAATTCAAGCTTAAAGAGCTACCAACAATATACAAAACTACAACATACACATACACTAAATCCTCAAATGAACACTACATCAAGTTCAACTTGAAACTACTTCAAAATTGAATGAAAAAGTCATATAAATCATAAGTTATGAAATTCTATTTCAAACTACTTCTAAGTTCGTATACATTCACAAAACACTTATATAATTCTTAGAAAGCACCACAAAATGCATAATTAAGTATCTAATACAAGACTAAAGTTCAATCATATGGTAGTGTGTTTGCCATTTGATACTCTTCCTCATCATCATTCTCAATATCATTGTTAACTTATCTACAAGACCTTGATATTAACCATATACTTGACGCTACATAGGCCGAGACTAGGGAAGTCGAGGAGGGGGGATTGCATCACCGTAACATGGGGGAATTGGAACCCCCACCCCCACCCCAGCAAGTAATGCATCTAATTGGGCCTTAAGTCCTGCATACTCCATTCCCTCTGCCTATGCCTAGCATGTGATGCTTTTATTGGGCTAGATAGTTCAACGATCTTATGCTCCATGGCCAATATCGTCTCTTTATCCATCGACCCATCATCTTGGAAAGTACCTATGTCTTCCCACTCCGAATAAAATTGACGATATGTTCGATGAGGGCATGTCGTAAGCACTCCCAAACCTACTCGCCACCAACATAGTCTAGCCACGTTTCCATATGTTCTTGGGTAAGCGGCGTGCCCCAACTATCAACTGGATTAGTATGACAGAACTCTTCTACTGAATGTTGATATTGATTCTGGATTTAAAAGATAAAATTAGAATATAAATTTAGAAAAGAGTAATTATTACTTTGAATTAGAGGCTTACGTAGGTCCGCTCAACTCGTGGCTTAATCCAAATGTCTAAATCTTCGGGGAGTTTCTTCTTCCTCATGTGAGTGACCTTGAATGCCTCACCCTGAGTTACCAGCCTCCGTATTTCCTTTTTCTGCAAACGAAATTAATTTAGTTATTAATCAAGAATAATATATTATTGATATGCTATAATATGACTCCAGGAAACATACTAGTTTCCTCCTCGCAATCCCTTGGCTTTGAGCCTCATTTGTGTGTAGAGAGTCACCCTTGTCAAATGCTCTGGCCATCTTTCTAATCTTTCTCATCTGCTTAAACTTTGCATCAGTCGTCTAGTGTCTCAGTATCTTCTCTTTATGAGGTAGAACCCACCTAGGCCTCTTGTTCTTGTTACGATCACTCAAGAACAAGTTAGCGAGTATGTACCTGACTTTCTTCTCGAAGTTTATGCAAATCTTGTCTTTAGGCCCATTTAACTTTAATTTTAAACCTCATAAGTAGATCACAATTAATTTGAGTCAACTTTTTAATGATAACAACTAACATATAATTATTCATAATGCACTATATATATATATGTAGATCCATAAAATATTCTAACATTTTACACTACCAATATATATAAATTAAATTCGTTTGGCAAGAATAATGAGGAAACAAAATTAAGGTTGGTAAAGTTAACTAAACTTCCATTCAGGTTTTATTGGCTACGTAGTTCGAGAACCAAAACAAAAATCACCCAAACTTCTGCCTTTCTCTATGTATCATCATATTTTCCCTCACAAAACTCTAATATACTTTCAAGTGAAATATATATCTAAATGAAATTTCAAGTCTCAAAATATTCCTTTTCAAACACTATTTTTTTTCTTCAAATATCACTACATTAACACCTACTAGAACTCCAACGCAAATTAAGAGTCGAGTGACATATAAATAATTCGAAATTTGTATAAACTCAAAACTTATAACTTATTATAAATTTAAAATTTTGAATTCATCTTTTTTTTTCTTGATGGAATTAAAAATTTTGTGAAATTACAATGAATATGTTATTATTGTTGTTGGTCGAAACCAGAGCTTCTTATTGGAGTGGAAGTAGAAGGATTTTCATTGAGTAGTTCATTTGTGTGGAAGTAGATCCCAGACAAGCAGACAAGGACAAGCAGACAAGAAAAGGGCTTAATAGGCGTTTCGCCATGAAAATAAAAAATATATTAACTTTATTTGAAATTTTTGAAGTTGGAGTTGTGTTTTGCCGTAGAATTTAGAGTTAATATTTAGAATTCAAATGTATATTTAAAAAAAAAAATTAAAAAATTTGAACATGCAATATAAATTAAGTAGGGTTATTTTATGAAAATAAAAAATTTAGAACTTTTTTGAAAAAAAAAAAACTAAAAAGTAAAAAAAGTGAAACCAAATAAAGTGAAAATACCTCTTGAGGTGTTTTCGAAAATTTCAAATACAACTTTAAGTTGTATTTGGTGTTTTTATGGCCAAATAAGAATTCTGAAATAAAGTGAATAAATATTTCGGAATAAATTTGTGTAGTTTTCATTGAGTTCTTCACCAAATTATTGCAAGGCAGAAACACCAAATCTCACCTGCTATATATCCTGGAAATAGTACTGAAATTTAAAGTATCAATTTAACTCTAAGTCAATTATTTCAATGGGGTAAAGTATTATTATTATTACGATTTTGAAAATTGGAGGATCGTGACCGACACCTAGTGAATTATCTCAACCGAGGGACACTATCGGAAATAGAAAGGACATATCGGTCAATTATTCTATCAAATAATTGAGGGACTATGAAAAAACTAATGGAATCATTTTTTTAAAGAAAAAATCGATGAACTTTTGTTAGTTTTTAATTATTGATGGACATTCTTCACTTGTTTTCGTGGAAGCAATGATTTATTTTAAACAAAATCGATGGATGTTCGTCAATTATTTTACGAAAAACTCTAAGAAGAACATAAGTAAAATTGACATGTTGGTTAATTTCGTGCAAAACTATAGTTGAAGAGTACATATAAAAAAATGAAAATCTAAGATTGAAGAACATAAGTGATTTAGTGGTAAAATTATTTCATGTTGTGTACATACTTGGGTTCAATTTACGAAAGATTGAGGAAATCCATCAATTTGTATTTAATTTTTCTTTGCCTCATTATAAAAAAATAGTAACTTCTTTTTAATTCAACTAACCAACCAACACTATCAAAAAAATTCGAGAAACTCCGTCGATTTTTGTCCTCTTTGATGCAACCTCTCTCGCTTGGACTCCACATTCCCCCACCACAACTCTCCTTCAAATGCAAGTAGTACAAATACTCATTTTTGTTTTTTTATGGGATAAAATTTTGAATTGTATTTTATTTTTAATTGAAAGTGTCCACACAAATAGTAAAATTAATGTTTATTGCACATTTGCTTACAATACAAAATATCTATTTCGTAATAGAACAATAAGAAAATACAAAGAGATATATATCGATAAATATTTAAAAGGTATTCACCTATCCACACTATTTGAAAGCTATTTCAAATTGAAATTTTTCATATTTAAAGCGAATTTTAAAAGTATGGTTTGTTAATCCTCCAAATTAAAGGATAATTTAAGTGATGAGTTTTGTCCATATTACTAGCCTACTAGGAGGCTACTATTTATATGTTTAACTGATGCAGTTATTTCTTTTAAGTAATACGTAGAGTATATAAAAGTTCTTATTATTAGGTCATATAGGAATATTTAGATATTTAGCATTCACAAAAAGTGATATTTGTAATCTTAAAAGTAAATAAATTAGGGGTTTTTACAAAAATGTACCACTATCAAATTTATTTTTTTAAAATAGTTGCATGTATAACACATATATATGCAATGTATATATAATATATATGCATGTATATTGTAAAAAAAATCAAAAAAATAGTCGCATGTATACTGTATGTATATCGCGTGTATACCGCATGTACACCGAATGCTATTTCGGGTAAGAACTTTGGCCGAATGGCCATTTTAGATAATAAATTATAAGTGAGCTATTTTTTGTGTAAGAAATTTAACACAATGACCATTTTATCTAATTTTCTCAATAAATTACATACTACATGTAACTTTATAATATAAAATTTATTTACACTAAAAATATATAGCATAAATTCATTTAATATATATATATATATATATATATATATATATATATATATATATATATATATATATGATTTGTACTTCATTTTTATGAATAATTTTCAACTATCAATAATTGACTTAAAATTTATCTTTTGTAAGTTTATAATATTTCATTATGAAAATTAATATGTGATATATCTATATAAATAAAACAATTCCCTTAGCTCCTTAAAGGTTTAATTTAAAGTCACTAGTCAGTTTAACTGCACGAATAAAAGACGAAAATTACGTACAATCAGGTGTAATAATGTATCAAAGGTCACTGAGTCGTCGAAAAAGAAAATAGATTGTTTTGCTCATTGAGTAGACTATTTTATTTTGCTTTTACTTATGTACAATATTAGGTAAAGAAGACGAGATTTTTTTTGTTGAAAAAACCTTTAGATTACATATAATTTTTTTGATAGTTCACATTACATTTTATATAATTCATTCAAATGTTTGTTATTTTATCACATGTTAATTTCATTTATATGAGTTCTACATAAAATGTAATGTTAATTATCACATTAAATTACTATAATTTATATCATGTTAGTTTTTCTTAGTGTTTTTTGATTCTCTTCGTTTGAGATAGTCTATTTTCTTACAATGTATGGGATTTCTTTTAAATTTTCTCTGTGCCTATTGTATTAAAAATCATAATTTTTCACCATCTTTTGACATGATTTAGTTTAACTTTTATTAAATGCGTGATTGTTTTCGCTTGTTAAACACTTGGAAGATGACTTTAGATGCATTCAATATTAGTTTATAAATGGATTAATATGCTTTTTTGTTTCGTTTAATTCTAAAATAATTATATATATAATAGACACTTGTAATTTTAATTTATTCTCTTGTAGAATATTTAAATATAGTTTGAAATAAATACCATAAAAATTAGTTGTTTAGTTCGACGTTTGTATTTGATATGATGTTAATATGAATATTAGAATACACAATCTTTTAATGTTAATTGAAGCAACATAAACAAGTTATAAATTATTATTTTAATTTTATAAATAAAAAAGGCAACTTATTTTAAAGTTGTTAAAAATAATTTATGAGCTGTAAATATATTTTCTTCCATATATAGGTGATTCAATCATAGGAGCAGATCATTAAGATATTTTTAAGTAACTGTTTTGATCAATTTTCTTTGATAGCATCTTCTAAAGCTGTTCGTGTCAGTAGGTATATTTATTTTGCTTCATAGGCTTGTCTTCTCAATTCCAACTCATCTCTTTTTATTATTCTAGTTACCTAATGAGATTTAGAGACTGATTTGAGACTTCACAATTTTACTCCAATTTGATTTATCATGACTTTTTTCACGCGTGTCACCACATTAATTTTGACATATTCTGGTGATCATATCTCAGGTTTTTTGAAAAAATAAAAAATATTGCTAACTTTCAATTCTTTTTTGATATTTGCATTTGTCATTGTAAAATTAAAAATCTTTTTGTGATTTTGCAACTGCTACGTTTTGTTGAGTATCGATTTATTATTGTTTTGAGTTAAAATCTGCTGATTTTAGTGCTTATTTCTCTTGTTTACTAGTTTGGGTGTCAAATCATATATGTATGCTCTTTATCTGCTAGCCAGTCGATGCTTGCTAGTATTCTTGGTTTTGATATCACTTTAGACTTTATTCGTCTACTTTTGTGTTGTATTCCACTTATTTTTGATTATTTGTGTTTTTGATAAGTTCGATTGTTATCTTAATAGTTGAAAAATGACTATAAAAAATAAGAAAGGAGAAAATGAAACAATTATTATTTGGCGGATGAGTTTGCAGAATTCTATTTAGTATGAGAAATTACTCAAAGCATCCACCTCGTTAGTATACTTATTGAGTCAGGTTAAACATATTTTATCTCCTCTTCAAATAAATGAGTAATTGATTTAGGTGCCATAGACAAATAACTGATAATTCTAATAACTTTTCTAGCTTTCAGTCATACAAAACACCTTCTTCTCTGACCGTAGCTGATAGGTCAATTTGTAGCATAGTTGAATATCACGATCTAAAATTTTATTAGGCCGTGAGGGCACTTACCATTTCCGTAAGCGAATTCCTTTCCTTTATCAACCATCTAATAGTATAATAATGCGAAAGTGAAATGAAAGTAAGCAACCAACTCTTATAAATACGAAATAAACGAGTTAGAAATCCAAACTACCCCAAGACCTGATAACACCAGTAAAAGAGTATTCACGAATATGAAACAAGTCTATGAAAACTAAAATAACTGTCTGAAAGAAAGAAAGACAGAAAACATAAAGAATCTCTAGAATCCAGTACCGCCGAATAGAAAGCAGCCCACTCTGAATCCTAACCGCAGCAGCCTCTAACACAAATAATAAGTCAAGTATTTCTAGTACCCGACTCAGTTCCTGCACGCAAAAAGGTACAGCAAGTATAGAGTGAGTACGGGAAATACGTGTACTCAGCAAGCTTTGATTACTCACTCCTTCTAGAAGCGATAACGAGATGTATCTTAAGAGTTTTCTTTTTCACAAGTAAAATCTTACCGAAATGTAAGTCACCATAACATAACAAATATGGTACGTATCTGGAACAATTCAATAGAAAGTGCAATGCAGATGAAATGTAATGCAATGCAATGCACTGGCCAAAAGTAAATCGATATATGCTCGCCGGAACCATTTCCCATTGGCACAATAAAATTCGCCAGAACTATTTTCCATCGTCATAATAAGACCGCCGAAATCATTTCCCATCGGCATAATAAGAACCTGAATTTCATAAATAATTGCAGTACCACTCGCCGGAATCATTTTTTATCGGCTTTGCATAATGTCACTTGCCGGAACCATTTTTCATCGGTTAATAAGAATATGAATTTTTTAACAACTCAGTGGGCAATATCAACGAATAACTATCATGCAACAATAAGAGTGGTATGAATGAATGTATATGATCAAGTACAATAAATGAGTTTATCAATCACAATCAAGTTCACATAATTCATGTGTCTCAACAGTTCAATTGTATCACAACTTATGAGATTCTATCAACCGATAATAATTTTCGTAAGAATTTTTCATAGCATAGCACTTGTGCCCGTATAAATGCTCATTATCTCATTTATACGGGACCCCCCTCATTACCCATTACCTTAAGTTCATTCAATACAATAAGACTAACACTTCAAAAAGGAAGTTAGAAATCTCTACTTGCCTCAAAATGAAGCCCAAGTGTCAAGTAACGAACTTACCCTTACGTAACACTTCCGAACGATCAAAATCTATTCAAACACATAATAAATTTCAGCTATAACAAATTATTATTCGATCCCAAATTAAGAATTCTTACTCTAAAAATCCTAGGCCTAAAGTCTAATTTGTTAACACTGTCAACCGAAAACCAGAAGGAAATTTTTGAAAGCTGAAGCTACTATGAGAGTCACGAAGACAGTACCACAAAATTATCACTTACAGGAACCATGGCCAAATATATATACAGACCCTTAAACTTGTCTAAAAATTCCATTTAGACACTTAAACTTTGCCTTGTTCTAATTAAACATAAAATTATACACAAGTTTATTTCTATCAGACACAACACGCTGACTTGACACATTTCATAAATAAACACGTGTATTTATGCATCTGATGTGGGGAAAATTATTTCACATAATTAAAAAAAATTAGAATAAAATTCAAAATAAGGACATAGAACACACAAGAATTGATTTTTATTTTATTTTTGTGACCTAATTTGGATAAATAAAATCAGACGAACAATGAAAAACAAAATAATGAAAAGCGTTTATGAGAAATTAGGGTTTAAATAAAAGCTTTTAGAGATGGTGATATTACCGTTGTAATTCATGTCAACCAACGGTCACGCACCTAAATGTTGTGCAACCCACACTTTGTGCCAAGTCAATATGTTGTGTCTGATAGGAACAAACTTGTGTATAGTTTTGTGTTTAATTGAAACAAAGCAAAGTTTAAGTGTCTAAATAGAATTTTCGAGCAAGTTTGAGGGCCTGTATACCACCATCCATATTAAACACCCAATGATTGTATCATTACTACCTTTTTTTATAATAAATAAAATACCCCATCATTACACTATAATGAATCTTCAAATTCGTGGGATAATAATAAAACATGTATATAACCAGTCCACCGTGCTGAATAGTAGCTCGTAATAGCCAAGGCTTAAAGACTCAAATTCTCAAAATATCTTATAATCTCAATCTGATTATTGCATCATTATTACCGTATCATTACTGCCAATAATGGCACAATAATTGATTCCTAACATTTCAACTTATAATCATTATTAGTTGATTAAAATAAAGGAAAAGGATCATCAAAGTGAGTAATACCTGGAAGGTTTCCTTTAAGATCTCTATACCGACGTTAATTTTCCCTAATTTCGAGGTGTATTTTTTGCTCTCTGTTATGGTTAAAGCCTAAAAGATTAAACCTATTAGCTTGAATTAATTTCTTTCTTTTTGCATTCAGGTCCCGTAAGTAAATAAATTATTGATTTGACCCATTAACCACCAATTAAATTAATTACCTAAAATAACTAAAACTTCAAAGAGACTCTCGAAATTTATTCGGAATCCCATGAAAACAAACTAAATATGTACATTGACTAAAAAGCACGTTCCAGACCTATTGGGGACATTAAAACACCAATTCAAGGCCGTCTTGACTGAAGATTGACCGTGATCAAACTTAACTCCCTTAAAACTCAAGATTCCAATCAATAACTTAAGTCGCTCTCGAATACCTCGAGGTCCATACTATCCATTCCCGAAAGTTGTAAATCATATATAAAAACTAGAAGGAGGGTTAAAATGAAAAAAATAAGTAAAAGTTCACAAAATGACTTGGAGGGTCGTTACATCATCCACCACTAAAATAAACGTTCGTCCTCGAACGTAAAGAGAGAGAAGGTACCCGGATTATCAAAGAGATGGGGATATTTGCGCTGCATGTCACACTCAACCTCCCAAGTAGCTTCCTCCACGGGACGATGCCTCCACTGCACCATCACAGATGCTATCTCCTTAGATCTCAGCTTTCTAACCTGTTTGGTATCGGTACCGGTTCCGGTCCGTACCAATTTATTATCGGTTTTGGCCCGGTCTGATTGCCATCGATTAGGAAAGGGGAAGGGGGATACCGAGTAGAGATAGCGGGACGGAAAGGAGTATTTTACAGGATCATTTTGGTCCGGTTCGTACCGATATTGGTCTGGTCCGGTCTGATTATTTAGACGAGATTTTTTTTTTTTTAAATGATAGTGCCGTTGGGCTAGTCATTGGGAACAGCTAGTGGATCCCACCCAATGGCTATTTCAGCCCCAACCTCTCCTCCCTCCCCCCTCCAAAACACCCTCCTACCTCCCAAACTTGTTTTAATACTCCAAAAATTTTAAAATTATATATTAGTCCTATTTTTAATAATAAATACCCCCATCCCTTCATTATGTACTCACACAATTTCAATTACAATTTTTCTTCTTCTACTACTTTCTCATCTATAATTCTCTACTACAATCTTTATTAAATTGTTAGTTTTATTAGTTTGAAAGTTTTGGTGAATTATTTCGGAGCAATCTTCAAGCTTCAAGTTTCATCTATCAATTTTTGACTTTTGGTTATACACGTCTGCTTTTATGCAGACATTTGGTACATTAGTTTTATCTCTTTACTTATTATTTTTTTTGCATTTAATTTTTGTATTATATTTAATTTGCTTACTTTTAATAGTTTAATAAATTTTGGTAATAAAAATGTTAGTAAAGCTAAAAAAATACTTTTTGGTAGGGTGACTAATGCATTATCCAGAAAAAAATAAAGTAGGCAGTTCTTCTAAATCTAAAACTAGAGAAGTGACTAAGTAAGAATTAATAAGGATAATTTTACGCATGTCGATGAAACTGCTTTTAATATTGATAGTAATACTGAATTAGATCATGAATCCTTACAAAGAAGATTTGGTAATTTTGATGAAGAAATACATGAAAAAGTAGAATACGATAATGATAATGATGATGATGAAACAGAGACACCTACTAGTCCCATTACTGGACTCCTCCCCCCCGCTCCCGCTTTCCCTGTACATCCTACTAGGGCTAAGCCCAAGGCTGAACGTCCTAAAAAATCTGTTATGACAATTTATGACTCAAAGTGAGGATAAAACTCAAGATATTTGTAATAAATGTAAACGTGTTTTGAATCCTAAAACTCTAGAAAAAGGGGGTGGGACAGGACATTTAAATAGTCATTTATGGGATGTTGTAAACTTAAATTTTTGCAAGCTAAGGCTATGAACGAAGCTAGAAAAAATGGTACTCCCCTTCCTGATACATCTGTAGGAGTAGGACATTCTAACATGGTTCAATCACAGTTAAACCCTTCTAATGTTTCTGGCCCTAGTACACAACGCACATATAGTAGAGAAAGAGATCTTGAAGAATTAGCTAAAATGATTATTGTTAGTGGCTTGCCTTTTAATTTTGGTAAAAATCTCAATTTTATTCATTATATCCAAATTGTGTATAATCAATCTTTTAAAGCTTTTTCAAGAAACACAATTAAAAAACCTATTTTTGATTATCAAGGTCAATATTTTTATTATCTTCGTTATTTATTTTTCTATAATACTTGTAAAGTGGCTAACACTTCTGATATGGATCGTAGTGTTAATGGTAATGATTATTTCACTATTACTGGTCATTGGATTAATGAAAATTGGAACCTGCAAAAAAGAATTTTAGGTTATAAAGTTTGTGAATATAATAAAACCGATAGTTATATAGCTCAAATTATTGAACAAGTTTTAAAATTTTATGGACTTTGTAATAAAGTAATTAGTGTCACCCTAGATAATGCTTCTAATAATACAAATGCTATTGATAGACTAAAATTGATATCTTGCCTATTTATGATGATGATTTTCATATTAGGTGTGCTGCACACATATATAATTTGATTGTAAGAGATGGTATCCCAATATATAATAATGGTTGTATGAAATGTGAAGTTTCTTGTCATTTTATTTTTAAATATCAAAAAAAGTAGATGTAAGAATTTTGAAAATCATTGTATAGAACTTAATCTCCCGGTTGAAAATTTTCAAAATCAGTGTCTACTATATGAAATTCTCTATATGAAATGCTTAAAGTTGTTTATGAATATAGAAAGCTTGTACAAATGGTTAGGAATGCTCATAATGCCAATATGTAATATGGATTATAGAATTACTGAAAGTGATTGGAATGACGTAAAGGATCTTATAAATTTTTCAAAAGTTTTTTATTTAGCTACAAAATAAATATCTAGACTTTATTATTCAACTATTTGTTCAGTTTTATCAAATATTTGTGCTATATCAGATATATTTTCTAAATTTAAAAATAATGAAAGATTTAAAGACTCCATTAAGACAATGATTGAAAAATTTTAAAAATATTTTCTTCCTATTCCTCAAATTTATTTAACTGCTTGTTTATTAAACCCAACCTATAAAGAAATAGGTGCATCACGAATGGTTGAAAATATAAATTCAAATTTAGATATTGAAGATGACGAAGTACCTAGTTTGACAACAATTAAAAATAACATAAAAATTAAAGCTAGAAAATTGTATGACTTGTATAATTCTGGTAGAATAAATAAAATAGTACGTAATGAACAACCTGACACTTCTAGGTGTAGATTTGAAGATAATATTAATGATATGCTAGAAAATTATATTGGTCTTACTTCTAATGAAAAAAATGATATTGATGAATATCTTAATTAGGGAACGAAAAGTATTAAGGATGCATAAAACCATCATCAACTTTTAGAATGGTGGACGAGTGAGGACTCATGACAAGGCATTTACAAAACTTCAACTGGTGGTTCGAGAAGTACTAGCTATTCAAACATCTTCAGTAGCTTCGGAAGACGCTTTTAGTGCAACAAGATTTCAAATTAGAGAGCATAAGTATTCATTAGCATCCGGCAGCTTGGAGATATCGTTATTGTTTAGAGATTGGAGTATGATAATTCGAGGTCTAATTCAAACAGAACTCTTCCTAGAAGGTGGCTGCGTAGATTATGTGCTCTTTTAATATTTGTAATACAAATTGTACCATCTAATTTTTTATGAATAAAATTATGGACTATTCGCCTTAATTTTTTTTAATTATTGTTTTAATTTAATAGAAGTCTTTTTTTATATATTTTAATTTTCAAGACTTTAACAAACTTATAGTTTAAAATGTTTCAAACATAAATTATAATTTGAAATTAAAAAGGTTTAAAAATTTGATATAGTTTAAAACTTAAGTAAGTAAGTTTGTCACGACCCAACCTACTGGCCGTGCGGGGGCCTACTCTAACCACCTAGATAGACGAACCCTCACCACCCGTCCAACAGATGACATGCGGAAAATTAATAGTAGCAGAGTAACCTTCCTTTTATTATGAAAACCTTGTTATTACAACATTTGAAAGAAAAAAAAAACAGTTCTGAAATGTAAATTACCCTCCCTAGGACCTAGTCTAAACAGGTACAAGAGCTACTACAAGATTTATACAGAACATGTAAAGTGACACAACTTCCGTCATGAAATCGAAGAACAGAATCTGCTGGAGATCACCATCGTCATGTACCTATGAAACATCACCAACCCTGCAACCAGACTATACCAAAAAGGTATAGCAAGAGTAGAGTCAGTACAAACACACGTACTGGTAGGCATCATCGGTCGACCCGAATTCACACGTACCATCATATAGGAAAACAGGGAAAAATATGAAAATAAACATTATAGCTCCCTCCTTCACCTTTAGCCTTGACCCTGACATCTAGGACTTCCCAAGTCTCACTCATAACTAGACTTCTCAGGGTCGCCTTGTCACCCAGACTTTCCAAGTCACCTTGTCACCTAGACTTCCCAAGTCACCTTGACACGTGGACTTTCCAAGTCACCTTTAACCTTTACCCCAGTCAACTACCTTGACTAAGTAACCAAACTAAATCCGGCCCACTGCCCAATCAAACCACTTATACCCAAGTATTACCTACCATTTTTCCAGACTTTCCCGGACCTCTAGGACAACTTTACCACCTGGTTATATTAACCCATATCCACACCTAGACTCTCAGTCTTCCTCTATATTTACCAACCACATGCAATTCACCTAACAACCATTGACACCTTCAACGACCACCATAGAGCTACATCTAAATCCCTTCTTGGATCACATAACCCGGACCCTCCAAGGGTCCTCCATCCACACCTAAGTGTTCAATAGACTACCCCGGTATACACCAAGACCCACCCTTAGCTTATTAACCATGATAATTTATGACCTCCATTATTACACTTAATGACATCAATTTATGAGCACATAACCTCTTTTAAATAGTCCGGACCCCCCTCACACACCTAGTGTTAACATGACAAACCTGGTCTACGCCAAAACCAACTGATACCCAACATAATAACCCGGTCTACACCAAGACCAACTAATACCCAACATAATAACCCGGTCTACACCAAAACCAACTAATACCCAACATAATAACCCGGTCTACACCAAGACAAACTAATAACATAATATAGCAACCCGACCTACACCAAGACCAACTCACAATATACAATAACAACCCGGCCTACACCAAGACCAAACTAATAACATAATATAGCAACCCAGCCTACACCAAAACCAAACTCACAATATGCTATAACAACTCGACATACACCAAGACCAAACTAATAATATGCTATAACAACCCGGCCTATACCAAGACCAAACTAATAACATAATATAGCAACCCGGCCTATACCAAGATCAAACTCACAATATACCATAACAACCCGGCCTACACCAATACCAAACTAGTAACATAATATTGCAATCCGACCTACACCAAGACCAAACTCACAATAGATATAACACGATTCCCGGTCACTCAAGAACCACTAACAAATATCACATTTCAATAAAATAGCCTGGTTCACTCATGGAACCAATAACAGTCAATGCAATACAATAATATCAATGCAATAATGCAATAAAATAAACTCATACCAGGCGTGGTACTCGAGCCAACCGTTAGTAATATCCCATACCAGGCGTGGTACCTGAGCCAACCATTTGTTATACCCGTACCATGTGTGGTACCCAAGCCAACCATTAGTATATCCCATACCAGGTGTGGTACCCGAGTCAACCATTTATTATACCCGTACCAGGTGTGGTATTCGAGCCAACCGTTAGTATATCCTGTACCAGGCGTGGTACCCGAGCCAAGTGAATGTCAATTAGTCCACAGTCAAATAATGAATAAACAACTTGTAAAAATCAACAAGTAACACACCATTCAATCCACAGACTGTAAAACAGGACCCTCAGACATTCTAAAAAATTCCCCTAAGCAATGTAATTTATGCAAGCACTTAGATAAGAGTACAAAAATATACAACATCCGCATGAATTGTAAGCCATCACCTACCCTCTTTCCCGGGTATATAACTTAGCCTCGACCTCCGTCTGGAGGCCAAACACACTCACCCTTTATTTACTAATAATGAACGGTTTTCCTTTTTTTAGCATAATTTAACAACCACATTGATTTCGAAACTTGCATAAATAATAACAATGTGAATTACCACCCCTTAGCCCTTAGAAAAACCAACACTACTTATCATGCCCTTCGTATTTCTGAAACCTCACCTAGGAGTTTCCCATTTTCATACCCATTTAGTTATCTTTGCAATTCTCGAATCCCCGAACCTTCCCTACATTCCTGTCCCTGAGCCCTATCATCTTATCATACCAAGACAACATAAACAGCCCCAAACAATTATCAACAACTCACAATTCAATCCAACCAATTCCTAGCACACACATAACTAACACCGAGTTCACCAGACTCCGTGCCCGGAGGCCTAATCATGGATTCTCCTTTTCCACTATACAATAAGTACAGAATGTAAGCAGGTCTATCTACTCAATGAAAAACCTAGCCTACATGGACGCCAAGCATCTGCAACCGTGCGTTTCTGACTCCGTGGAGGCATTCCTGGCGGTCCTGCAGGCTCGAATCCATGGTTTCGCGTCCTTTTTACCAAAATTCCTCCTCCCCATGGCTCCCAAGACTTGGAGCAGCCTAGGAAGGTTTTTTGGAATAACTCTCGTCTGTTTTGGGGCTGAATAGGAGAGAATGAAATTAAAAACCCATTTTCTGGGTTTTCTGGTCACATCGCTACGCTATAGCGATACCGCCGTAGCGGAGTCAACCGTTATGGCAGAGGTTGACCGTCTTGACTTCCGCTATAGCAGAATTTCCACTATAGCGGAGGTCACCTTGGCAGAGCGGTAGCGCTCGTCACGAACAGAATGTCGAGAAATCTCCAAAATTAGTCCATTTTACAACACACTTATTTTTCCGATATTCTGGAACAACCCCTTCACGTCAACCTCAATTTTGGGAGCTCTACTTACCCATATTCGATTCTGAAAAGTCCCCCGGACTCCTCTATGTCTTAGTTACAAGGTAAACTAGCTCAAACTAAGACATCTAACATAATCCTTACCCAGATTTCCCTAGACCCTACCTCGCTCCAAAACCAGTCGAGACTAGCCTAACCAAGAATTTTCAACTCCCAAACTCGGAAATTTTCTAACCCGAAACTTGGCACGAATGGTATACCCGTAATGACGAACCTGGTCATTACAATAGATACCAATTTACCCATTGTTCATCCTAAAACGATCTCTACGGCGGAGGGAAACAACAAGCCCGTCCCTCAATCTTAATGCTCTACCATGACAGCATAAATATAACCTTACGTAAACCACCAAAAACCTCCCAATCCCTTGGTATACCCAACTCAGTCGTGCCCAAGAAATACGGGGCCTTATCGAAACACCGAAGCAAAAGAAACTCAACGAATGACCCAAAATAATTTCCATGACAAGGGAACCAGATCCTACCATAGCGACCCCTTTTCCGCTATACCCGGAGTTCTACTAACCCGAACTCTATTCCGAAAGATTCCTATGGGGTACTATGCCCCTCACATATCATCCTATCACCTTACTCCTATCAACACTATACCCGAGATACCACGTGCCTCTAAACCACATAACAGCAAAAAAATTCCATTGGAACCCATCCTAGCCTGAGATTTTATCAACTATCACCTTAGGGGGAACTATATCTCGGCACTTACACCCTAGCCGAGGTTAAAACTGGTACACCCCTACCTCTCAAAGAGCAGTAACACTGGGCATTATCATGGTGAAGAAGAGAGACAATAATGCTAAAGAATGCATTTTAATAACCCCACTCCTTCAATTGACCCTACCACTAAGGCTTTTCAATAATAAACCAGTCAATAATTACCCTCATAACATAGCCTATGAGTAATGTCCAATACTACTCAGTCAATTATGGGTAATCTTGTCAAATTCCACATGGGTAACTATTCCCACCAGTGGTCAATCACAATCTTATCAATACCCTGGGCTACCATGTCTACCCTTTCTTTTCTTCGCGTATGGATGCTAAATTTCTGACAAATTCTCTTATACGCATACTATATTAGCTAAATCATTGGTTTCCTTGTTTTACAAAGCAATTCGCAGCTTAATACTTGCTTTTACATTGCCCCCGGGAATGAATGAGAACAGGGGAAAACATGGTGAGGCTCCTACCTCGCGCCCTTTCCGCTATAGCGGTGGTCTCGCCGCTATAGCGATTCTGCAGTAGCGGTTGGCTTCCGCATAGCGGTCCCAACGGTAACAGTACATGAAATTTTTATTTCCAGCTAAATGCACTCACCCCCCTTCCCAGTTACCACTGTCTAAACCTGTAAATCACGTCATGGTCTTAAATCACCCTCAAGACCATTCCCGGCATTATCGCATCACAAATCATGGCACATCATGAAATACAAGAAATCACAACAACATTTGCTTCTCGACAATATCTTCCTGCCATTACACACTAATGGCTCCCTTGTTCCCTTGGTTCCCAACCAAGTCCTGACTGTCATGAAACTGGAATTTCCCTACAGTACAAAATCCCTTTTTGTTCCCTTACCATCTATATAAATGGTAAGCCTATACCCGAATGTAATGCAAACAATTCCAATTAAGGCATATCGCAATTTATTATTTAAAACAATCACAATTTTCAAAGCTAGAAATAACTTTTCTTTAAGTTACCATCATGAGTTAACCAAACAATTTCCTTACCATAGTTCCTGCTATCAAGCAATGATAACCCCTTTTCCCCCATGGTTCCTAACCAATCCTGACTGTCCTGAAACTGGAGTTTCCCTACAGTCGTATGCCTCGTCCCCTTACCATTTTTACCATTGGCAAGCCCATTTCCGAAATGTAACACCACTTTACTGACCAATCTTAAGTACACATAAAAAGTAATTATCAAACAAAGCTCACCAATTCAAGTTATGACTTCTCCCAGACCAAAACATTCACAGCAAATCAAATAACTGCACACCACACATTTGCAGTCATTCAAACAATATCAATACTCATAAGCACAATCTCAAGTCTCAAGCTTAAATAGTCAATCAAATAAGTTTCATTGCTTTGTATTTGCCTAATGGATGACCATTAGCCGATCCATCCATACCTTTCCATAGCCTCCCCGGCCAGATATCAATTGGAACCTTCCTGGTTCCAATCCTTCTTGCTTATTTGCCATACCCGGAGTCCAATGGCATCCTTTACCTTCTTGAGATACCAATTGGAATCGAGAGATACCAATTGGAATCAACCCATACAAGCAAGTAACGAAACCGCACGAGAAGGAATGAAAGAGGAGAGATGTTTCCTAGAATGCCTCATAGCTCCCCAAAGATAAGATGTGGACGTCAACACACCAATCCGTAGGACTCTATTCGACACTTTGCTCTTGTACTAGGAGACCGGTAACCTAGGATCTGATACCATCTATCACGATCCAACCTACCGACCGTGCGGGTGCCTAATCTAACCACCTAGATAGACGAACCCTCACCACCTGTGATGACCCAACCCACCGGGCCGTGCGGGTGCCTACTCTAACCACCTAGATAGACAAACCCTCACCACCCGTCCAACGGGTGACATGCAGAAAATAAAAAGTACCAAAATAACCTTCCTTTTATTATGAAAGCCTTGTTATTACAACATTTGAAAAACAGAAAACAGTTCTGAAATATAAATTACCCTTCCCTAGGACCTAGTCTAAACAGGTACAAGAGCTACTACAAGATTTATACAAGAGGGAAAAGTAAATGAGGCACAACTTCTGTCATGGAGTCGAAGGACAGAAGCTGCTGCAGATCACCATCGTCACGTACCTATGAAACATCACCAGTCCTGCAACCAGACTATACCCAAAAAGGTATAGCAAGAGTAGAGTTAGTACAACCACACGTACTGGTAGGCATCATCGGCCAACCCGAATCCACTCCTACCATCATATAAGAAGAATAGGGAAAAACATGAAAATAAATAGTATAACTCCCCCTTCACCTTTAGCCTTGACCCTGACATCTAGGACTTCCCAAGTCTCACTCATAACTAGACTTCTCAAGGTCGCCTTGTCACCCAGACTTCTCAAGTCACCTTGACATGTAGACTTCCTAAGTCACCTTTACCCTAATCAGCTACCTTGACTAGAATATCCAGACCAAAATCGGCCCACTGCCCAACCAAACCACTTATACCCAAGTATTACAGACCATTTTCTGGACTTTCCCGGACTTCTAGGATAGCTTTACCACCTGGCTATATTAACCAATAACCACTCCCAAACTCTCAGTCTTCCTCTATATTTACCAACCACATGCAATTCACCCAACAACCATTGATACCTTCAATGACCACCATAGAGCTACATCTAAATCCCTTCTTG
Source organism: Jaltomata sinuosa (assembly GCA_003996215.1). Taxonomy (NCBI): domain Eukaryota; kingdom Viridiplantae; phylum Streptophyta; class Magnoliopsida; order Solanales; family Solanaceae; genus Jaltomata; species Jaltomata sinuosa. Next base: position 242,557 of record QJPP01007264.1, read on the forward strand.
GATCACATAACCCGGACCCTCCAAGGATCCTCCATCCACACCTAAGTGTTCAACAGACTACCCCGGTCTACACCAAGACCCACCCTTGGCTTAATAACCATGATAATTCATGACCGTCATTATTACACTTAATGATATCAATTTATGAGCACATAATCTCTTTTAAATAGTCCAAACCCACCCGGATCCTCCTCACACATCTAGTGTTAACATGACAAACCCGGTCTACACCAAGACCAACTAATAACCAACATAATAACCCGGTCTACACCAAGACCAACTAATAACCAACATAATAACCTGGTCTACACCAAGACCAACTAATAACGTAACATAGCAACCCGACCAACACCAAGACCAACTCACAATATACTATAACAACCCGGCCTACTCCAAGACCAAACTAATACCATAATATAGCAACCTGGCCTATACCAAGACCAAACTCACAATATGTTATAACAACCCGGCCTACACCAAGACCAAACTAATAATATGCTATAACAACCCGGCCTACAACAAGACCAAACTAATAACATAATATAGCAACCCGACCTATACCAAGACCAAACTCACGAATCAATACAATGATAACCCGGCCTCTCAAGGACCATATGCACTATCAGACTTCATAAACACAATTCGGTCCACTCAAGGAACCATTATAAAAAAAATGCAGCAATACAATAAAGTAAACCCGTACCAGGCGTGGAACCCGAGCCAACCAAATAGTAACCTATACCAGGCGTGGTACCCGAGCCAACCAAATAGTAACCTATACCAGGCGTGGTACCCGAGCCAACCAATTAGTAACCTGTACCAGGTGTGGTACCCGAGCCAACCAAATAGTAACATGTACCAGGCGTGGTACCCAAGCCAACCGAATGTCAACAATCCACAGTCAAATAATGAACAAACAACTTGTAAAACTAACAAGCAACACACTGTTCAATCCATAAATTGTAAAACAGGACCCTTAGACATTCTAAACAATTCCTCTAAGCAATGCAATTCATACAAACACTTAGATAAGAGTATAAAAATATACAACATTCACAGGAATCATAAGCCATCACCTACCCTCTTTCCCAGGTATATAACTTAGCCTCGACCTCCGTCTGGAGGCCAAACACATTAACCTTTTATTTATGGAAAATGAACAGTTTCCCTTTTTAGCATAATTTAACAACCACATTGATTTTCGGAACTTACCTAAATAATAACAATGTGAATTACCACCCCTTAGCCCTTAGCAAAACCAACACTACTTATCATGCCTTTCGTGTTCCCGAAACCTCACCTAGAAGTTTTCCTATTTCCATACCCAATTAGTTATCCTTGCAATTCCCGGTTCCCCGAGCATTCCCAACATTCCAGTCCCTGAGCCCTATCATCTTATCATACCAAGACAACATAAACAACTCCAAATAATTATCAACCACCCAAAGGTCCTACAATATCCAGTATCCAATCCACCAGACTCCGTGCCCGGAGGCCTAAAACATGAAATCTCCATTCCACTATACGATAAGTACAGAATGTAAACAGGTCTAACTACTCATGAAAAACCTAGCCTACTTGGATGCCAAGAAGCTGCAACCATGCATTTCTGGCTCCGTGGAGGCGTTCCTGGCGGTTCTGCAGGCCCGAATTCGTGGTTTTGCGTCCGTTTTACCGGAATTCCTCCTCCCCATGGCTCCCAAGCCTTGGAGCAGCCCAGAAGGGTATTTCGAATAGCTCTCATATTTTTTGGGGCTGAATGGGAGAGAATGAAACTAAAAACCCATTTTCTGGGTTTTTTGGTCACGTCGCTCCGCTATAGTGGTCCCCGCTCCGCTATAGCGGTACCGCCGTAGCGGAATCAACCGCTATGTCAGAGGTTGATCGTATTGACTTTTTCTATAGCGGTAATTATTTCACTATAGCAAAGGTCGTTGTGGCGGAGCAGTAGCACTCGTCACAGAGAGAATGCCGAGAAATCTCCAAAATTAGTCCATTTTATAACACACTTATAACCTCAACTTTGGGAGCTCTACTTACCAGAAATTCGATTCTGAAAAGTCCCCCGGACTCCTCTATGTCTTAGCGACAAGGAAAACTAGCTCGAACCAAGACATCTAACCCAATACTTACCCGAATTGCCCTAGATCCTACCTCGCTCCAAAACCGGTCGAGACTAGCCTAGCCCAGAATTTTCAACTCCCAAACCCAGAAGTTTTCTAACTCGAAACTTGGCACGCATGGTTTACCCATAATGACGAACCTGATCGTTACAACAAATACCAATTTACCCATCGTTCATCCCTGAATAATCTCTACAGTGGAGGGAAAGAACAAGCCCGTCCCTCAATCTTAATGCTCTACAATGACAACGTAAATATAACTTTACGCAACCCACCGAAAACCTCCCAATTCCTTGGTATACCCAACTCATCCAAAAATTTAACTCACTTTCTCTCTATCAAGGAATTCCTTTTTTCGAGCTGCACAAGGTAACTAGATTACCCCTCCACGAGTGCCCAAGAAATCCGGGGCCTCATCGAAACACCGAAGCGAAAGAAACTCAATGAATGACCTAAAACAATTTCCATGACAAGGGAACCAGATCCCACCATGGCGACCCCTTTTCCGCTATACCCGGAGTTCTGCTAACTCGAACTCCATTCCGGAAGCTTCCTACGGAGTACTATGCCCCTCAAATATCATCCTATCAGCTTACTCCTATCAGCACTATTGTCACGACCCAACCTACCGGGCCGTGCAAACGCCTACTCTAATCACCTAGATAGATGAACCCTCACCACCCGTCCAACAGGTAACATGCAGAAATTAAAATAACCCATTAAATCAATCCATTTTTATACATGAGAAAATCCTCTTACAAAATACAAAAAAAAAACACCCTCCCTAGGATCTAGTCTAAACAGGTACAAGAGCTACTATAAAATGATACAAGAGAGAAAAGACACAACTTCCGCCATGGAATCAAGGACAGAAGCTGCTGGAGATCCTTATCGCTGCGAACCTATGAAACATCACCAACCTGCAACCAGACTATACCCAAAAAGGTTTAGCAAGAGTAGAGTCAGTACAAACACACGTACTGGTAGGCATCATCGGTCGTCCCGAATCCACTCCTACCATCATATAAGAAGAACATGAAAAAACATGACTGTAAATAATAGGACTGGATTCCCATCCTCCAACATTATTACGCTGCCAACTCCCTCATCCTCAAGACTTCCGAGTCACACTAACCTTAGACTCCCCAACTCACCAAATCCTAGACTTCCCAAGTCACATTACCCTTCACCAAAGTCCATGTCCATGACTGGACTGCCCTTCCCTTAACCAAATCAACTGCTCTGACCAAACATTCAGACTTAACCCGGCTAACTGCCCAACTCAACCACTTATACCCATAGCATTACTTACCAGTATTCAACCCCTTTACAGACCTTTAGGACAATCCTCCAACATGTCCGCGAAAACCAGAAACTATAACCCCAAACTCTCAGTCTCTCTCCCAATCTAACCACCACATGAAATCCACCTAGCAGCCCTTGCTACATTTATTGACAACACTAGAGTTACATCTAAATCTCTTTACAGCACATGACCCGGACCCTCCAAGGATCCCCCAACCACATCTAAGTGTTCAACAGTCCACATGGTCTACACCAAGACTCTCCCTTAGCTTATTAAACACAATTAATCCCTACCCGCCAAAGACACACTCAATGACGATAAAATATATATATAACCCCCTTCTTTCACATAATCCGGACCCACCCCAGGATCCTTTCTAAATAATTCTAAGTGTCAATGAACAACCCGGCCTAATCCAATACCAACTCAATGATATAACAGAAATTCCCGGTCACTCAAGGACCACCAGAACAAGTATCTCAATTCAAATAAACAAGCCGGTCCACTCACGAAACCAATATTAGTCAATGCAACACAATAATATAAATGAAATGATGCAGTAAAATAAACCCATATCAGGCATGGTACTCAATCCAATCGTTAGTATTCCCGTACCAGGTGTGGTACTCGAGCCAACCATTAGTATTCTCGTACCAGGCATGGTACCCGAGCCAACCATTAGTATTCTCGTACCAGGCGTGGTACCCGAGCCAATCGTTAGTATTCCCGTACCAGGCGTGGTACCCGAGCCAATCGAATGTCAATAATCCACAGTCAAATAGATGAACAAACAACTTGTAAACCAATAAGCAACCACACCATTCAACTCACAGACTGTAAAACAGGACCCTTAGGCATTCTACACAACTTCCCTAAGCAATGTAATTCATACAAACACTTAGATAAGAGTACAAAATTATACAACATTCACAGGAATCGTAAATCATCACCTACCCCATTCTGGGTAACAGGTGAACCGTTAAATCCTCTCCGAAGACTAACCCGGTTCGCCTCCTTATTCTAACACAACACAACCGATTCCCCTTTCTTGCTAAATGCTAGCAACTATGCAAATTCTGGACCCTTACCCGATTCCCGACTACAAAAATGAAAACCTCCTCTTAACCCTTAATAGGAATGACGACCATAATTCTTGCCATTTACCTTTTGAAGACCATAACTATGAGTCCCCTAATCCTATTATCGTGGTTTCCCAACATTTCCCGGTTCCCCGAACCTTTCCGACATAACAGTCCTTTAACCCATCATTTTATCACACCAAGATAAATAATACAACCACATAACACAAATCACAAGACCATCCATTTACTCCGTACATCCTAGGTCAACATAGTCAAACCCGAATCTGCCAGACTCCATGCCCGGACGCCTAAAACATGGATTCTCCATTTCTACTATACAATCAAGTACAAAAAGTAAACAGGTCTAACTACTCATGAAAACCTAGCCTACCTGGGCGCCAAACAGCTGTAACGGTGTATTTCTGGCTCTGTGAATGTGTTCCCGGCTGAACGATGGTCCTGGAATCTGTTGTTCCGTGTCCCTTCAGCCATGACCCCTCCTCCTCATGGTTCCTTAGCCTTGAAGCAGCATGGGAGGGTTTTTGGGGGAACCCTCGTATATTTTCCAACTGAGGAGAAGAGACTTTTTAATAAAATCCTGTCACAGGCTACTGCCTCCCGCAGCTCCGCTATAGCAGTATGTCCCTCCGCTACAGTGATTATGCTATAGCGGAGTGACGTCAGCCTGGATTATTTCTGAAAATCAAAAAATTTCCATGACGTCAACCTACTTACCCCGAATGAATTTTTAATCATTTTCCCCCAAATTTATGATATCGAGAAAAATTAACATAATGATGGACCCAATCGTTACAACTATACCCCGAGACACCACGTGCCTCTAAACCACACAACAACAAAAATTCCATAGGAACCCATCCTAGCCTGAGATTTTGTCAACTCTCACCTTAGGGGGAACTCTATCTGAGCATTTACACCCTAGCCGAGGCTAAAACTGGTACACCCCTACCTCTCAAAGAGCAGTAACACTGGGCATTATCATGGTCAAGAAGAGAGACAATAATGCTAAAGAATGTATTTTAATAACCCCACTCCTTCGATTGACCCTACCACTAAGGCTTTTCAATAATAAACCAGTCAATAATCACCCTCATAACGTAGCCTATGAGTAATGTCCAACACTACTTAGTCAATTATGGGTAATCTTGTCAAATTCCACATGGGTAACTATTCCCACCAGTGGTCAATCACAATCTTATCAATACCCTGGGCTACCATGTCTACCCTTTTTTTTCTTCGCGTATGGATGCTAAATTTCTGACAAATTCTCTTATACGCATACTATATTAGCTAAATCATTGGTTTCCTTGTTTTACAAAGCAATTCGCAGCTTAATACTTGCTTTTACATTGCCCCCGGGAATGAATGAGAACAGGGGAAAACATGGTGAGGCTCCTACCTCACGCCCTTTCCGCTATAGCGGTGGTGTCGCCGCTATAGCGATTCTGCCGTAGCGGTTGGCTTCCGCATAGCGGTCCCAACGGTAACAGTACAGGAAATTTTTATTTCCAGCTAAATGCACTCACCCCCTTCCCAGTTACCACTGTCTAAACCTGTAAATCACGCCATGGTCTTAAACCACCCTCAAGACCATTCCCGACATTATCGCATCACAAATCATGGCACATCATGAAATACAAGAAATCACAACAACATTTGCTTCTCGACAATATCTTCCTGCCATTACACACTAATGGCTCCCTTGTTCCCTTGGTTCCCAACCAAGTCCTGACTGTCCTGAAACTGGAATTTCCCTACAGTACAAAATCCCTTTTTGTTCCCTTACCATCTATATAAATGGTAAGCCTATACCCGAATGTAATGCAAACAATTCCAATTAAGGCATATCGCAATTTATTATTTAAAACAATCACAATTTTCTAAGCTAGAAATAAATTTTCTTTAAGTTACCATCATGAGTTAACCAAAAAATTTCCTTACCATAGTTCCTGCTATCAAGCAATGATAGCCCCTTTTCCCCCATGGTTCCTAACCAATCCCGACTGTCCTGAAACTGGAGTTTCCCTACAGTCGTATGCCTCGTCCCCTTACTATTTTTACCAATGGAAAGCCCATTTCCGAAATGTAACACCACTTTACTGACCAATCTTAAGTACACATAAAAAGTAATTATCAACGAAGCACACCAATTCAAGTTATGACTCCTTCCGGACCAAAACATTCACATCAAATCAAATAATTGCACACCAGACATTTATTGTCATTCAAATAACATCAATACTCATAAGCACAATCTCATGGATGACTATTAGGCGATCCATCCATACCTTTGCATAGCCTCCCCGGCCAGATACCAATTGGAACCTTTCCGGTTCCAATCCTTCTTGCTTGTTTGCCGTACCCGGAGTCCAATGACATCGTTTACCTTGTTGAGATACCAATTGGAATCGAGAGATACCAATTGGACTTATCCCATGCAAGCATTTAACGAAACCGCACGAGAAGGAATGACAGAAGGGAGATGTTTCCTAGAATGCCTCATAGCTCCCCAAAGATTAGATGTGGACGTCAACACACCAATCCGTAGGACTAGATTCAACACTTTGCTCTTCTACTGGGAGACCGGTAACCTAGGCTCTGATACCATTTGCCACGACCCAACCCATCGGGTCGTGCGGGCGCTTACTCTAACCACCTAGATAGATGAACCTTCACCATCCATCCAACGGGTGACATGCCGAAAATAGAAAGTAGCAAAATAACCTTTCTTTTATTATGAAAGCCTTGTTATTACAACATTTGAAAAATAGAAAACAGTTCTGAAATATAAATTACCCTCCCAAGGACATAGTCTAAACAGGTACAAGAGCTACTCCAAGATTTATACAAGAGGAAAAAGTAAATGAGACACAACTTCTGTCAAGGAGTCGAAGGACAGAAGCTGTTGCAGATCATCATCATCAAGTACGTATGAAACATCACCAGCCCAAAAACCAGACTATACCCAAAAAGTTATAGCAAGAGTAGAGTCAATACAACCACACGTACTGGTAGGCATCATCGGTCGACCCGAATCCACTCCTACCATCATATAAGAAGAATAGGGAAAAATATGAAAATAAACAGTATAACTCCCCCCTTCACTTTTAGCCTTGACCCTGACATCTAGGACTTCCCAAGTCTCACTCATAACTAGACTTCTCAAGGTCGCCTTGTCACCCAGACTTCTCAAGTCACCTTGACATGTAGACTTCCCAAGTCACCTTTACCCTAATCAGCTACCTTGACTAGAATATCCAGACCAAAACCGGCCCACTGCCCAACCAAACCACTTATACCCAAGTATTACAGACCATTTTCTGGACTTTCCCGGACTTCTAGGATAGCTTTACCACCTGGCTATATTAACCAATAACCACTCCCAAACTCTCAGTCTTCCTCTATATTTACCAACCACATGCAATTCACCTAACAACCATTGATACCTTCAATGACCACCATAGAGCTACATCTAAATCCCTTCTTGGATCACATAACCCGGACCCTCCAAGGATCCTCCATCCACACCTAAGTGTTCAACAGACTACCCCGGTCTACACCAAGACCCACCCTTGGCTTAATAACCATGATAATTCATGACCGCCATTATTACACTTAATGACATCAATTTATGAGCACATAACCTCTTTTAAATAGTCAAGACCCACCCGGATACCCCTAGCACATCTAGTGTTAACATGACAAACCCGGTCTACACCATAACCAACTAATAACCAACATAATAACCCGATCTACACCAAGACCAACTAATAACCAACATAATAACCCGGTCTACACCAAGACCAACTAATAACGTAATATAGCAACCCGGCCTACACCAAGACCAACTCACAATATACTACAACAACCCGGCCTAATCCAAGACTAAACTAATACCATAATATAGCAACCCGGCCTATACCAAGACCAAACTCACAATATGTTATAACAAACCGACCTACACCAAGACCAAACTAATAATATGCTATAACAACCCGGCCTACACCAAGACCAAACTAATAACATAATATAGCAACCCGGCCTATACCAAGACAAAACTCACGAATCAATACAATGATAACCCGGCCTCTCAAGGACCATATGCACAATCAAACTTCATAAACATAATCCGGTCCACTCAGGGAACCATTATAAAAAAATGCAGCAATACAATAAAGTAAACCCGTACCAGGCGTGGTACCCGAGCCAAGCAAATAGTAACCTATACCAGGCATGGTACCTGAGCCAACCAAATAGTAACATGTACCAGGCATGGTACCAGAGCCAACCAATTAGTAACTTGTACAAGGCGTGGTACCCGTGCCAACCAAATAGTAACTTGTACCAGGCGTGGTACCTGAGCCAACCGAATGTCAACAATCCACAGTCAAATAATGAAAAACCAACTTGTAAAACCAACAAACAACACACTGTTTAACCCACAGACTGTAAAATAGGACCCTTAGACATTATAAGCAATTCCTCTAAGTAATGCAATTCATACAAACACTTAGATAAGAGTATAAAAATATACAACATTCACAGAAATCGTAAGCCATCACCTACCCTCTTTCCCAGGTGTATAACTTAGCCTCGACCTCCGTCTGGAGGCCAAACACATTCACATTTTATTTACAAAAAATGAACGGTTTCCCCTTTTAGCATAATTTAACAACCACATTGATTTTCGGAATTACCTAAATAATAACAATGTGAATTACCACCCCTTATCCCTTAGCAAAACCAATACTACTTATCATGCCCTTCGTGTTCCCGAAACCTCAACTAGGAGTTTCCTATTTGCATAACCAATTAGTTATCCTTGCAATTCCCGGTTCCCCGAAACTTTCTGACATTCCAGTCCCTGAGCCCCATCATCTTATCATACCAAGACAACATAAACAACCCCAAATAATTATCAATAACCCACAATTCAATCCAACCAAAAGTCCTACAATATCCAGTATCAATCCGCCAGACTTCGTGCCCGGAGGCCTAAAACATGAAATCTCTATTCCACTATACGATAAATACAGAATGTAAATAGTTCTAACTACTCATGAAAAACGTAGCCTACCTGGATGCCAAGCAGCTACAACCGTGCATTTGTGGCTCCGTGAAGGCATTCTTAGCAGTCCTACAGGCCTGAATCCGTGGTTTTGTGTCCTTTTTACTGGAATTCCTCCTCCCTATGGCTCCCAAGCCTTGGAGTAGCCTAGGTGGGTTTTTGGAATAGCTCTCATCTGTTTTCGGGCTGAATGGGAGAGAATGAAATTAAAAACTCATTTTCTGGGCTTTTTGGTCACATCGCTTTGCTATAGCGGTCCCCGCTCTGCTATAGAAGTACCATCGTAGTGGAGTCAACCGCTATGGTAGAGGTTGACCATTTTGACTTTCGCTATAGTGGTAATTATTCTGCTATAGCAGAGGTCACTATGGCGGAGCGGTAGCGCCCTCTTGTGTAAGGGCTCTAGAGTTAAAGTTCAAACTCACCTTCTTAGCGCTCTTCATGAACAGAATGTCGAGAAATATCCAAAATTGGTCCATTTTACAAAACACTTATTTTTTGACGTTTCGGAATAACCCCTTCACGTCAACCTCAATTTCGGGAGTTCTACTTACTCGAATTTGATTCCAAAAAGTCCCCCAGACTCCTCTATATCTTAGCTACAAAGAAAACTAGCTCAAACCAAGACATCTAACCTAATCCTTACCTGGATTGCCTTAGACCCTACCTCGCTCTAAAATTGGTCGAGACAAGCCTAGGCAATAATTTTCAACTCCCAAACCCGAAAGTTTTTTAACCCTTAACTTGGCATGAATGGTTTATCCGTACCGATGAACCTGGTCATTACACCACCCGTACAACAGGTGACATGCGGAAAATAAATAGTAGCAAAGTAACCTTCCTTTTATTATGAAAACCTTGTTATTACAACATTTGAAAAAAAAATATTTCTGAAATGTAAATTACCCTCTCTAGGACCTAGTCTAAACAGGTATAAGAGATACTACAAGATTTATACAGAACATGTAAAAGAGACACAACTTCCGTCATGTAATCGAACAACAGAAGCTGTTTGAGATCACCATCGTCATGTACCTATGAAACATCACCAACCCTGCAACCAGACTATACCAAAAAGGTATAGCAAGAGTAGAGACAATACAAATACACGTACTGGTAGGCATCATCGGTCGACCTGAATCCACACATACCATCATATAGAAAAACAGGGAAAACATGAAAATAAACATTATAACTCCCTCCTTCACCTCTAGCCTTGACCCTGACATCTAGAACTTCCCAAGTCTCACTCATAACTAGACTTCTCAAGGTCGCCTTATCAGCCAGACTTCCCAAGTCACCTTGTCACCTAGACTTCCCAAGTCACCTTGACATGTGGACTTCTCAAGTCACCTTTAACCTTTACCCCAGTCAACTACCTTGACTAAGTAACCAGACTAAATCCAGCCCACTTCCCAACCAAACCACTTATACCCAAGTATTACCTATTATTTTTTTGGACTTTTCCGGACCTCTAGGAAAGTTTTACCACCTAGTTATATTAACTCATATCCACACCTAGACTCTCAGTCTTCCTCTATATTTACCAACCACATGCAATTCATCTAACAATCATTTACACCTTCAACGATCACCATAGAGCTACATCTAAATCCCTTCTTGGATCACATAACCTGGACACTCCAAGGGTCCTCCATCCACACTTAAGTGTTTAATAGACTACCCCGGTCTACACCAAGACCCACCCTTAGCTTATTAACCATAATAATTCATGACTGCCATTATTACACTTAATGACATTAATTTATGAGCACATAGCCTCTATTAAATAGTCTGGACCCCCCTCACACATCTAGTGTTAACATGACAAACCTGGTCTATACCAAGACCAACTAATACCTAACATAATAACCCGGTATACACCAAGACCAACTAATAACATAATATAGCAACCCGGCCTACACCAAGACCAACTCACAATATACAATAACAACCCGGTCTACACCAAGACCAAACTAATAACATAATATAGCAACCCGGCCTACACCAAGACCAAACTCATAATATGTTATAACAACCCGGCCTACTCCAAGACCAAACTAATAATATGCTATAACAACCCGGCCTACACCAAGACCAAACTAATAATATAAATTAGCAACCCGGCCTATACCAAGACCAAACTCACAAAATACCATAACAACCAGGCCTACACCAAGACCAAACTAGTAACATAATATAGCAACCCGGCCTATACCAAGACCAAACTCACAATAGATATAACAAGATTCCCGGTCACTCAAGAACCCCCAACAAATATCACATTTCAATAAATCAGCCTGGTCCACTCACGGAATTAATAACAGTCAATGCAATACAATAATATCAATGCAATGATGCAATAAAATAAATCGGTACCAAGCGTGGTACCCGAGCCAACCGTTAGTAATATCTCGTACCAGGCATGGTACCAGAGTCAACCATTTGTTATACCCGTACCAGGCGTGGTACCCGAGCTAACCATTAGTATATCCTGTACCAGGCGTGGTACCCGAGCCAACCAAATGTTAATTAGTCCACAGTCAAATAATGAACAAACAACTTGTAAAAACTAACAAGAACACACCATTCAATCCACAGACTGTAAAATAGGACTCTTAGACATTCTAAATAATTCCCCTAAGCAATGTAATTCATGCAAACACTTAGATAAGAGTACAAAAATATACAATATCTGCAGGAATCATAAGCCATCACCTACCCTCTTTCCCGGGTATATAACTTAGCCTCGACCTCCGTCTGGAGGCCAAACACACTCACCCTTTATTTATGAATAATGAACGATTTCCCTTTTTTTAGCATAATTTAACAACTATATTGATTTCAGAACTTGCATAAATAATAACAATGTGAATTATCACCCCTTAGCCCTTAGCAAAACCAACACTACTTATCATGCCCTTCGTATTCCCGAAATCTCACCTAGGAGTTTCCCATTTTCATACCCATTTAGTTATCTTTGCAATTATTGATTCCCCGAACCTTCCCGACATTCCTATCCCTGAGCCCTATCATCTTATCATACCAAGATAACATAAACAGCCCTAAACAATTATAAGCAACCCACAATTCAATCTAACCAATTCCTAGCACACACATAACTAACACCGAATCCACCAGACTCCGTGCCCGGAGACCTAATCATGGATTCTCCTTTTCAACTATATAATAAGTACAGAATGTAAGCAGGTCTATCTACTCAATGAAAAACCTAGCCTACCTGAACGCCAAGCAGCTGCAACCATGCGTTTCTGGCTCCGTGGAGGCATTCCTGGCGGTCCTGCAGGCTCAAATCTGTGGAATTCCTCCTCCCCATGGCTCCCAAGCCTTGGAGCAGCCTAGGAGAGTTTTTTGGAATAACTCTCGTGTGTTTTGGGTCTGAATGGGAGAGAATTAAATTAAAAACCCATTTTTGGGTTTTCTGGTCACGTCGCTCTGCTATAGCGGCTCCCACTCCGCTATAGCGGTACCGCCATAGCAGAGTCAACCGCTATGGCGGAGGTTGACCGTCTTGACTTCCATTATAGCAGAATAAATTCTGCTATAGTGAAGGTCGTCGTGGTGGAGCGATAGCGCTCGTCACGGATAGAATGTCGAGAAATCTCCAAAATTGATCCATTTTACAACACACTTATTTTTTTGACATTCCGGAATAACCCCTTCACGTCACCCTCGATTTCGGGAGCTCTACTTACCCGAATTCGATTTCGAAAAGTCCCCCGAACTCCTCTATATCTTAGCTACATAGAAAACAAACTCGAACTAAGACATCTAACCCAATCCTTACCCGGATTGACCTAGACCCTACCTCGCTCTAAAATCGATCGAGACTAGGCTAGCCCAGAATTTTCAACTCCCAAACCCGGAAGTTTTCTGACCCAAAATTTGGCACAAATGGTTTGTCCGTAACGATGAACCTGGTCGTTATAAAGTTATATACTTTGAAAATTTTAAATTTAAACTTTAAGAGTTTAAAATTTAACCTTTGAAAAAAGTTTAACTTATTAGTTATACTTTTTAAAAAAATATTAAATAAGTTATATATTTTGACTCTTTTCCAATTATAAATAATCAAGTTTTAATTTAATTAAAATTAAAAAATAGGGAATACAAAAAATTTGGTTTGGTCCGGTCTTGGTACATATCGGTCTGAAATGGATACGGCAAAAAATATCAGTACGTCCGGTACGGGTATCATCTCCGCTCCGATGGCTTTCCCATTGAGCGGTGCCAGTTTTGATTCAATTTCGGTAAATACTGGTCCGGTTGGTCAAGTTTTGATTCTGTTGTCAGCCTAAGTGCATCATGTTGAATTGCAAAACACCAGCGCACCTTGTTAGGCTCAAGGGTTAATAAATGAATTGAGTTTGCTTTTGAGTTAGTTCACTATGATATTTGGGGGCCATGTTCGATTGTGTTCAAGGATGGATAAACGTATTCTATTATCTTGGTGGATGATTTTTCTAAGATGATGTGGATATACTTTTTGATTATTTTTTTGTGCCTTTTTTGCTTTATTTAAGACTCAATTCGATATTATTGTACGCTTATTAAGGAGTGGCAATCCTAAAAAATACATGTTAAAATTATTTCAGACCTATATGAGATAACATAAAATTCTTCACCAATCATCTTGTGTTTGATACACCTTCTCAAATGAAGTTACTGGAAAAAAAATAGGCATCTACTTGAGTTAGCTCAAGCATTATAATTTTAAATAAAGATTTCTAAATAGTTTTGGGCCAATACAGTCTCTACGACTTATTTTCTGATTAATCACATGACACATATCATGCTTGTCAGTGATGTACTTTATAGTATTTATTTTCTAAATAAGTCATTATTTCTAGTGGAATTTAAGGTGTTTGAAAACATTTGTTACGTTTGAGATGTCCTATTGTCAGTTATCAAGTTGAATCTCAAAACCTTGAAGTGTATTTTCTTAGGCTATTCTCGCCTTAAAAAAGAGTATTGTTGTTATTCTATTGAACTTTAAAAATATTTAGTGTCAATGGATGTGGCTTTTTTGAAAATTACATTATTCTTCTATGCACCTCCCATCTCTACAAGTCAAGAGGAGAAGATGAATGACTAGTCTACCAAGTTATACCGGGACTGTGACAGAATGATCAGATGATGTTATTTCTTATACATTGTATGTTCTTCGATTGAACATCAATCAACTATTAAGCTTATAGCACTAGATCCATCTGCTACAACAAAATTGCCAGGTTTTCAGATTTACTCGAGAAAGCAGAAGATTACTGATACAAATCTTACCCTATTTTCTTTGTCATCAAACCCTCCTCTATCCGATTCTTCAAAAAAAATTGACCTTTATATTGTTTTACATAAAAGTACACATACTTGCAAATTCACATATTTTATTGCTAATTTTATTTTTTATAATCACTTATCTCCTGTATATAGAATCTTGATTGCATCTCTAAATTTCATTTCTATGCTTAAAACGGTGAATGAGGCTTTGGATCATTCTAGATAGTGAATATACCTACTGAAAAGAATGATAAAATGCAAATGAATTTTCACGATCAAAGTTAAATCAGATGACTCTGTAGCAAGACTTAAGATCAGACTTATGGTCAAAGGGTATGCTCAAACTTATGAGGTGAATTATTTAAACATTTTTTTCCTGATTGTCAAACTCACTTTTGTCTAATTATTCATTTTTTGGTTGCTTTTGAAAATTAACTTTTGTATCAATTAGATATTAATTAGAATGCATTCCTTCCTGATGATTTTTATGAAGAGGAGAATATGAAATAACCACCCAATTTTGTTGTTCAGAAGGAGTATGAAAAAGTCTATTACTTGAAAAGGTTCTTGTATGATTTGAAGAAAAGACTTCGAGCTTGGTTTGAAAATTTTAATAAAGCAATTTAAGAGTTTGTACTAAAAAGAGCAAATATGATTATTCTGTCGTTTACAGGTAATCAACAACTGCAACTATTCTCCTTGTTGTATACATTGATGATATTATCATTACAGGAAGAGATTATGCAAAAGCTCTTCTCTTAAATTTTTCTTGCATACTAAGTTTCAAACGAAAGACTTGACACAATTGAAATACTTTTTGACAATGAAAGTAGCTAGAAGCAAGAAGAGAATTTTTCTATCTCAAGAAAACTAAATTCTTTGTTACCGGCAGTGTCACGATCCAGATCGCCGTGAGTGACACTCACCTAACCCCCGTGTGAGCGAACCATCACTTTCCAGAACTTAACCATTCGAATAGCTCAAAACCAATGTGCAAAAAAAAGTAAACTAGTAATCAATATCAATAAATCAACTCTATTATAAATAACCTGCGAAAAATTTCTCCCTAGAATCTGAAAGTCATCGTACCAAAACACTACCAAACTAGAGTACGGGGATGCAACCCCAATAAAAGAAATTGTCTAAGCCCAAAATAAGTGGGCTACAACTCAAATAGATAGAAATTAAGGCAGCTCGACCGAAGTAACTCACCCTTGAAGTCTGAAAGCGCTGGGACTACAAGTGAGGTTGCGTGTCAGCCGCTGAAAGATTGTCTGTACTCACAAAAAGAGAAAAGCAAGTGTAGTATCAGTACACAACCACCGTGTACGGGAAGGATCATCAGCCAGTTCCAAAAAAATAGTATATGAACAGTATAAAGTCAAGTAATAGTACAAGAAGCATGCAACCAGCCAATAGATAATTCTAGACTACAAGTCTCTCCCTAACTTGGACCCACATGCAATCCACTCTAAACAATAATTATAACGCATTACATATCCCGAACCCACCCTGGATCCCCTCTAGACAACACCTAAGTGTCAAGCATACAACCCGATCTACCAGGACCAAACTCATAAATCAATAACAATAATTCGGGCTCTCAAGGACCATAAGCAAATATCACAATTCAGTAACACAACTCGGTCCACTCATGGAACCAATATCAAAATACAATAATGCAATAAAATAAACCCGTACCAGACGTGGTACCTGAGTTAACCAGTTAGTATTTTTCATACTAGGTGTGGTACCCGAGTCAACCATTAGTATATCCCATACTAGGCGTGGTACTTGAGCCAACCATTAGTATACCCATACCAGGCTTGGTACCTGAGTCAACCGAATGTCATAATAATCCACAGTCACAAACAATGAATAAACAACACTTGTAAACCAACAAGCACTAACACCTAGTTCATTTCACAAGACTGAAAACAGGACTTTTGGACATTCATAAATCATTCCCTAAACATGCAACACATACAATACTTAAACCAAAGTACACAAACATACATTGCATACAGGAATCAATAACCATCACCTACCTCGAATAATCAAGCTCTACAGTGCCGGAGCTTTCCCCTTTTCAAGATCTCTTGCTTGTTCTTGGTCTAGAAGCAAACACACAAACACTATAGTTAATTAACTGGCCTAAACTACTCGAATTATACAAAATCCTAAATCCCAGGCCAAATTATGATCATCCCAACCCTTTTTGAGCCTTCCCGCCATTAATTAACCTAAGATTATCATTATATCGATACATTTAGAGAATTTAAGCTTGGTAATCATTACCCATTAACTATAAACAATACCCATGAACTCTAGCACCCTAGAATTCCCTTTTTTCCCCATATTCTACAATCCTAGGTTATATCAAACCTTTTCTCAAGTCCACCCCTAGCATTTCTATAGCGTAAGAAAGATATTATGGAGTTTGGGGAGTAGAATCCTTATCTTTAGGACAAAAAATGATGGAAATCACCCAAAATTACCCCCTTCTTCTCCTAAAATATTTTAAAGAAAACTAAATTATTTTAGGGAAGTTTCTTCATTAAATCCCATCGATCTCCGCTATAGAAGTCTGCTCCACTATAGTGGTACCTCCATAGAGGAGTCATCCGCAATGGAGAAGACTGACTGACGTTGACTTCCGCTGTAGCGGTATTTTCTCGGCTACAACAGAGGTCGCTATGGTGGAGTGTCAATCACCGTGGTGGTTGACATGAAACAAACCATCATAAAGTCCCAAAATTAGTCTATTTTATATCACACTTATTTTTTTGACATCCCGGAACAACCCTTTCGCGTCAATCTCGATTCTGGGAGTTCTACTTACCCGAATTCAATTCTGAAAAATCCTCCGGACTCTTTTATACCTTGGCTAAATGGAAAACTAGCTAAAATCAAGACATTTAACTCAATCCTTACCTGGATTGACCTAGACCATACCTCGCTCCAAAACTGGTCGAGACTAGCCTAGCCCAGAATTTCAAACTCCCAAACCCGGAGTTTTATAACTCTAAGAATTGGCATGAGTGGTTCACCCATAACGACGGACTCGGTCATTATAACAGATACTAATTTATCCATCGTTCATCCCCAAATGATTAAACCCAAAAATATGGAAAGTAAAGAGTAGTACTTGTATCCTCAAACAGGTGAGGGTACTTTTCCCGTAAGTCCTTTTTGGTTTCCCAAGTGGATTCCTCAATCGGATAATGCTTCCATTGAACCTTTACCATACTGATCACCTTTGTCCTTAATTTTCGGACATCCCGATCAAGAACTAAAATTGGTTCCTCTTCATAGTGAAGATCCTTATCAAATAATACTTCATCCCACTTGATGATGTAGTCCCCATCTCTATGGTATCGCTTCAGCATGGATACATGCAATACCAAATGGACACCCGACAGACTGGGCGGCAGTGCTAATCTGTAAGCCACTGGCCCTACGATCTCAAGAACTTCAAACGGACCGATGAACCGAGGGCTGAGCTTACCCTTCTTACCGAAATGCATGACTTCCTTCATTGGTGACACTTTCAACAATACCTGCTCACTAATTTGAAATTTCATGTCCCTTACCTTGTGATCCGCATATTCCTTCTGCCTGCTTTGGGCAGCTAGCAACTTGGTTTGAATGCCTCTTACCTTTTCTTATGCTTCTCTTACCACGTCTACGCCCAAAGACTTTACATCGCCTTCATCGAACCACCCTATGGGTGACCTACAACTCCTCCCATACAGAGCCTCGAACGGTGCCATGTCAATACTAGAGTGGTAGCTATTGTTGTATGATAAATCACACAACGGTAGTAACTAGTCCCAATGACCCTAAAAGTCAATCACGCATGCTCTCAGCATGTCCTCCAACACTTGAATCATCCTCTTTGACTGACCATCAGTCTGAGGATGGAAGGTTGTACTAAAGGTGATTTGAGTGCCCAATTCCTCATGCAAGTTACCCCAAAACTTGGAGGTGAACTGCATACCCCTATCTGAAATAATGGACAGTAGCACCCCATGCAATCTCACAACCTCTTTCATGTAGATCTTAGCCAATTGCTGCGAAATGTAATCCACTTTGACTAGAATGAAGTGAGCTGACTTGGTCAGCCTGTCAACAATGACCTAAATAGAGTCATACTACCCCAAAGTCTTGGGAAGACCCACCACTCCCACTTCCACTCTAGAATGGGCATTCTCTAAAGTAGTCTTGCAGGCCTTTGGTGTTCATACTTGACCTGCTGGTAATTATGACACTTGGACATAAAATTCTTTATGTCCCTTTCATCCTAGGCCACCAATAAAGTTGCCTCAGATTTCTGTACATCTTGGTTATACCCAGATGAATTGAATATCTCAAACTATGAGCCTCTACCAACACCTTCTGAATCATGTCATCAATCCGAGGAACACAAATCCTTCCTATGAAATTTAACACACCACCAAAATCCAATATGGCATCCCCGGACTCTCTGGATATTGGCTTGCTCCGAAGCCTGCTCAACTGTGAATCCTGAAACTGTTTGGCCTTTATCTCCTCTATGAAAGTGGATTTGACCTCAATACTGGCCAATACCCCACCTTGTTCTGAAATACCCAAGTACATGAACTTAGATTCCAATGCCTGAATCTCCATAGCAAGTGGTCGTTTGGACACCCCCAAACAAGCCAAACTGCCCATGCTAACTGTCTTCCGGCTCAATGCGTCCGCCATCACAGTAACCTTACCCGGATGGTACTGAATAGTCACATCATAGTCCTTTAACAACTCTATCCATATTATTTGCCTCAGGTTCAAGTCTTTCTGAGTGAAGACATGTTGCAGACTGTGATGGTCGGTGAACGCCTCACACTTGACACCATAAAGGTAGTGTCTCCAAATCTTGAGAGCAAACACCACCGCTGCCAACTCCAAATCGTGAGTCGGATAGTTTTTCTCATGACTCTCCAACTGGGGTAGAAATATGGATAGGGGAATCAAGGATATCACATATCAAGTTCAGACCCAAAGCAAAACTCACAGACACATAAAAATATATAGAACCTGGGCCAAATAGTAGCGAAGCCATTCTATCACAGACAAGAATGGTACCTGTGATCACCGTATCTCATGCCTCAGCCTTGGTCCTTCCTGAAAATGCGTAACAGTGAGCCTGGTCATCAATGCGAGATACTTCCTTGGCTGGCTGCGCCATACCCCTACCCGCATCACTATTTCCTCTGTCTCCCTGGCATTTCTGAAAGTTACCTCGCCCACCCTATGGACGACCTGTAGCATGACCACCTCTACCTGTCGGGACCACAGCCTTAGACTGCTGCTGAACCTGATTACCAGTCTGCCTGTGAGGGCATTCCTTCTTAAAGTAGCCCAGATCACCACAATGGAAGCAACCACAATCAAGTGTAGGCCTGCTGGCAGATGCGTAAGAGGCTCCCTAGCCTCTAGGAGCTGAAAAATGCTGATTAGCTCCCAGACGATCACCTGTAGCAGCTGGCAGAACTGACTGAATAGGACAGGCTGAGTATATCTACTGATTTTGTCCCCTGGAGTATGAACCACTGTAATTTCCCTTATTTCGGGGCTTCTTGGATAACACTTTAGCCTGCCCCACTTGCTTGACTCTCTCAAGTTTCTTCACATAATCTGTCACTTCATTGAAGCCTTTTCCTGATGAAGTCATATGCACAGACAATACCTGAAGCTCAGTATTCAAACCCTTCACAAACAATCGAACCCGCTCCTCCTCGAAACCCAACAACTGAGTAGCAAAATTAGACAAAGCATGGAAATTTGCCTCATAAGTAGAGACTGACATGTTTTCCTGTTCCAAAGACAAGAACTCATCCTTTATCCGATCCCTCAAAGTATGAGGTACATACTTCTCTAAGAAGAGGGCGTGAAACTGCTCCCAAGTCAGTGGGGGCAAAACAGACGACCAACACTCCACATGAGATCTCCACCACTATTTGACATCACCCTGTAGCTGAAATATGATGAACTCAACCCCATGCTATTGCACAATACCCAGCTTGTGCAACCTCTCATAGCAATCCAATATGAACTCATAAGTATCTTTCCTATCAGTACACTGAAACGTGGGACGTTTCAGTTTGAGGAATTTGGTCAGCATCTTATGTTCACTTCCTGTCATTACCGGGCCTAGCATTGGCCGGAAGAAATCACCTGTGCCTGAAGCTGCATTCATCCTAGGAGTCGTAGTGACTGCTTACTGAGTGCCCAGAGCTTGATTTTCAACACCCGCGGGGGTGGCTCCGGCACCAACCAAACCACTCAAGAAGTTTCAAGCCTGTTGAAATGCTTCGGGTGTCATAAAGGGAAGGCCTGCACCTCAAGCCGATGTTGCCTCTGTTTTCACCCCATCATCCTCCACAACAACTTCCACATCATCGACAACCTATTCTTGAGGTGGGGGAGGGGTTGTTTCTAGCGCTCCTGCAGCTTGAGCTCCACCCCTGGAGGGTGTGGCTCTACCTCGACCTCTGCCCCTACCCCTAGATCTACCTCTGACAGTCTGGCCAGCCATGGGGACCGCTGCTCTAGCTTCATTTTTCCTGGTGTTAACCATCTGTGAACAGAAGAGCGAAAGGGTCAGATACCAATTGGAATCAAGTTACAATATGAAAGAAGAAAGAAGAGATATTTTTCCTAAAGTCCTATAGCCTCCCGCGGAGAAGTAAAAACGTCTCCGTACCATTCTCCAAGACTCTACTAGACCTGTTTTGGTATGACAAGATCAATGAACCTAGAGCTCTGATACCATATTTCTCATGACCCGACCACCGTGAGTGACACTCACCCAACCCCCGAGTGAGCAAACCATCACTTCTCAAAACCAAACCGTTCTAACAGCTCAAAACTAATGTGCAAAAAAAAAAAGTAAACTAGCAATCAATATCAATAAATCAACTCTATTATAAATAACTTGTGGAAAATCCATCCCTAGAATCTGAAAGTCACCATACTAAAACACTACCAAACTAGAGTACGGGGATGCAACCCCAATAAAAGAAATTGTCTAAGCCCAAAATAAGTGGGCTACAACTCAAATAGATAGAAATCAAGGCAGCTCGATCGAAATAGCTCACCTTTGACGTCTGAAAGCGCTGGGACTACAAGTGAAGTCGTGTGTCAGCCGCTGAAAGATTGCCTGTACTCACAAAAAGAGAAAAGCAAGTACAGTATCAGTACACAACTACCATGTACTAGTAGTATCATCAGCCAATTCCAAATAAATAGTATATGAACAGTATAAAGTCAAGTAATAGTACAGGAAGCATGCAACCAGCCAACAGATAATTCTAGACTACAAGTCTCTCCCTAGCTTGGACCCACATGCAATCCACTCTAAACAATAATTATACCGCATTACATATCCCAGACCCACCCTGGATCGCCTCTAGATAACACCTAAGTGTCAAGCATACAACCCGATCTACACCAGGACCAAACTCACAGATCAATAATAATAACCCGACCTCTCAAGGACCATAAGCAAATATCACAATTCAGCAACACAATCTAGTCCACTCATGGAACCAATATCAAAATACAACAATGTAATAAAATAAACATGTACGCTATAGAATTTCCCCCTTCTTCTCCCAAATGTTTTGAAAAAAACTAAACTGTTTTGGATAAGTTTCAGCATTAAATCCCATCGAGCTCCTCTATAGTGGTACCACCATAGCGGAGTCGTCTGCTATGGCGGAGGCTGACCGACGTTGACGTTCGCTGTAGTGGTATTTTCTCCGCTACAACGGAGGTTGCTATGGAGGAGTGTCAACTGCCGTGGTGATTGACACGGAATATAATATTATAAAGTCCCCAAAATTGGTCCATTTTACAACACACTTATTTTTCCGACGTCTCGAAATAACTCCTTCACATTAACCTTGATTCCGGGAGTTCTACTTACCCGAATTCGATTCCGAAAAGTCCTCCAGACTCCTTTATACCTTGGCTAAATGAAAAACTAGCTCAAATCAAGACATTTAACCCAATCATTATCCGAATTATCCTAGACTATACCTCGCTCCAAAACTGACCGAGACTAGCCTAGCCCAGAATTTCAAACTCCCAAACTCGGAGTTTTCTAACTCTAAGAATTGGCACAAGTAGTTCACCCGTAATGACGGACCCGATCGTTACAAGCAGAAATTAAAAAGTTGGTTGTCAAGCCTTGCAGTACTCCAATGGTTCCTTGTTTGCGTCTTATGAAAAATGATGTCGATTCTTTTGATGACCAAGAGAGATATAAGAGATTAGTTAAAAAGTTAAATTATCTTACTGTGACTCATTCAGATATTACTTTTGCAGTAAGTATGGTTAACCAGTTCATGTCTGCGCCCATAGTTAAACATTTGACAACTTTGAAGCAAATCCTATATTACTTAAAAAAAGTTTTTGGACTTGACTTGACATACTATATAACAATCACAACTATTCTTGTATTAAGTATTTTGCATATGCAAATTGAGTTGGATTCGATCAATAAAAGATTTATCACAAATTATTGTGTATATTTTGATGAATACTTGATATCATGAAGACATAAGAAACAAATTGTTGTATCTCAGTCCAGTTCAGAATTTGAGTGTAGAACCATGACATAGTCAAAATATGAGCCAATGTGAATTCATCATCTTTTAACTGAGATCGGATTGAAGTATCCTACTTTGTCAAAACTTTGATGTGCGCTTTATATTGCCTCAAATCTAATGTATCATGAAAAAATCAAACATATTGAAGTTAATTGTCATTCGTGAAAAGATTTAAGAAAATCTAATTTTTACTAGCTACGTGCTAACTGATTTCTTTACAAAAGCATTGAATAAAAGTCGAGTTGATTATCTTTGTAATAAACTGGACATAATCAATATTTATGCTCCACCTTGAGGGGAGTGTTACGAAATAATTAGTGAGCTATAAAAATATTTCCTTCCATATATAGGTGACTCAACTGTAGGAGTAAATCATTAAGATATCTTTCTTTAATTGTTTTGATTAATTTTCTTGCATAGAATCTTATGTAAATGTATCAATACCTTGAATTCATGAATAGAAATAATACGATTCCTCCACAATTACAAAGGTGTAATCTCAATTATCATTCTTTGACGTGCTTAACTCAAAATATTGATGATTAATATCAAAAGACTTATTTAAGATGGTAGGAAATCAAAATTGTTTAGAATTCGATATTTACTAGTTTTTCTGATTCATATTTAAATAAAATTTGTAGTGTAATTACTATTACAAATAAGAATTTTACTAACTGTTCTCTATAGTGGAGAATTGCGAAGCACATTTATAACGATCAGGTTCGTCGTTACGGGTAAACCTTTCGTGCCAAGTTTAGTTAGAAAATTTTCGGGTTTGAGAGTTGAAAATTTCGGGCTAGACTAGTCTCGATCGGTTTGGAGCAAGGTATAGTCTAGGACAATCCGGGTGAGGATTGGGTAATGTTTTTAGTATTGATCTAGTTTTCCTTTTATCTAATACATAAAGGAGTCCGAGGGACTTTTGAAATTGAATTCAGGTAAGTAGAATATTTGGTATGAAGGTTGACATGAAGGACTTGATTTGAAACGTCAAAAAAATTAAGTGTGTTGTAAAATGGGCACTTTTGGGATACTTTACGATATTTTGTCCCATATAATCTCTACAACGACTTCCACCATAGCGGAGAAATTACCGTTATAGCGGAAGTCAACATCAGTCAGCACCACTATTATAATGACCGGGTCCGTCGTTACGAACAATTTAGTTGTGCCAAGTTTTAGAATTAGAAATATCTGGGTTTGGGAGTTTGAAATTCTGGGCCAGGCTATCCTCGGCCGGTTTTGGAGCGAGGTAGAGTCTAGAAAAATTCGACTAAGGATTGGATTAGGTGTCTTATTTTGAGCTAGTTTTCCACGTAGCCAAGACATAAAGGAGTCCGGGGAACTTTTCGGAATCGAATTCGAGTAAGTAAAACTCTCAAAATCGCGTTTGACGTGAAGGAGTTATTTCAGATCATCGGGGGAAACAAGTGTGTTGTAAAAAGGGCAAATGTTAGAAATTCCGGGATATTCTGTCTGTGACAAGCGCAACGACTCCTCCATAGCGAACTCCGCTATAGCGGTGGAAAATACTGCTATAGCGGTGATCAAGGCGGTCAACGCCGTTTGGGATCGCTATAGCGGAAGTCTTCTGCTATAACGGGACCGCTATAGCGAAGCGGGGACTGCTATAGCGGGCTCGACGGGATTTAATGTAGAAACATTCCCCAAAATATTCAGTTTTTACAATTTTATTTTGGGAGAAGGGCTAGGCGATTCCAGGCGTTTTTCCTCCATTTTTCATTGTTTTTCTTACCTAAGGTAAGGTTTATACTTTTTCTACCCGGTAGAATTGCTAGGAAGGAACTTGGGGAAAGATTGGAATAACCTAGGAATAGTAGAATCCGGGGAAGAAGGGGGATTCTTGGCATGGAGGTTCTTGGGTATTGTTAAAAGTAAGATTTTATGATCACATATTGTTAAATTCTCTATTTTTATCCGTGAAAATGATAGAACTAGAAAAATTAATGGCAGGAAGCCCAGGAAAAAGGGTGGGATGATCATGGGTGGCCTGGGGTCTGGGATTTGGTGTAATCCGGGTAATGTGCATGCCTTATTTGTTAATTCTATGTACTTGTGTGTTGTTTTAGACCAAGAACAAGAAAGGAATTCGGAACACGGGAAAGCTCGAGTTGAGTAGAGCTTGGATCATTTCGAGGTAGGTGATGGCTTACGATTTCTGTGAATGTTGTATATTTTGTACTCTTATCTAAGTGTTTGTATGAATTGCATGACTTAGAGGGATTGTGTAGAATGTCTAAGGGTCTTGTTTTACAGTCTGTGAATTGAACGGTGTGTTGCTTGTTGGTTTACAAGTTGTTTGTTCATTATTTTGACTGTGGATTGTTGACATTCAATTGACTCGGGTACCACGCCTGGTACGGGTATACTAACGGTTGGCTCGGGTATCACGCCTGGTACGGGTATACTAACGGTTGGCTCGGGTACCACGCTTGGTACGGGTATAACAAATGGTTGGCTCGGGTACCACATCTGGTATGAAATACTAACGGTTGGCTCGAGTACCACATCTGGTATGAAATACTAACGGTTGGCTCGGGTACCACGCCTGGTACAGATTTATTTTACTGCATTATTGCATTGATATTGCTGCATTACATGGATATTATTACATTGCATTGACTGTTATTGGTTTCGTGAGTGGACCAGGCTATTTTATTGAACTGTGATATTCGTTGGTGGTCCTTGAGTGACCAGAAATCCTATTATATATGTGTAGTTGGTCTTGGATTAGGCCAGGTTATCTGTTTAACACTTAGGTGTTGTTTAGAAGGGATCCCAGGGTGGGTCCGGGCTAGGCAAAAAGAATAATTTATTGAATTCTGTGATTGTGGCTTAGAGTCATAAAAGGTGGAGTTCAGGTGGGAACAAGCTAGGTAGAGACTTGTAGCCTCGGGGAGCCTATTGACTTGTTGCATGCTTCCATACTTGTACTTGATTTGTTGTACTGATTTATACACTATTTATTTGGAACTGACTGATGATCCTACTACTACACAGTGGTGGTGTACTGATACTGCACTTGCTTTTCTTTCTTGTGAGTACAGGAAATCTTCCAGCGGCTGAGACGCGACCTCATCTGTAGTACCAGCGTTTCCAGACTTCAAGGGTAAGCTGCTTCGATCGAGCTGCCTTGAACCTATCATTAGAGTTGTAGCCCATTTGTTTCAGCTTAGACTATTTTTGTTATTTTGGGGGTGCATCCCCGTGCTCTAGATATTGGTAGATGTTTGGTACTGCGACTTTCAGATTCTAGGGGATAATTTCCGCAGGTTAACTTAATAAAGTTTTATTATTATTATTATTGATTTGCTAGTTTACTTTTATGCACTGGTTTTGAGCTGTTAGAATGATTAAGTTCGGAGAAGTGATGGTTCGCTCACCCGGGAGTTGGGTGGGTGCCACTCACGGTGGTCTGGATCGTGACAACTATAGGGGATGGTTCCGCTATGGGGGTACCGCTATAGCGGGGCGTGGACCTCTATAGAGGATGAGTCGAGATTTAATACAAAAAACTTTCCCAAAACGTTCAGTTTTCATCAAGAACGTTTTGGGAGAAGGGCAAGGCGATTTTGGACGAACTTACTTCATTTTTCATCATTTTTCGTTCTAACCTCTATAGAGGATGAGTCGAGATTTAATACAAAAAACTTTCCCAAAACGTTCAGTTTTCATCAAGAACGTTTTGGGAGAAGGGCAAGGCGATTTTGGACGAACTTACTTCATTTTTCATTATTTTTCGTTCTAAAAGTAAGGATTTTAATCCCCTAACTTAGTACTATCTTTCCTACGGAGTAGAATTACTAGTTATGGACTTGGGGGAAGGTTTGAATTGACCTAGGAATGGTAGAATCTGGGTAAAAAAAGGATTCTAAGTATTGCAGTTCTTGGGTCTTGTATATTATGGTTGGTTTATGATCAATTAGCCTTAATTCTCTAAATGTATCCATAAAAATGATAAACTTAGGTGAATTAATGGTGGAAAGGCCCGGGAATGGGTGAAATGATCATAGTTTGGCCTGGGGATTAGGATTTTTGTATAATCCATGTATTTTAGGCCAATAAATTGATTATAGTTATTGTATGTTTGTTTTTAGACCCAGAACAAGCAAGAACTTCGTAAAATGAGAAGGCTCCGATTCAGTAGAGCTTTTATGTAATTCAAGGTAGGTGATAGTTGTTATTTCCCAATATTCATCATGTGTTCATGTACTACTATTTAGTATTGTATGAGTTGCATGCTTAGGGAATGGTTTATGAATGTCAAATTATTCGGTTATCAGTCTTGTGAAATGAACTAGTTGTTATTGCTGGTTGATTTTACAAGTGTATTGTTGTTCATTGTTGTTGACTGTTGGATTTCTGTGTGACATTCGGTTGGCTCGGGTACCACGCCTGGTACAGGTTACTTAATGATTGGCTCGGGTACCATGCCTGGTACAGGTTACTTATTGGTTGGCTCGGGTACCACACCTAGTACGGATTACATATCGGTTGGCTCGGGTACCACGACTGGTACAAATTATATATAGTTAGCTCGGGTACCACGCCTGGTACGGGTTTGCTTTACTTGCATTGGTTGTATTCTTTCAGTGGTCCCATGAGTGGATCGGGTTATGTTATTGAACTGTGATTATTTCAATTGGTCCATGAAAGGCAGGATGATTATAATTGATTGTAAGGTTGATCTTAGTGTAGGCCGGGATTGCATGTCAACACTTAGGTAGTGTTAGGGGGATCCCGGGGGGGAGGGGGGTACGGGCTATGTGAAAAGGTTATACATGTTATTGTCATTGAGTATGTCAATGGTTGTGTCACGACCCAATTTCTCGGTCATGATGGCACCTACAACCCCCGGTAGGTGAACCAATCCCCGTAGCCCAGAACAGTTAGTAATGGGCTATTATCTAGCAAATAAGGGAACAAGACGAATAAAATAGATAACAGGGATATAAATATATACATATGCGAAAACTAAACCAAACCCCAAGACCTGGTATCATAGTATAGAGTCAAACTACATACATGGAGTGCAAATAAACCAAAACTATATATACAGATGTCTCTGAATGGTAATAGAGTACATGAAGCAAAAGATAAACTAAAGCTAAGCTCCGATCGCCAAGAGCTCACCCTCAGTCTGAAGTAGTCCCCAACAGATCTCCAAGCACGAATCACAGCGATCTAAGGCGATGGCCCACGCTAGGATCTGCACCCAAAGATGCAGGGGGGTAGGGGTGAGCACCAAATGCGAAGCATAAGGTACCCAGTAGGTATCATAGGCCGACTGGGCACATATAAGATAAAAGCGTAGTAATAGACAGAATAGAAGCAAGTAGTCACAGAAATCAACGAAAGGTACACAGGAACTAGCCCAGAGGGAAAAACACAGAACCACATGTGAGGCTAGTAAGCAGAATATACACACCATAGGCACAGGTGAAAGTAAGAAACAACGCACCTGGGGTCCTTGCAATAACAGTGTATACAAAATAAGTTTACGAAATGGACGGTATACCGGTAACCTCAAGTGTAAGAAGAAGAGAGAAAGAGTAATGATAGGCATGCTCAGAGACATGAATTAAACTCAACTAATCATCATACCAATCTCATACTTATCCATAATAGAGAACAATTCTGTATGTAAATAGCAAAAGTCTACCTACAGTCCCCCGGCCGCCCATACAACCGAGGAACACAAACAAGTGAAAACAAACTCTCCGGCATCCCATACTACCGGAGCGTACAATCAGCAAACAACAAATAAGGGTGGAGCCTCAAACAATGAATGATATGATGCATGAAGATCTCAAGTGAAATGGTATCTCTGTATGTACCTCCTCCGGCGCCGATCCGGCCCAGCAGGTAGGTTCCATGGAAGGACACTGCCCGTATACCTCTACTCCACCGTATACCCCTCCTCCGGCACACGCAGCCCGTAGCCCCTGGCCCGGATGGCAAGGTCCATGGAGGTCCCAGACCCCATACTAAAACTCAGTATCAGAACATGTCGTCCGGAAGCAAGTCTGGTATCAGGATAGAGACCCAGTCTCGAATATGCAATGCCCAGACCCTGTCCAGGACTAAAGTAGTAGGAAAATGTCTCAAAAACCCCTCCAAGGGTGCCCGGGAAAACCGGGTCTAAACAGTAAAAAGTCATCTCAGGTGCTCGGTCCGACCGAGGCTAAAAATCATCTCAAGTAACAAGAAAACTCAACTAGCACCCCGGCCCTGCCGAGTCTAGCGATAATCGTAAAACTGATGATTTTAAACATAATTTTACTTTCTTTGTCCAAAATATCACAAGTTAAATCAAACCATTTCCAAATTATTTCCATTAAAAACGGGCCCCCGGGGCCATGCAAGGTTTAGAAAATAGTGCCAGTAGGCCCGAAGCCAAAACCATAGTAAAACATGGATAAAACCTCTTTATATGCATGGAAATGGTATGATCACACACAATAGCTGCCCAGCAGCTCACAATCAACCTATCGACCCTGCACAGGCCCACAGCTACTCAGCAAGCATAACCAGCCTAGAAGGATAATTCTATGCCCGGGACTCGCGGACATTCCCAAAATCCCACCTTCTATGTTCCAGAGTCAACAAGGCCTCACAGGACCACAAGGGTAAATAAAATATATCGGCAAATACTACAAGCAACGGAGAAACAAAAGAAGGCGGACATGAATAAAGCGGTCGAGGTCTGTGGTACCAACCTAATAAACCAACCCAAGGATGCCCATTGATACAATTTTATTCTATATATGCGGAGTCTAGGGAAAATAAACCGTAACCTACCTGTCATCCGACGACAAGCTGCTAGAACAACGATGTCCAAGCTCGAACCACTCCGAGAAAATCCAAAACTAAATCAGACTCGGATTTGGGCTTGAATAACTTGACGTAGATAGCTGATTTTCTTTTCAATAATCAAATATCATATTAAATAATTTATTTTCCACATCAAATCCTCTAAGCGTGAGAAGTAACGCTATGCAGCAGCTATATTTAATAGCAATGCTTATGCAGCAACCTACAAATATTATTTTCATGCATTGTCTAATAAAATTGAGTGATACATGCATAGTAATATACATATATATAAAAAAACTTCCAGCAAAGTCAAATGTTGCCAACAATCATTACTCTGCCACTACATGATAACATACTGCCTAACTTTTGTTTGTGCAATGCCTCCACTTCCACGTGGAAGTGGAGGTGGCAACCAATCCGACCCGTTAAGTATATACTCGGGTATTGCATAAATTCATAGTAAAATATATATAACTTTTTGAATATACCATAATTAATAGAAAATCATTTCAAATAAAATCTACTATATTAAAATAATAAATTTCAACATAACTAAATTTACTATCTCCGTTAAAATAATACAATGTATAAAAACCTTATAAAATAAATACATATACCATTATATCGTAACAAAATATTTTTCATAAACCTTTAAAATATTTTGAAAAGGCAATAATAATATAATTTTTACCAAATTCAACTTTTAAATAAAATATTCTCAAATACACGCGCGATGCCAATAAAATTCTTAAGCTTAGGCTCGTAATTCACCAACGCACGATTTTGATACTCAAGAATTCTCTCGGGACCCTCCCTTATGTTTTATCACTGTTTCGGAACTGAAATGGCGTTTTAAAACGTGAAGTTGAGGCATAAATCGAGTTTAACCCGACTCGGTTCGCGACCCGGTTCGCAACCCATTTTCTGCCAGACAGTCCGCGGTAAAACAGTCATAACTTTTCACTCCGAGATCATTTGGACGTGAGGTTTTATGCGTTGGAAACTAGACTCGTAGACCTTCGATTTGGTATTTCGGGGGACTTCTAACTCTTTATATATTGAGAGAAAAGCCCAGAGACATTTTACCCAAAGTTCAGAAAGTTTATTAAAGGAACTTACGATCAAACAAATGGACCCAACACCAAAATACCGGTCCTGACGAGCCTTAAGTGACTTGGGGCCGCTACAAACAAGCTCTAACGGTTCAAGAAAAAACGTATACGTGGAGATAACCGAAAGGGTCATTACAGGTTGTCATTTGGTTACATGTGGATTGGTAAGCTAAGGAAGAGACTTGTTGTCTGGTTATATTGTTGGCTTGTTTACATGTTTACTGTACTCTACTCAGCTTTAGTCTATTGTGCATATCTTGTTTATTTGGAGCTGGTCGATGATTCTACCAGTACACGGTGATTGTGTACTGATTCTGCACTTGACTTTCTTTTTGTGAGTACAGAAAATCTTCTGACGGCTAACACGCGACCTCACTTGTAGATTCGGCAAGTTCGGGATTCAATGGTAAGCTATTCTTCTGGACTACCTTGTTTTCGTCCATGACTAGTTATAACCCACTTATTTCGAGCTTAAACTCTCTTTTTGCTTTTGGGGTTGCATCTAAGTAATCTAGACTTGGTAGATATTTTGATATGGTAACCTTCAGGTCCTAGGGAGAATTTTCGCAAATTCTATTATTAGTATTTTGAGACGTTGAATGCTAGTTTATTTATATGCAACTGATTTTAAGCTGGTAGATTATACTAAGTGTTGGGATCAGAATTGGTTCTCTCATCTGGAGATTGGATGGGTGTCACTCACGACGGTCTGGGTCATCACAACATTAAAAGATTTATGAGATTATGAGTACAAGTAATTAATCATCTACAAACATAATTTAAAATTGCAATGTTGGACTGCCTTTCCTTACCTAATTATTATATAAATATGAAAAAATATAGAGAATTACAACAACCAATATACATCCAACACAGAAAAAAATGGATTGCAACTACTGTCTCATGGTTGAAAAAAATATATGCCTTTTTTCTTTTTTTTTTCTTTGGTCATCAAGTTAATAAAATTGCAAATGCAAAAAGCTTGGAATTATGAAACTTTCTTTAGATGAGAATTAATAATTAATGGGAACTTCATCTTTCTGGAAGTCCAATAAATAGCTGTGTCTCTACCTTTATTGTTTGTCTTTGAGGATTTTCATCTTCTTGTCGATCAATAAATAAAGGAAGTGGCTGGACCTATAATAACAACAAATTAAACAATATTTAGATTTTGTTATTCA
Source organism: Jaltomata sinuosa (assembly GCA_003996215.1). Taxonomy (NCBI): domain Eukaryota; kingdom Viridiplantae; phylum Streptophyta; class Magnoliopsida; order Solanales; family Solanaceae; genus Jaltomata; species Jaltomata sinuosa. The sequence continues at coordinate 275,221 of QJPP01007264.1, forward strand.
TAAAAACTCAATGAAAAATTATGCAATGTGATAAATATTTATATTATATTTATGAAATGTAGCTATAATATTAAAAAATTATGAAATATAGCTACTGTATTTATGAAACTTAGCTATCAGCATTGACGCTATGCGCTAATACAATTAATATCCGTCTGATACAATTTTTTTGCTGATATAGGAATTCACAAATTATAGTTATATTTTGTAAATATGCAAATGGTAGCTACACCTATAACTACGCTCTAACTATAGTTATTTGAGAAAAAATTTAATTATTTAAACAGCATTTACACATAATAGAATATTAGAATACTACAAATGTAGGTGCAAGTCCACTTTAATATATTTACACAATTTGTGTCGATTTCATTTCGGGTGACAAAATCAGTTCATAAAAATATAGCTTGCCTAATTCATTTTGATTTGTCTAATTCAATTCATTCAAAATCTGAACTGATATATGGCTCAAATTGACTCATAAATTTTTTTATTAAAATATTTTAAACTTTTTTTATTTGATATACTTTATATAGCCATAAAAAACAATTACTTAGTACTCAAACAATATAAAAGAACCAAAATAAAGAAATAAAAACTTAGTATAAATTAGGTGGATGAAGTTATGACCCATTTCTTAGGTTATTCTCAGCTCAATGACCCATCCATCAGTGATCCATTTATCAAAATAATAACTAGCAAATATTATTTTTTTAATATATTAATATGGCGTTGGTCTCGGTTCGAGAACCTTCTCTCATAGATTTTCTATATTAATATATGATATACATAAAATATACAATTTTTAATATACAATAGTGTATAATTTTTATATATTTGACTTGCGAATATAATTATATTCCGCCAATGATTAAATAGGTAACTTACTTTTCATTCATTAAAACATTCTATTTTAACCTTTTCAAATCCAACCCAATCCGCTCATTTAACACTCTCCATCTATAAAAGCAGGCGCAATGTTCCTAAATGTTTTCGAAATTAATTTTAAGGCCTTGAGCTATTCTAACTCGTATAGAGTTTGAATGTGTTATATTAGGTCAGTTAAAGAAATTACAGGTACAAACCTTTAACAAATGAAATTACGGAATTTGAAAAATTATTCAGATATTCTATTACAACAAGTTATAGATAAAGTAAAAAAATTATACCATAAGAAAAATTGTCAAATATATTCATGTATTATCAGAAATAGTTTAAATATATTATTTGTTATACTTTCGATCCAAATATATCCCTCTTATTAAATTTTTGATCCAAATATACTTCTCCTAATTATATTTTGATAAAATGTACCCTTCATTTTGACGAAGAAACACGTGACTTGCTCAGAAAATTGCTGGCAATTTTATTTTATTAGTTTCAAATATAAATTCCATTATATGGGAAGTGGAAAAAGAAGCAGACATAGGGTGTGTCTGGTATGGAAGAGAATATTTTTCAGAATTTTTTATTTTTTTTTCTCATGTTAATTGGTTGGACAAAAATTTTGAAAAATATTTTTTCTAGGAAACAATCTCTTTAAAAATGAGGAAAATGACTTCCTTGATAGAAGTAGGGAAAACAAGTTCTGCAAGTGACATTCTATGTTTATTGTATCTGTCCACTCATCCAATGGCCCCCACCCCGACCCCTTGACTCCCGCCACCCCAAGGCTCCAAAGCTCACTTCCCTCCCACTTTTTTAGTTTTCTGCTAGATTACATATAAACGCTTTTAGATAATAATTTTTTATTACTTATCAAACGATTAAAATTAATTAAGAAACCAACTTATTTTCTAAGAAAATAATTTTCATAAAAAATATTCTCTTTCATACCAAACACACTCATAATATAATTTAGTTGCCTGGATATTGGTAAAGCTAGACGGGTGATTTTTAAGATTAAGATTAATTATTTTCATTATTCTAGAAGTACTCGATAAACTGACAAATGAACCATGAAGTTTCTGGTCTCCAAAAATGACAGCAATAATTTTTGTTGTTTCTGGTGTAAGCTCTTCACCTTCTTTGTAAATATGAATCGGGTATTTTAAAATTTAGGATGAGTCATTTGATTTTAAGCATGTTATATGTATCTCTGTCTAAAAATGAAAGACAAGCTTGTACTAAAGTATAATGAAAGAGTATATTTGGATCGAACATATAACAAGAGGAGTATATTTGAATCGAAAGTATAACGAAAGATGTATATTTAAATCAAAAATATAACGAAAGGCATATTTAAATCACTCATGATAATAAAAGAGTATATTTGACTCTTTTCCGATATATATAGATTAACGGGGCAAAAATGGTCGAGAATCAAAATCAAAATACATTAAAAATATTATTTCATTTGTCTCATTTTATATTATCTTAATTTGACTTTGAAAAAAAAAAACACTTTTGAATCTCGTTAACTTTTGGATCTTAAATATGCCACTTGTAATATTGAAATTAAAAAGTTGCTAAAATAGAAAAAGTGGGTTCTAAAGCGATTTCTTACCTTTTTTTTCAATTCTGCATTTTCCTCCATTAGGACTTTTTCCTGGGACAAAAGAAACTTATAAAGCAATTAATTACACAAATTTCACAAATTTTTTTAACTGAACTAAAATGTAAATAATATAAAATAAATAAATAATCTGATTTTCCAATGCATTTACCTCGTCCTTTAGAAGAGAAATCTGTTCCCTGAATAGCTGGTTCTGGAATTATAAAACACAATATAAGATAGCAGAATATATACTAATTCCATTGTAAAAGCTTCACTTTACATTATTACTACATTCCTTTCAATTTACATGAATCTATTTTCTTTTATATCTGTTTATAAAAGAATGATTTTTAAAAAAAAATGGAAATAATTTAGTTTAAAACTTTATATTTTACCGAGAAGCCTTAATAACTATATTAACATTAATATGTTATGACATGTTTAACACTACAAATTTTTAAAGTCTTATAGCCGTACAAATGTTATCACGTGTTTAAAATCGAAAAATCCTACAATTATCATTTCTTTCTTAAATTTAAGTCCACTACCTCGCGTGAAAAACAGAAGTCTCACGCAACTATTATCAATTATATGAGGCACAAAACAAAAAAAATTGCAATCAAATGGTATATACTCTCTCGTTTTAATTGTTAAGCATCTTACTTTTTAATTTAGCCTGTTTGGAAAAGAGTATTTTTTTTTAAGAGGCATTTTGATATATTACATACGTCTTTAGTCTAAGACTATAAAAGCCAAAAATCTTTCTTAATTTTTTGAAACTCTCACTCAATTAAATTAAGACACTTAAATTAAAACGAGGGGCACATGATACATACGTACCTTTCTTGCCCTAATGTTTCTTAAACTTCGATCTAACTGTTCTTCAACCTGCTCAAGTTCATCAATGGAGGAAGAATCTAAATCTTCTCCTAAAAGCCTTCTGCAATGAACAACATAACAACACAGGAAATATTTCAGAATCATTTGCATGCCAATTTGTTAACAAATTACTCCCTTCGTCTATTTTTATTTGTCCAGTATTGACTTGTCACACCCCTGAACAATAAATAGAATGATAATTTAGCTCGAAGTGCAGTGATTCCAAACGGGAATCTAACAATTTCATTTACTTCACCAACAAAAGGCGAGGTAGTTTGGCGTCAGTAAAGACAAAACAAGACCCTGAAGGTTTCTTTTACTAATTTAGAGCATACCAATCTCAGAAACTAAATTGGGCAATGCGCGCTTAATACACGAACACTAAAGAGAGAACCGGGGCTAATACTATATCACCCTTTGAATATAATAAATTTAATATTTTGAAAAATGATTATAGTTAATAATAAAGATTGGAAACTAAATGATAATTTATCTCATGATTTTTCAAACTAAACAAGTAACAGTAGACATTTATTTTTAATATAATGGACGAATAAAAGTGAACAGAGGGAGTAGCTTATTTCTTAGCTTAATTACGATATAATTATTGCAGTATTCGGAAGAAGTATAGATTAACCTTTTAGAGTTTTCAAGAACCTCCAGCTTCCTAGTCATGCTAACAACCTCCTCTTTCAAATGCTACAAAACAACTCAACAAACAAAATAGAAGCAAAAATTTTTAGGCCTAAAATTCAGAATGAAAACTGTTCATCTATATATAGCAGCATCCGTTATCAAAGGTAACAAATTTTATACTAATAATTAAATTACAAATAAAAAAAATTTACTCTATATTGCTTCACCCGTTAGAAATCTTACGTATGCACATGTTTATATATGCCAGACCCACTATTGTGTTTGCAGTAGAAATATTTGACAAATATCAAACTAATTAGTCTTGATCGTTAAAAAGAATTGATAAAAGGGTTTTAAATTATTTGCAAGGATTCAAGAATTTTTAAATTATAAATAATATGATATATGTACTATCCGAATAAATGATACAATCCCAATGCATTTACATCTTCATGAAAACCAATTAAATTTACTCTGATATCAATGATTTTGCTGGACCTAAGAATAACGTAGCACAAAAAACCGGACTCATCAAGGATGTCGAATGAACAATATGCAGGCGGCTTAAGCACATTAGTGGTCTAAGGTCAAAATCAAATAAAAGTCTTAAATTTTTAAGAAAAATTAATACTCTTTATGTTTTAATTTATTTGGCCTATTTTAACTTGACGTGGAGTTTAAGAAAGTAAAGAAGACTTTTGAAATTTGTGGTCTTAAATTAAGGACATGTCAAATGTATTAAAATATCCTTTAATTTTGTGATCTTGAATATGCCATGTGGAGAGTTAGAATTAAAAAGTTTCTAAAAAAGGAAAGAAACATTCTTTTTTAAACGGACTAAAAAGGAAAGTAGGCCAAATAAATTGAAACGAATGGAGTATTTTTTTTATAAAGTCTACTTTTTAAATTTCTTGAGATGCAAAGTTGTTAATTACTTTTTTATAATTGATTTATTCTAATAATTCTTTTTCAATAAATAATATAACTAATGTATTTAATCTTTCTTTAGACATACTAATCTAGATATATCAAACTTCTTCTAATATTTTTTTTATTTTATATAAAAAGTTTATTTTTTTTAGAAATAATATTTAATATTTTTCTTATAAATAACCTATAATGTATTATTGCTAAAAAATGAGACCCTCAAATTTGGGAGTCTAAGACAGTTGTCTTTTTCTTTACGAGGTAGAGACGGCAATGACAATATATACGTAGAGGTTGCTACTCTTTCTATGGATTCTTTTAGGCATAATATATAAACGTGACATTTAACTTATGTCCTCTAATTTTGGGTGTGCACAAGTAGGCATTTAAATTATTATAAAATTGAACAAGTTGACACACGCATCCTACATGGCAAGTCTCACATGATTTGACATATAGGACATGTGTATCTCACACGATATGTCATGTATGACGCGTGTTCCTGTTTGTTCAACTTTATGATAGTTTAAGTATCTACTTGTGACTTGTGTGCATCCAAAATTGAAAAGCATAAATATCAGGTGAGGTCAAGTTAGGGGGATATTTATGGATTATGTCATTCTTTTATATTGGTAAGATCAACTATGATGTGCTAGAGAAACTTTTTGATGAGTGAAATAATATATGACTATTATTGAATTATGATGAATATTGATTAATCTTCTTTCCTAAAAAAACTTCAACTCAATCTCAATTATTCAATTTTATCTTGTGAATTCGGGAGAGCTACCAATTAATACACAAGCAATACAACAATAGAAAGATTGAAATATAGGCAAGTTGAGCTCCACAATTATAGTGATGTATGTTCACACTTCACCCTAACAATATTGTGATTGCGAAATGGATTGAGTTGTAAAAACTAACATTGTTAAAAAAGAAAATTACACAATCAGTGTAGTTTAACTTATTATAACAGGTGGATTACATTTTTATAGAGTTACTGTTTATTCTTAATAATGTATGAATTATTACCTTATAAGTGAACTGACTGTGTCAATATTTTATACCTTCAGTGCATAAAACTTAAGCTCTCGTAAATACGTATGTACATAGCATATAAACATGGCATAAACGAAAAGAATGCTAACCTCTGTAGTCTGTTCAAGTTGAATTTTGTCATGTCTGGAATTCCCGTCATTCTTCTGATAACGTTCTATTGTCTTGTTAGTACTGTAAAAATAAAATAAAATAAAATTTGAAGAAACTGATCACACTAATAGTTCTCAAACATGTTACCTCAGATCTACTCATGTTTTTCAGTCTAATTCTAAACAACAAATGGCAGTAATCTTTAATGGGCTCATCTTGGTATCAAGATTGGAGGGCAAATAATTATCTCACTAGTGATGTGAGTAACATCACCTCTTGTGGGCAATGTAACTTTGAATATCAAGCATGCATAATAATATTGGGCCTCTAACCCAATCCTAATACTTAGCTTATGAGGTGAAAAATGATGAAGATCATATAAGGAGATATCAAATCATTTCCCTCATCAATATGGGATACTTAACACTCCCCCACACGTCTAAAGACGGGACATACGGAGAATGAACAATATAATATGGGGACTCAATATTGAATAAAATAAGAACATGAATGAGTCTAACTCTAATTAATACCATGATAAAAAGTAAACATTGAGGGTGTGTGTTCGGCGTGGAGGTAAACATTTTTCAGGAAGTGTTTTTCAATTTCTTATGTTCGGTTGGTCAAAAAAATTGAAAAATATTTTTTCTAGGAAAACAATTCCCTTAAAAAATGAGGAAAATGACTTCCCTAATAAAAGTAGTGAAAACAAGTTTCACAAGTAGTATTCCATATTGATTTGTGTCTTTTTCACCCTCAAATACACTTCATCTTCATCCCAACCCGAGTAGCGCCCATCCCAACCTCCCATAGTATTTGTTTAGATTATATACAATGATTTTAGGATAATCTTTTTGCTTACGTACCAAACACAAGAAAATAAGTAAGAAACCCACTTATTTTCCTAAAAAATATTTTCAATGAAAAACATTTTCCTTCATACCAAACACACTAAACCTAGCTCGTCCCTAAAAGCTAGCTCAACTTCACAAAAAAACACAACTGATAAAAATGAGGACTTTGAATTCATCACCTTTTTTATTTTCTTTGTGAAGATCGATGTTATTATTTACTGATGTCAAAATCCTCTCATGATCTTCAACATAATCGTTCAACCCAGAAGGTCAACCTCTGCTATCATAGGCAAGGAGTTTCGAACTTGAGACCTTCATTATGGATGTCACATACTTCTTTAACACTTCATTTTCTAGCTTACGTCTTCTTGCAGAGACTACTTTATCAAATCATAAATTTACTATCTCCCATATTGAAGAATGTGTCTCTCTTTGAAATATTTTCCACAAACCTCGTGATTATCATCACTTCTTAAGAGTATTTGGCATGGAGTGCTTGTTAGTACCCTTATATTAAATCATAAGAGTAATTTAAATAAACTTTCATTTCATTCATTAGGTTATTTTTTATGATTAGTGCACTCTTCTGGAATATTAAAAATGTTAGGTCTAAAAGGATCATTTATAGACTCAAAGATCTAATTCTCATTAACAACTAATAGTCTGTAGCTATATTTGAACTTTTGGTTGATATGCAAAAGATTGTTGGTATTTCAACAATACTTGTCAAACTTCAATGGGCAGATTTGGTATTTTGGGGAAACATTAACGAAGTTGATTTGATTTTAGAGGGTGATAAGCATATCACTTTTAATATAAAAAATGCTTATTGGAACCAAAATATCTTTATCTCCACAATATATGCTAAATGCGTTGCTACTAAGAGAAGGGAGCTTTCAAAAAAAATTGGAAAGGACAATCAGAAGATTAAGGGGTCATGGTGCCTGGGGAGACTTCATGTTATTTTGAACCCTACTGAGAAGTTGGGAGCAACCTCACAAAATTACGTGAAAAACTCTGGCTTAACAAATATTAGGTGCAGAGATTCCAATAATTACACTTGGGAGTAACAATAGAAGTCCTAGAAAGATATGAAAGAGACTAGATAAAGTCTTTATCAATAATCTTTAGGACTAACAATTTTAAAATTGTACTTTAATATAAAATGGTTTCAGGATTAATTAATACTCATAATTAAATATAGAATAAAATAATTTATGTTTTATTTTAAAATTGTTATCTCTTATCCCATACTTAGATGCCTAAGTGAAGAAAGCTATTATTGAAAAGGAAGTTAAAAAAGGTAATTAAGAAGGGTTGAGAATTAAATTGTTATGGTGATAGCTTATGAATAGAAATAATAATTAAAATGCATTTTATTTTCGTACACATGAGGCAGTTATCTAAGATCTGGTTAAGATTAATTAAAGAGTAATTTTCATAAAGGACTATAGTTTGGCCATAATTATGAATAATAACTATAGTTTGTCTAATTATAATTTCCAGCAGATTTTTTCTCTCTCGACACTCTCCTCCATCTCCCCCCTCTATCTCGAGACCTATCTCAATTCTTTTCAATTCTCCCCACCTCTCTCTCTCTCTCTCTCTCTCTCAGAACCTTTCTAAAATCCTAGTCCCTTTTTTCTTGTTCAGATTCAGAAACTTCTCGAAACCCTCGACGATTCAATCTTTATCAGTTTTTAAAGATGAGAATTTTGAGAAATTCGTTCCTGATGTATCATAGTTACAGACTGTATCAAAAAAGGGTAATCTTAGAATGTATCATATGTATCAGACTCTTCTTCGCTTTTATAATTCCTCTTCTTCTTTATTGACGTTCTTGAGAAATTCAAACATTGTATCGTAGATACAAACATAAAAAAATTTATATCATAGATGCAGATTGATCAAAAAAAATTCAGAATGTTTCAGATATTTTTCTGAAACATAGATACAATTGGCTGTATCAATATATATCACTCAAAGAAGAAGAGAAAATTCAAAAAAATTCTGATACATAAATACAATTAAAATTTTGATACAATTATGTACAATTGATGCACAGATGCATAGAGAAGAGAAGACTCAGAAGAAATTCAAAATATGTATCAATCAAAGAAGAATAGAAGATTCAAAGAAATTCGGATACATAGATACAATTGAAATTCTGATACAACTATGTAAAATTGATACATAGATACATAAAAAAAAGAGAAGATTTCAAAAGGATATGTCTGCATCCCAAAATTTTGATACATAGATACAATTAAAATTATGATATAATTATGTACAATTGATACATTGAAGAAGAGAAAATTCAAAAGTAGAAAAAGAGAAGATTCAATTGAAATTCTGATACATAAAAACATCTGAACTATATATTGGTAATCCCTAAAATTAAATCATTACCTACAAAATTATCAAGATTCTAACCAAAATCATGATTAGCAGCAAAGAGCAAATTCATCTCCATATCAAAGTCGATCCATGTACCAATCTCAGGTGATTGAGAGGCTGCGTAGAATGAAGTTATGGCAATGATTGGAGTTTGGGATGGGGCGACGATTGAAGTGAAGGTGGTTAGAGAGAGAGAGAGAGAGGAGAGAGGAACGCGAGAAGAGAGTAGCAAGCGAGAGAGGGGGAAGAGGAAGTGGTGAGCGAGAGGGAGAGAGATGAGATATTTGCTATAAAACTCTAAGTATAGCTATGTTATGTAATATTTTAAAACTATAGTTATGTATAGTAAATATATGACCCGTTTGGCCACAAGAAATGCAAAGTGTTTTCCGGAAAAATCTTGGCGAAAATCGTTTGGCCACATAATTTGTCAATTTTTGGCAAAAATACTTGACAAAAAATTCAAGTTCCCAAAAACTAGAAAAAGTAGTTTTGGGGTCAAATTCTAATTTTTGGGAACTTTTAAAAATTTAATATCTACCGAAAACTTTTATGTTTTATAAGAAAATCCCATTATTTATTATTCCCAACTAATATATCTGTCAAATTCGATGAATTTTTATAAAATTTATCGAAATTCCTTCGATAACCGATGAGAACAATTAAGTGATCATATAGTTATTGAACTAGTATTAAAAATCCAAAAGTTATAACTTTCAATTATTTCATTCTTGTCTCCTGACAAGCTAATGAAAATGTGTGCATTTATGCATATAGGTCAAGTCAGCAGTGGTAAACATAATTATCACGAAACATATTCATTATAAAATGATAATACAAATTTATGGGTATTTTTAATAATTTTTAAAACTTATGGGTATAAATCATATTTCATGTTATTTTCTTAAAAAATGAAATATATTTCCCAAAAACTATGGTCAAACACATGGTGAGACTTCACCCAAAAATGACTTGCCAAAAGTATTTAAGAATCTATGGCTAAACGATAGTAACTATGTTTTTTTAGTTATGTAATATTTCCTTAATTGAATCTTGATATATCTCAAAACAAATGTACAAGTAATATCTAATATAGTGAAGAAACAAAATCAATGTGTCAGAAGAAAGGAATAAATAATGCAAACTAACTTGGCAAGTATAAGAGGACTATCAGACTATGTTGTGCACAGTACTGATATATAGTACAAGGATTTTTTACACTATTAATTGCAGCAAATATTTTGTCTTATTTTTTAGTTACTATCCAACTTTTTATGCACAGCTATATGGTACTACATCATTTAGCTGAAATAATAAGTATATATATATGTAGGAGTTGAACTCTTTCTCTATCACTAGAGAAACTAAAAAAAAGGAAAGATTTAACAGAAGTTGATTTCCACTGGGGTTGAACCACTAAGTGATCGTTTGATAGGATGTATAAAAATAGAATCGACACTAAATTTTAGTACAATATTTGGTTGCAAATTTTAGTTTGTTACAACTAACACCAGTATTATTTATATACCTTATTCTAATCTCAACATTACTAATACATCAGTAATATTATTATACACCCTATAAATCATAATCTCGCAAAAAGTAGGGTGGGGTATTGGAAATGACGATTGGTAGCAAGTACAATTTCCCTTCAGGTATATATATACTATATTTCAAAAAGAAAGCAACAAGTAGCATCTCGTCACATGCTTCAAAATTTTACTTTCTTGTGTGAAGAGTAGTTTGCCACATATTTTACATAAAATCTTCTTGAAATTGTAGAATTTACAGCTTAATCAAGAATTGTACACTATATATATTACTTATTTTTAAAAAAATCTTTATGTACCATGATCATGGAATTAAGAGATCAAATATCCACAAAAGAAATTAATTAAAAGATAGATTACTGACTCAAAAAAAGGGGGTGAAATAGTAGAAACAATTAGAAGGGGTCCCTTTTACTCAGTGAGCTGTTGTGATCATTGTACTTGGTACTTGTTACATCAAATCCTAAAGGCTAGTTATATATATTAGTATTAGTTCATAAGAAATGATAATAAAAAAAGTAATATGTTTAATTAATTATTTATAGCAAATTAAGAGATATTATGTTATGTACCTGGAACTTGAGAACTCATAAAGCTTTCCTTTTTGAGAAAAAATGATAAGACTAACTTCAGCATCACAAAGAACTGAGAGCTCAAATGCCTTCTTAAGAAGTCCACCTCTCCTTTTTGAGAAAGTCACTTGTCTGCTTGTTGCATTTTCAATCCTTTTTATCTCAGTTTTACCCCTCACCATTTTCTTCTTCTTGAGAAATAAAATCAACAACTTATAAAGAAGAAATAATCAAGATTTGAGACTTATGAAATATAATCTCTTAAAAGGGGCAACACTTTTAAGTCAACCAAATCAAGAAATCCCTAGCAATTCATGAAAAGTTTCCAAAAATAGAATGGTGTAGCTCTAAATCAAGATTTGAGACACATGAATAATCTCTTGAAGGGTCAACTTTTAAGTCAACCAAAATCAAGAAATCCTAGCAATTCATGAGAAAGTTTCAAGTTTGTAACTTTCCAAAAAAGAAAAGAAAAGAAAGTTTCCAAAAATAGGAAGGTCTCTAGATCAAGATTTGAGACAAGAAAATCATGGATATGAATAATCTCTTAAATGGGTCAACTTTTTTAAGACAAAAAAATACAACCAAATCAAGAAATCCTACCAATTCATAAGAAGTTTCCAAAAATAGAAAGATTCTAAATCAAGAAGTGGATAAGGAAAAAAAACTCTCTTATGGGGCTTTTCAGATCTGAAAGATGAAGAGAAAAGGAAGAAAAATTGGTAGGTAAATTATATAGAGCGAAGACTCAAAGAGTTGTTGTTATAGAAACCCTAGCTATGGAAGATTAATGACCAGAAAAAATAAAATAAAGAGCATTGATTTGTTAAGACTTTTCTACTAGTGTGTATATATTACTATCTTTCCTTTTTGAGTTCCAAGCAGTGGATAACTGGATATAAAAAGAAAAAAGACATAAAATGATTAAGGAAAGAAGACCACGTATGTCTTTTTCTTCTTTTGGTAAGCTTTATTACAAAGAGAGGTACTAAAAACAGTTCCAAAGAAAGAGATAAAGAATAAAATAAGTATATGGTTGGCAACCAGAGTGAGTCATACGCTCTCTGGGACCCACCAATGGCTCAAAAATTAAAAAAAAAAACGTTTTATTCGAGATTCCAAGTTTGAGCCCTTTTTTTTTTTTTTTTTTTTTTTTTTTTTTTGCTTAATGGGTATTGGAAAACCTAAGAAAATAACTTTATGAGATAATAGTTATTAGTTGACTAATCATTTGACAAATTAACTCACCTATTGACATGACTAATACTATTAAAAATTACTATTTTGTCATTGAAAATTGTTCAATGGCTATTCCTATAAATATTTTGATTTAATCGGTAGAAAAAAGTAAAAATGATAATATTTTTATATGAAAAAAATAAAGAAGTTTCTCATTATTTCAATGAGAACTTGTTTTCTACCATACATTTTCCCTGTGAATTGATTTGATGAAAAAATGAATGGAAAAATCATGTTCTATAACACAATTTTTTCACTCGATTTGCGTAGAACGCACTTAAAGTCGGGCAGGCGCTTTATGTATTAGCACGTGGTATTATTTAATTTTTTGTTTGGAATGATTTTCATACTAAAACCAACTCAAAACCGATGGACTCGATAATGTAGAAAAATGGTGGGTTGATTTATGATACTGACGGATTATCTCGGTTAAAACCAAGGGACGTATGACAATTTTAGGAAACAAAATTTATATCATTTTTAATTGGAAAACCAATAAAAAGAATTTTAAAAAAATAGAGAGACAACCGACGGAATTCCTCGGTTTTTTAGAAATTTATAAAAAAAATATAGCAACGTAACTTGGAATCAAACCTAAGTATGTATTATGATATTGAACAATTCTACCACTAGACCATGTATATTCTTTGATAAAATATTTTTTGTTATTTTTATTTATACTCTTTAATTATAATTTTACACTTCAAAAATCGGCCGATGTTCGTTAGTTTCTAGTTCATCAATTTCGTTCCGTCGGTTTTTTTACCAATGATTTAGTAGTGGTTTAACGGTAGAAGTAATTCTGCAAAACCTACATGAAAAACTTTTTTATATATATATATAAAAGTATAAATAAAAAGTGAAACGTTTGACACAATTAAATTGTTGAAAATACAAGTATTATAGTCCCATACTTGAGGGTCATAAATTCAGACGGAAGGTACATTAAATTATACATAGGCACACTTGAATGACAAATTCATAATTTGTCCGTACGATTTTATTGGTCCGTACGAAACGATAGTTCAACAGCCAATAATAATTTGCCACCTCATCTACGATCACGTGGTGGTCACGTGGATCCTTTGCTGTCTTCTGTTGCCATTAACTATTTTTAGCTCCACTGTTCCACATATCTTTGAAAGGTCGTATTCCTGCGTTCCTACTTCCTACTAGTTGTCGAGGTTATTAAATAGGCGTTTCACTATGAAAAAAGAAAAAAACAAATTAAAAATTTTAAAGTTGGAGTTAAAGTTAAAGTTATGTTTAATCATAGTTTTTGAGTTACTATTTAAAATTTAAATGTATTTTTAAAAAAAATATAAAATATGATTTGAACATAAAATTTAATTCAAATAAAGTGTTCCAAAATCCCAACTACAATTGGTATTTTTATGGCCAAACAAAAATTTCAAAATAAAGTGAATAAATATTTCGGAATAAAGTGAATAATATTCATGGTCAAACGGGTTCCTAAACATATTTTGTTATTTTATAAAATAAAAATAAAATTAATTATTTTCTTATTTTAATTTATGTGTTCTAATTTTTTTAAAAGTCTAATTGAAAAGAAATGTCACTTTTCTTATTTGATAATTTCTTAATTTCAGCATCTCACATGATATATTTAAGATCATAACATTTTAATATGCTGGTACATACTATTAGCATAAAACTATAAGATTCAATTTTTTTTAAAACTTCGTGCTCAATCAAACTTAAATAAATAAATTAAAATTAAAAGTGAACAGTATTTTTACATTTTGCCTTAATATTGTGTTTTTGAAAGTAACTAATATCAATTAGATAACATAGAAATTACTAAATAAATTTAACTGTTCTTGAATATGCTCAGGCGAGCCGACAAACGTACTTCCTTCTTTTATTTTTATGTGTCCATTATGCTTAAAAAGAATTATACTTTAGCATATTAAGAAAAGGATTAAAAAAACTTTGTTTTACTTTTAATATCAACTACTTATTCCAAATTATTTCATAAATTAATTAAAAATTATAAATCAATTAATATGAGTATTATGCTAAAATATATATTTTATTTATTATTCTTTAAAGAATATGCAAAGTTCAATGAGAACAAGTAAAAATAAATAGAGGAAAGTATTATATCAACGTGCGTGATTGCCCTAAACTGAAATATTTTATTAATTTGTCTTAATTAAGTGAAACTGTTTTTTATTTTAATTTTTTTATCTTAATTTTTTAATTCTGTTTGAAAAAAAGCATCTCTTTCTTAATTTGATAACTTATAAATGGAATAATTTTAAATATGTATAATAAACTAATTAGTTTACAATAAATATAGTCAAGTTTTTTTTACAAAAAAAATAGCCGTAAAATGAACTAGACACAAATAGTCGCATGTATATGTAATGTATCGATAGTGTATAAAAGTTATGTAATGTATCAAAATTATATAAATAGTGTATAAACGTGTATCGATATTGTATAAAAGTTATATAATATATCAAAATTGTATAAATTATGTATAAACATGTATCGATATTGTATAAATAGTGCAAAAACGTATATCGATATTATATAAATGGTATATAAACATGTATCTATATTGTATAAATTGTGTATATACATGTATCAATCTTTTTTTTTCAGTCATTAAGTCTCTAAATGAAAGCATAATAAACAACAAAACTTTCAACCATCAATACAACCTCTCCAAAAAAGTTCTTTCAATCCCGATCAACTCAAAATCGCCTCTAAATAGTCCTAAATTTTAGATATGAGCTCCCCTCGATGTTTTAAATTTTTTGGCATATAATTCGCTCAAAATAATTCACATTTGCGGTACGTTAATTTTTTAATAAAAAGGAAAAGGAAGGAGGAGGAGGAGGAGGAGGAGGAAGAAGAAGTGCGCAATGCATGTCATTTTTAATACACCAAACCAAACACTGTATAAGAAAATTCTCAGCATAACTAATGCAAGTATAACTAATACCAGCATTACTAATACATCATATTCTGCACTATTTTTATGCACTATTTTTATACAATCTATCAAACGACCCCTAAGTGAGTGTATAGTAGCAATTAACTGTTGGTACACATCTATGAACCTGTTCCTTTAACTGCATAAACCTGTTCAAGGTACTCTCTTATTAAAAAGAAAGGAAACTCGTATTTTATTGGATTAAATTTGATGTGTTGAGCCGCTAAGTTAGGACATCTCCTGATTACTTAGGGCATAGCATTTTGGGAAAGGCTAGCCTTTCTCCCATAACTGTTTATTTGACTTAGGACCTTTTTGAATAAGGACTAGGAACCTTCCCTGATACCGAGAGTACCTTTGCACATTTAGTTTTGTGATCTCCCTTATGGGTGGTCCTCCCTTTGTAATTCACTTAACCTGGACCATTAATTTTGAGAATGGGTCGAGCCCCGGGGATATGATTCATCCGAGAGTTAAGCTCCGAGTAGTGCGTCTTCATCTCTTTCCTTAACATCTCCACTATTGTTGATGGGATCTCCTGTTCCGCCTCTCCCTCATTCATTTCCATGTCCTTGGAGCGGTCGTCCAGCTCCATGTCCTATTCTTCTACCTGATCTCCACGACGGCTTCCCCCAGAAGCGTTAGAGGCTTTCTGGACCAAGCTATTTTCTAGCTCATCCATTTTCTTCTTCTACGTCTCCATCCACCTCACCAGTTCCTTCTGGGCCTCAGTAAAATCTAGGAGGATGTCTCTGAGATTCTCGAGATTGACTGTCGCATTTTCCCTTCTATTTTCCTCACCATCTTGAGGGGGAGGCACGCGTCCCCTCTTTTGTGTGTTCACGTTCGTCAAGTCCAATTCCACGAGGTCTTCATCTTCATTTTAGTGAATCAAGCCGATCTTCGGGTCCCTAAGTGGCGTTCCCAACTAACCACCATCACCAAGCCTTTTTGTAATTTGTTCATCACCAGTAGCCATCCCGCGTTAGCTGCAATGTATGTACAACTGAGCTAGAGAGGTAAACAAAGCTAAATCTACACATAACTGCTCTGGCTTCACGGAGGATTTCAAACTGTTTACCCTAAAAATGGTATAGTTGAATTTGTATATGAGGTCAAGAGCACGCGTGTTAAACCTAACTCTGCTTAGAATCTGTTACCATCGGATTGATTATCTACATAACAAGAAATTGAATGTGAAATACGAATAAAGTACATTAAAGCAATGATCAAGAGTAAATTTGTAGAATGGAGCCCTTGGTGACGTTCCTTGAGGGTTAGAATCCTTTCAACGAGAGTATAATGCGAGTAAGAAAGTAAATAGAAAGCTAATCTTGCCGAACAAGTATAAAGTGTATTGTATTGCTAGAACTAAATAACAGATGCGTTACAAATAGAGAGAAATGACTATTTATAGGTTATAATGGATGGCTTTTGGCCCATCAGAAAGGTTTTTCCTTGAATCCCTAATAGTACTATAGCTAATGATGTAGCGTCAGGTGTCCTATCCGTTGTAGGTGCCAGCCTATATATATCCCATGTATAGGTCAAATAGGTGCACTATGTGTTCGCAAACCTCACAGATTTGACGCCTTTATCCTCTGTTATTTTCTTCACGTCATCCGGCCCTTTCGAAGATATATGATATTGTCGAACGATGTTCCTTTTGAAATGGTCTTAAGCGTAAACCTCTTCTAGGGTGTCATAATTGTCGAATTAGTCTGGAAGAACTCTTCTCTCGAGGAATTTCTTCGCTCCACTCTACAACTCTCGAGGATCTTTTACCAAATACAACTAGACGCAAAATTTAATTAAAATATTTTTATGACTAATAATCTAAACATGTCAATGACATATGTATGGCTCTAAAATTATGTTGTTAAGAGTAAAAATGAAAGTATACTACGTATTATATTGTTTCTCTAAAAAAAATTATTGGTTTCTGATTTGGTGTCCCGTAATGAAACTCGATTAATCTAAGTTTGTATCAGGTAAAGCCCATTCGAAGGTTGCACTCTCTATCAATGATTTTTTCATATCCAAAGCTCAAATCAAAACATCTAATTAAAGAAGGAGCAGCCTGCATCACATCCTTTGGTGGTGTCATAAAGTTTTTTTTTCAAAAACTTTATTAACCAGTTTTGCAAAAATCAAAAACACATTTTTCAAACTCAAATAGATTTGTTTGAGTGGTGGATATTGAGACACATTTCATACCCGACAGCAGCAACTCAAACTAGTCTTGGCCATGAGCCTTTGTTCCTCCTTTTAACAGCATATATTACTGTTTAAATTTATAGTATCTTTTACTTTTAAAATATGTCAAGAATTAGTTTTCATTTTAATTATAAGGATTAAAATCATTTATTTGACTTTTTTTATCTCATATTATAGGGTGAATCTCGAAAGATATGAAAGATCTTCCTCCAAACTGTACATATGACTTTTATTGAATACGACTTTTTGCAGAATTCTATATGTATTTATGAGATTGGGTATGAAATTTTGTTTACTCACTTTAAATTGAATATCCGTTCCCCTCCCTTTCTTGCTAGGATTGAAAATTCGGTATTTTATATATTCATACGATTGAGTCCTTGAGTTTTTTTATATATATATTTAGTAATTTCTAAAAACAAAAAATCCTATTTGGAAATATTTTAAAGTGGTAAACAACATAAAACACACTAGTTTGATGCCTAATTACATTTTAAATCAGTATTTTAAAATATTACATTTTTCTGGTACTTTAATTAAAAAATGCGTATAGCTCAGGCTCTGTACCGTGTATTTTGGATACATATTTAACTAATTGGAGCGCTTTAAAAGGAAGTAACAGATTTACAATTAATTAGGAGGAAATCACTCGTCAATTAATTACAAATGGATATGCAGTATCCTGATCTCCACAAACAACTCGAGAATTCAAATTTCAAACAATATTGTTCGTCATTGTGAAGTCAAAATTCTTCTTCTTCTCTAATTATTCAACGTTAATCTTTCAAAATAGAGTAAGGTATTTTTTTCTTTTTCCGAGATAAACCATGGTGTTGGTAACGCTGTTGTTGAGGCCTACTGAAACTTGGATTACAGAGAATATCTACGATAAATACAAAATCAATGGTATTGTGTTAAACGATTATGATTCATATGAAATTTTTATTTTCACAATTGCAAAATATTTGGAGATAGATATATTGAAATTCGAGATACAAGTCAGATACATGTTAATAGTGGATACAAATTAAAACACTAGCATTGGTAACAATAACCTGGGATACACATTAAAACAACAATTAACTACATGTATACTTGGATATATGGTAACCTGGGACACATGATAACAGTATGCTTAGATACATGTTAAAAAGATCTCAGATACAGGTAACATTAAATACATGATAACAGTACCTTGGATACACATTAAAACAACAATTAACCTTGGATACATGATAAGAATCTTGAATACATGGTAACCCTGAATACATAATAAGAACCTTGAATACATGATAAGAACCTTGGATAATTACGAGTGGTTACCTAAACTTTGTCATCTGGAGCTTTAGCTTTGGGGACTTGGCCATCTGGGTTTTGGTCCCTTGTTTTTTATTTGCAAATTTTCATGCAACTTCTTCATTTTAACTGGATCGTTTTAAAATTTGAATCTATGTTCTGGAAAATCTTCTGATTCAAAGTCTCGAATAGCAGAAACAAAAGTCAGATACATAATATAAGTAGTATTGGTAAAATCAGTTACAAACCTCAAAGATGAAAGTTTTGAATTCACCAATTGTAAATTTTTTTAAAAATTTGGTGGAGGATCGTGTTGGAGTGGGAGAGAACTTTTTACACCGTGATTTGAAAGAAATATGATTTGACAGAATATTTGATAGAGAGAGAGAGAGAGAGATTAAGGTTGGACATATGAGATAGAGATAGAGAGAGATTTGGGGGAACGAGTGATTTGGGGCGAAGTAATAGGAGTGTGCTGAGATACACATTTTGGTATGAAAAATACAATCTAGTGAGATATGTGTTTATTTTACAGTAGTGGGATATTATGTAGTTATAATAAGGATATTTGATTAATGATGTAGTTTATCCTTCAATTTACATGATTTAATTAAAAATATTATGATACATTAAACATAATTTAAATTTTAATACTACAAAATTCAAAATCTTCTCTCTATTTTTTTTTGACAAAACACAATTTAATCAAGATACATAAAATAAAACGGAGAGAGCAATATACTTGAAAATATCCACACTGCCCCCATTGTATCATCTTCAATTCTTCATAGACCAGGTTGTTAAAAAAAATACTCATAGACGTCTCTCGATTTCTTCTCTCTTTTTCCTTTTGGGATATTATGAGCCTCTTATGCTTTCGGGAGTCACTTGATACACAGATTAAATTATTTTGAAATTATAATTTTGAGATTATAAACCTTGAATAATATATCCTACATGAAAAGTGGGATAAAATGATTTCATGTTAATTGGGATAAGGTGGGATATCCCAAGACTAAGTTGGGTATTAAATTTATATCATGTTTGGTTGATGGTATTAATTAATCCCGAAATAAATTTATACCTTCAACCAAACATAATATAAATTTAATATCAAATTTAATCTTAAATATCTCATTTTATCCCGGTTACTAAATGACCCCTTAGTGAGTCATCATCATATTTTGATCAATTGACCATAAAAATACACAATTCAAAAAATTATCATATGGAAAAGGTTATTTCGCAGGCTCTCGACATAAAGAAATAAATTGACATGTTAGGTAATGAAGGTAAGAGATCCATTTCGATGTAATAAAGAAAAAAATTGATTTTTATATATATTGACAGTATAAGAAAAATATTATAGTAGTATAAGAAAAATATTATAGTATCAAATAATTTAAATAATATTTACATATTAACTCCTCGGTCTTATAAATTGAACTTTTAAAAAACGTGTTTGATGGACCAACTAAACGTGACGTGGTTTCGATTCCAGCTATGTCTAGATGGTGTCTTGACCATTGGACAAGTTAAACTTGCTCTGATCTAGTGTGTTTCCGCTCTTTTTCAAGCTCAATCAGTAGAAACTAGAAAGCTACCTTTTTTTCTGGCATAACAAATGTCATTATACATAGGTAATAACATGCCCCCAATGCTTCTTTTTTTTTTAGTCAAACAGAAAAAAAAAATCATTTAACCAAGTCAATATATACAACTAGTTCATTAGACTATAGAGCTAGATCCTAACAAAAATAACCAACAAATTAAAAGCCCAATGGTGTTTGGGTGCATAAGCTATCAATAACTAAAGTACATATCACCTTCTAGAAAGGGTACAAGTCTTCAGATAATATAAAAATTCTTTATATTATCAATATATACAAACTAATTGGCTCTTCTTTAAAAAAAAAAAAAAACTAGCAAATTCTTGTTCTACATTTTCAAATAATCATAGCAGAGAGATTTCACTAACTTCTTCTATACTTTATAAAGAACTATCACAAATTCGCAATAGTTTGTGAAATTAATAAGTTTTTTTGAATATCATAATATGAAAAACGACATAATTGTATGAAGCAAATATTGGGTAGTTGTAGTTCGTGATTCCACATTGAATCTTGCAAGTCCCATAGAACATAACACCACATAATTTTTTAAGCCAAGGGTATGTACCTGATTATCCCTCGCTTAAGATGATTCCGCCCATGTGATACATACATACTAATAAATGTCATCTTTTCATATTAATTCCCAAAAAAAAAGAACTTTAGTTTTCTATTTTTTCCCCAATTGAGTGACATGACATGATCTCCACCTTTAGAATGTTTCCCTACAAAGTAGTCCAACGTGAACAACGTGACCTTATCCGCATTTTATAAATGTTTCATCGACCCTACAAAGCCACCACACAAATAATGTGTACTTCAATTGGTTAGTTTAAAATATTAAATAAAGATGGCTTGATAGATGCATGTTGATTATATCAAGACGTGGTTCGATAAAATTGGAGGCATAAAGCAAAATCTTAATAATAAATAATTAAGGATGTGTTCGGTATGGAGAAAAATAATTTTTTTTAAAAAATGTATGAGGAAAATGACTTCTGAAAATAGAAAAAACAAGTTTTATTGATTGTGTTTTCTCCACACTAGTACACCTCATCTTTACCTCATTTCCGTAGCTAGCCCCCTTCCACACCACACTTCACCCCTACTCTCAACCCCATCTCTCATAGTATTTGTCCAAATTATATACAAATACTTTTAGGATAATATTATTGTTTACATATCGAACACAAGAAATAAGTAAAAAATTCACTTATTTTTCTAGAAAATAGTTTTCTTTATATCGAACACGCCCTAAATGTAGTTAATAAAATCCGTATATATTCTTCATTATTTTATTTTACAAAATTGGTATTTGGATCATCTTTTCGAGGACTTAGTCTGGTTGGTTTCATCGTTGTACTAGTCATATTAATATAGTTTTTGCTTTTGATATCTATCATCGTCTGTTGTTTATTTTGTTTCAATTATCGTACTATTTTGTGTTGTCTTGTTCCTTTCTTGTAGGCATTGCACTACTTCCCTTGTTAGTTGCTATGTTTTCTTCGCTGTTTTCTTCTTGTTTGTACTTGGATTTACTACACTTGAGCCAAGGGTCTTTTAGAAACAGCCTCTCTACCTCCACGATGTAGTGGTAAAGTCTGCGTACACTCCCTAGACCCCACTTGTAGAATTTCACTGGGTATGTTATTGTTGTTGGTATGCTCATCAGTTGGCTTAGTCCACAAAATATATTCACTTCTTGCCTCCACAAAAACAAATAAGTTTATGAATACAGAGGTCGGGAAATCTGCTCAATTAATTTCAATCAAGATTACATTGATGATTTGTCAATCATCTATAAATTATCTCTAAAGAGAATACAATAAACATCCAATTCTTAAACTTTAATTAATACCAACAACAACAACAAAGAAACTCAAAAAAGAAAGGCAGAGAAGCTAATCAGAGAAAAAACTATTTAAATAGAGAGCTTTACTAAGAGGTTATTTCCTATGTTGACAACTAAAACAGCACAAGCCATATTCTTGGCATTACATCTTCAGTGACCATTGACTAATCCATTCTCAGCAGCTTTCTTGGCATAAAATCTTCTGTACTTGGAATCAACCTCTGTGAGGTAGTAGGTTCCTGGAGCTAGAAGGCTACAATCCTTGCTCGTGACGAAGTCCTTCGCCCCATATCTGTGCTCCATTAGTTTCATAATTTCGACGAATTTTTCAGGAGTCAACTGCCAGAGAAGATTGGTTGTCAAGGATGGTTATGTTGAAAACATAGACATGGACATAAAAAAGAGGATTTGGTAGAGTTAGCAACAATATCAAAGTCCTTATATTAGTTAAAGATGAATATAGCGCATACCTCGTTTCTTGATTCCAATTTCTCTGCAACATTCATTACACTTGCAATGTTTGACAAGCTAAAAGGATGTTGACCTTCATTAAGCTTGAGGGAGAACATTGTTGCAGTTGATCCACTACCGTAGGAGAACAAAACTACCCGCTGTCCAGCCTGAGGTAAAGAAATCATTCAGAAACTAGAACAAACAGGTAGAATATTTTACGAACAAACAAAAGGACCAAAAATGAAAGGGTAACTCCTGATTACCAATGTGTTGTGCTTATTGTGAAGGAGTGATGCAAAAGCAGCATACAGAGAAGCAGTGTACATGTTGCCAACTTGTTTTGGTATTAATGTGGTAGGTTGCACCTTCTCATCGTAAAACGGTTTAGCAACTTGTTGGGATACCTGTATATGGGTAGTAAATAATAATCCATCGTAAGTTCCAATAACAATGTAGTCTGACATCAATTTATTCTACTTTCTTTAGCATTTAAAACAATATGCTGGAATTATATTTCAAGTCACTTGAAAATGAACTAGAATGTTTTTCGGGGAAGAAAGTGTGTAATTCAAGAGTGAACCTTCTCAAGATCACGGCTTTGGTAGCTTTCATCACCACTTAGAGACGAAAATGGGGCCAGCTTTTCTTTACCAGATTCATCGATGGAGCTGGAAATGGAAAACAAAAATTCTTAGACAACAGAATTCCTTTTAAACAATAAAAAAGAAAATCCTCTGAGAGAGAAAATTTGCAACCCACCTAGCATTCCTCATAAAGTCATTGAATGTCAATCGAGCGAAGCTCTTCTGTACAAGCTGCAGAAGTTGAATAAAATATCCAAGTGTCATTAAAATTTCATATAGAGATGAAATACAAATAAAGTCATCAATCCACAATAGACTCTATAAACATACCTTGTTGTATGGTGAATGGAACACAAAGTAAGCTGCATCAGCAATCGAAAACTGCTTGCCTTCCAATTTCTCGTATCTAGAATATGAAATGCAGCAAGGCAATTAATACAGATAATCAAGAGATCTACTTCAAATATAAGACTTATCCAATGAGCAGTTTACTTGTTGCATAAGATCTTGTAGCAAGAATCAAGGGCCATGAGATAACAAGTTTGTGAAAGCTTGCCATCAACCACCTGCAGCCAACAATTTTCATCACAAGGTGAATAAAAAAGATATATAAAAGGTTGGTTTTATATAATTCAGCCTGCACAAATGCTTCATCAATCCTGCTATTTTCACTTGCCAACCAAGTCAATCATCTTTCTATTTAAAATCTATAAGCTACAGCTATTAAGGAGACATTAGCGATTTACTTGGAATTAACAGATCTAATAGAAACTCGCAAGAAAAAAGTAAGAACCAAGGAAAACAAGAAAAGAAAGAGGCACTGTGCCAAAACTAGCAAATGATATTGCTCGAGCATGTAAAAAGAAGAACAGAGGAAATTCGTTTTATAAGAACGAATTTCTGCTTAAAAGAACAATTTAGAAGCCAGTTGGCACTAAATTACCAAAGAAAAGTACACAGGAAATCAATTGTCGGAATGACTAATGAGTGTGTTTTTCCCCTAAATAACAATTTAAAGACCAGTGTGAGACTGAATTGCTACGAAGGTGGTTCTAATTTGCATAAGATTTTGTTTCCTCAATAGTCGCACACAATAGGCATGCAACATATCAGTACGGGAAATTTTGAAGCTTCAGCAATCATGACACAGCAAGCATCCAAAAATGTTGTTACAGTAGGAAATTGACGAGATGTTAAAATTATATGGAGAGTCATGCAATAAACTTAATCCTTGTCAAATCAGAAAACAGTTATTTCCACAATTCCCACAAAAGAACCCTCATTATAAAGGTCGACGTAGATGCCAATGGTAGCTTCTGAAAGCTGTCATCAGTTAGTGCAAGAGCACAATCGGAACATGATACAACCTTAAATGGGCCTACTAAAGATTTCATTTGAAGTTCTGTTGAAAGAAAAAGCAACATCCACAAAGCATGCTTGGAAAAACTGATAATTAACCAGACTTGCAAGGATAAGAAGGAATTACTGGATATTCACTGTCTAGGATGGGCTTGTAAAAATCATAGACATGAGCCATATGACTAGCCCTGATCTTGCTTTCAAACACAATAGGGGCATCAGGGCCAATTAGCATAGCAATGGCAGCTGCTCCTCCAGTTGGCCTAGCAGGTCCCTCAGCATAGACCTATAAGAAAAAGATCTCTAATAAGTGAACAGAGTACATCTAATAGAAGAACATGATATAAATTTTACAGGTATATCCATGTGTCACATTAAATGGAACATGATTCATAACCATATAATTGCAACTAAGAAGCCCAAGTCAATATCAAGCTACATGCCAAATACAGAACGCGTATTCAATGTCTAATTGACAATACAGATGCAATAGAAATGTTTAAAGGTGATGATCATTACCGCACTATCTGTGCATACAACAAGTCCATAGCGTCCATCCCATGAAGAGCTCTCCACCCAATTCACGCAGTTGAACAATGCAGCAGTTCCACCATAGCATGCATTAGTTGAGTCAACTCCTTCAATGTCAGTATTACCACATTTCTGCATGTTTCACATGGCCAGGAAGCAAGAAACTATAATCAACATATGTGAATGCCAAAATATAAAGCTTTAATAGGCGAAGTAGAAGTTAACAAGGACAAAGAACATAGCTGATGCAACCAAACAGCCACGGCCTATTCACTAAAGACGGTACGATTAAAAAGCCAGGAAAACTCATTATGGATTAGAAGAAATCACATGAATGAGCATATTTGGTCCCAAAAATGAGATTAAAACATATATGCAGCATTAAGTGAATTAAAGATTTTCATGTCTATTTGACTGCACATCTTTGTGCTGGGCTACAGTGACTGAGGAACAGGAGAGTAATTAACTCTTTTCCTTAATATGGCCACCTAAGTCTATTTTCTTATATTGTACCATAGAAGGAGCAAAGATACAGCTTGAACTGCACCATAACATAAAATGGAAAGAAGAGGTTATTCATATTAAACCAATGCAAACTAGGAACTTAGATCGTTACCTCAAATATTTGCATCAGGAATGTCTTGATGGATTTGCTTTTATCAATAACAGTCTCACTTCCGACTTCCAGTCTACCAACTTGCTTTGGATCAATAGCATACTTATCCAGAAGGGAAGTAACAGCTGTCAAACTGAAGACAAACAATAAAATGAGAATAATTATGAGACATCAGGATCAAATTTACTTTGCTGTTCTGTTACCATAAGGAACCCAACTACCTTAAAATAGAGAATAACCAGATAAATTACTGACATCTCCAAACAACAAAGCAATTTTGCATTATGAGCTTCTAAAGCTAGTTAACATTAGTCAATAGCAATGGATACAATACCTCATTGATATAACATCTTCCACCTCAGTGCAAAATCCCATGCAATCTTGTCCAAGACCAACTGTGTATTTCCCTTTGCTTGCTCCATCATAAGCTTCCAATGTTTCCTATACATAGTTTATAGGAAACGAAATTTGGAGAAATCAGAAAACTAAATCGTACAACGTTTACTAGCTGATTCAACTTATAATCTGATAGGATAATCAAATGTTACTTTTACATTAATAATGTCAGAAAAGAGCTTATAGAGGGAGGAAACACACAAGAAAAGATAAGAACAAAAAAGATGGTGGTTGCAAGCTGATTAAGGTGTTGTAACTATGATCATCCAAAGTGCTAAAAGCGGTGAGGTAGACATAAAATCACTTAGGAGAGGGAAATTATCTGAAAAACCCCGAAAATCTCTTGAAATCAATGTGAACTAAGTCAAAAGCCAAACTAATTGGAAATTTCAGTTGTTGTTACACTACATTTGGTTCGGCATTTGCCAGAAGTTTTTAAAAAGAATTTCATATGTCCTAGCCTTGGTGGACGGAGTTACTTGGTGCTTGTTGTTGGTGAGAAGTGACAAGCACACCACGGTTATTTAAAAAAAAGTCTTTTTAAGTTAGTGTATGAGAAAGTGTGAATTTAAAGATCTCTTAATTTGCTAAAGTTTGCAAAGGAATGCACTCAATATCTAACATGCAGGCATAAGCCATTAATTATCTATGCTTGCCGCTATAGATCAACAAAGAAAGCTCTTAACTCGACTAGATTACTGAATCACATTCTATTGATAGAATGATCCCAAGCATGGAAAATATTTATAACTTTCTATCTATAACAGGGGAAGCAGGAGAGCATCCAAGGATGCGGCTCAGTAATCAATAAAGTGAGTTGAAAATTATGAGGTCTCAGGTTCAATCCCAGCCGACACAAAAACAAACACTAGGAGATTTCTTTCCATCCACTCATAGCTTTGGTAGACAGAGTTACATGCTACATGTTGCTAGTGAGAGTTGGTAGATACAACAACAACAACATACCCAGTATCTCCTGTAATTAATTGGTAGATATCTCGTGAAATTAATTGATGTGTTATTAATATTTGATAACATAACAGCGCTACTAAAAAATGATAAAAGGTTCCCAAGTTATAATTAGCACCAACACAAACGATTTTCTCACTCTTTCTCCAAAGAAAAATTAAATTAAAATCATCAGCAGTAAAGCAAAAATAAAAAGAGAAAAAATCTTCAGTTTCTTTTCAAAAAATAAAAATTGAATTTGTGTTATAAAAAAAGAAAAAAGAATGGAACTTTTAAGTTCGAATCCCTGGTATGAAGTAGCTATAATTTGTTTGTATTTTAAAGTGAGACTTCTCGGCACGAATCCAAATTATTCGAACCCAAAAAAAAAAAATCAAATATTTCCGATCGCACAAGAGAAAGAAGTTCCTATTTCTCCGTCGATCAAATTAAAACACACTGGGATATCGAAATACATTATAGATACAACAAATCCAAACGCATGCGGTTTATAAAAGAGATTACCTGCTGAATGCAAGTAGGAGGGAAGTAAATTTCCATGGCGAGGATTCCGACATTCTTCTGTTGAGCTGCCATTTTCTGATGATTTTTTTTGAGTAAATAAACTCAATGGATCGAAACAATTTCTCCTTTAAAATAGGAAAAATGTTTCACAGAAGAAAGAAAGTGAGAGCAAATATGGGAGTGATAAATACAAATAGGAAGGAGATGAATTTGTTGTGGGTGGGATTTTACATGTTATATTTATAGCACTAGTCTAGTCTGTCCAGCCCTCAAATGCAGACTTCGTGACGACCAATTTTTTTCATTTTCCCCAAAATATAAAAATGCAAAGGTAAGAGAGAGATTCCTCATAATTATTTGAAAAGATATACTCCACCGTTCAATTTTACTTGTCGCTATTCACTTTGCAGCCCTCTTAAGAAATAGCCCTCTTAAGAAATTATAAATAGAAAAATAATTTTATCATAATACTCTTTAAATATAATTTATTCGATATTTTAAAAAATATAATAGGAAAATGACTATAATTAATAATAAGAATAAATTAAAAATTAAGTGTAAATTATTTTTGGTTCATAAATTAAACAAGTATTGTTTGACATCTATTTTTAGTGCAGTGGACAAGTAAAAATGGACGGAAAAAGTAATATGTGAAAAGAATTATTGTAGGTAAGTTTGATTCGTGGGATGAGATATTCCATGATTAAATTTAATTTAAAATATAATTAATTTTAAAATTTAAAATTAGTATCAAAATCATAATTTTGATATAAATTTGTACGCGAACCAAACGATCGTAATAGTACTAAACATGGTTTAATAGTAACCAAAAAAAAAATGATAGATAAATCATTATAAATGGTTAAATGACATTAATAATATAGAGAAAATGACAAAAATGATCTCTAGTGTTTGGAATAAGTTTAAAATGATCTCTTAAATATATCTTTGAGTAATATTAGTTATTTAAGTGTGTTAAAAATGAATAATCTATTAAATATTTAATAAACTCTAATTAGTATTAGATTAACAAGTATTGCAAAAATTTAAATTAAAATGTGAACTCATATTTTGAGGTATAATTTTTATAGAAATTTGTGTTTGCGAACCAAGAAATATCACAGATTAGCAAATTTAGTAATCGACAATCGTTTGAATTTAACAAAGATTGTCACGACATATTTTTACTTTTTTGGTCTATTTCTGAAGTTAAGTACTCCCTCCGTCCGTTTTTACTTGTCCATTGTACTAAAAATAAATGTTCAACAATACTGGACACAGTTTATAAAATTAAGAGATAATTTTACACTTAATTTCTAATTTACCCTTATCATTAATTATAGTCATTTTCCTATTATATTTTTTAAGACATTGCATTTATTATATTCAAAGAGTGATATGATAAAATTATCCTTCTATTTATAGTTTTTTAAGAAGTGTGCAAAGTAAATAGTGGACAAGTAAAGATGAACGGAGGGAGTACAACTTTTGTGATACAACTTCTTTTATTTTTCATTTATATTTGTTATAAGGTGTAATTTTTTATATAGCTATTTGTGAAATTTAACTGGAATTCATGATTCATTTTGAGAGTTTCTCTGAGATTTAACGGTTAGAATTTGTTAAGATTTAACTAAGATCAAAAGTATCCACTTTTTAAAAAATTAAAGGAGCATGTTGAACCTACCCCAACCAGAGGGATCACTTTTGTCATTATCTTTAATAATTAAAAGGAATTTACTGATTTTATTATAAGTTTAAATTATATTTTTAAAAATATATTTTATTTGTTATTCACAATTTATATGATAATTTTTTTTCCTGTTTTTAGATAACTCAAGATGCTTAATATTATTTCATTTTTTATGCAATTGTTGTAAGTAACTTTCAAAAGTTCCAAATTCGTTAAACTGACCAAACATGATTTTCAATGCACTGTTTATTACAATGATAGTTTTTCAAATGTCATATATTTTTCCAACTTTTTGAAATATTGGAAAAACATGGTTGATTTAATGATTTGGTTGAAATGACTTCTAGGACAAATTATTACTCTCTCAGTTCATTTTTATTTATTCACTATATTATAAATATATATTTATTTTTACTTGTCTGATTTAAAATTTTAAGAGAAAATTTATCATTTTATATATATTTTACTCTTATTATTAATTATTATAATTATTTTTATTACATTTTTCAATGAGTGAAATGACTATAAATAATAATTAAAGGTGATATAATGAGATTATTATTTTATTTATTATTTTATAAGGGATATACTAAGTCAAAATAGACAAATAAATATGAACGGAGGAAATATTAAAGCATGAAAAAGAATTTTAAAAAATGCAACACTATTTGAACGGACTAACAAGGAATTACTCAAATTTTCGGACCTTGAAACTAGAGGTATCAAATGGGGCAGGTTGGACTGAATTTGAGCAAGTTAAGATGGACGAGTTATTGACTCGTCCAAAGTTTCTTGGACTAAAATGCAAGTTACAACCCAACTTGCTCAATTTTTATTAAGTTTTAATTATTTTATTATAAATTTTTAGTGCTTAATAAATTAAATTTTTTTATTATGACTATATATAATATAATATATCAAATAAAATAAATATTTATATAAATTTCTCATTAATCAATTTTGGTTGCACACCGATCTAATTATTTATAAGCTGAACTAATAAATAAATAAATTATTAACTCGCTCAAATTTAAATCAATTATATTTTCGTAGCCTAATTTTACTATCACTACTTGAAACTTAAATAGTACTGCGTCGAATAATCAGAGGTTCAAAAAGGGCATCTTTTTGGGAGTTGTTTGATTATTTTTTTGGTGATATGTGTTTCGTGATGGTCGAGAATCTCTGCTCACGTTACATCAAATTTGATAAGCACATGCCTCTGTAATTTTGAATTTTTTATATTATTATATTATATTTTTAAAATATATATATATATGAAAAATCGAACATTCTTTATACATGTTTATGATAGACATGTTTATGATAGTGTGCTTTCTACACAAAACTTTGTCACATTATTTATTGTCATAATACAGGAACATATGCTGTTTAACTTGATTTTAGTTATCATTTATGTCCTCCAATTTTGAATATGTACAAGTAAATATTTAAATTTGTATAAAATTAAATAAGTAGACACACACATTTTATGTGGCATATACATGACATCTACATGGCAATCTCACACAAATTACCACATAGATGCCACATAGGATGTGCGTGTCTACTTGTTCAATTTTATGTAAGTTTAAGCGTCCATTTGTGCACACCCAAACTTGAAGGGCATAAATGCGAATTGAGATCAAGTTAAAGGGCATATTTATGCATTATGCCTTTTTTATTTGAGTTCAAACTATTGAAACTTTGCAAACTGTCACATTTTTATGAAATGATTTCTCTATTTTTCAACAACAACAATATAAGCAATATCACAAGTGAGACATGGAAAGGATAGTGTATATATAAATTTTGTTTTTATCTTAAAATATAAAGAGATTATTTTCAATAAACGCTCAATTCAAATAAAAATATTACAAAGTGATTTCTCTCTTATTTTTGATAGGTAAGTTTTTATTCAATCGTGTAAATTTGTACAACCAATCAGCTCTTTCAACTCTCGAGCTCATTCCTCTCACAATAAAATAATTTAAAAGATGTGTATTATAATATATTTCTAAGAAAAGTTAAAGGAAACTTACATAAAAATGTTGTATTAAGAAAATATTTATCATCTATAGTAATAATATTTTTTATTGAATACTTATAATATATTTATAATATAATTTTAATACATATTATAGAGAATAATTTATAAAACATATATAATATAAATTTTATTCATGGATAATACATTTATCAAATACTTTAATACATTTATAATATATTGTGTCAATTTCCTACTAAACAAGCATAATACATTTTCAAACACTTATAATGCATCTATATTGCATGCATAATTCACTTTTAATATATAATATAAATTTATTATAATATTACTATATATTATTATAGATAGTAATAAATAAAAAATATCACTAAAAATAATAAATATTTTATAAAAGATACTCACTCATGTAATTTTTCTAAAAGTTAATAAGGAGATCGAAGGGGTCCGGCATTTCTCTGAGAAAAGAAACAGGTAGGTGGGGATAGGTGAAGTAATAAAAGTTTTTGTAATAAAAATTTGTGTAATAAAGTTGGACTGAACTGTAAATTGAAAACAACTCCAGAAGATCAAAACATTTTCCAATAATGACCCAAAATTTTACTTAAATAGAGCTCTAACCCTTTTAACTTTTTCGCAATAGTTTTTTTTAAAAAAAAAAACTGATTCTGCTAAATTTTTTTAGTGTAATCTCTTTCTTGCTAAATACCTTAAATCTTCAAATAAATTTATTTTTTAAAATTTAAATACTTTTAATCTCTTCAAAACTTGATCAAATATATTGAAATATTGTGAACCTATTGAAAGTGACCCATTTTTTAATCAGAAAAGTGTACAAACAAGAATTAATTTTACTTGGAGGTAAGGTGTATAAAATCGAACCGCAAATCGAATCAAATCATAAATCAAATTAAATCTAAAAAACAATCCGACTAGTGGCTCGATTTGACTTGGTTTGGTATTAAAAAAAAATCGACTATACTTGATTTGGTTTGGTTTTAACTAAAAAAAGTCAAATCGAATCGAACCAACCTGATATTACATGTATATTATTTTTAATTTTTTATTATTATTGTGATGTAATTTTAAAATATTTCTTCAACTTTTTCATAGTTTTTATCTTTCAACATATTATTTCAAGTTTAAACTTAGAATTTTAAATGGTCCAATAAGTCTTTTTACAACCCATATATATTAGTAACTAAAATAAAGCCCAAATCAATATGAATATTAACAAAAGATTATTCAATCCAACACTAGGAATGATAATCATGTTAGATATTCATTCTTTAATTTTACATAACTACATAAACTAATTTATTTTTCTATTTAATATTTAGTCATGTAGTTAATACTTATTAGACTTATTTTAGTATGACTTAATATTTTTAAATTATGATTATTTTTATTATGACTTAGTAATATACAATATTTATTCTATGCGATTTCATTATTTTTTTGGTTGAATATTTCATTGTCATCACTCACTTCATAAATTTCAAATAAAGTGAATATATTTTATGTTATTTTTTTAAAGAAATACCTTAGATAGTTGTATTTTGTTCGGACTAAAGAAATATTTGAAATACAAGTTAATTATATGTTTGTATGAAGACTTTATCGGAAAAAACTCGAAAAACCCGAGAAAATCTAAAAAAACCCGAAAAACCCGAGGTTGAAAAACTCAATTTTTATTGGTTTGGTTTGGTTTATAAATTAAACCCGATACTAATGATTTGATTTGGTATTTAAAAAATCTGAACCAACCCGGTCCATGTACACCCCTACTTGGAGGGATTAAATGAATCATCCTGATAATCTGTCACATTTTATACTAAAATTATGATTATAATTTGGATAACTAATCCTATATAAAAGCTAAAGTAAATATCCAGATTATAATTCTAATTTTAATCCAAAAATTATAATTCTGAAATATCTCAATTTCAAATCAAACAGCCCCCTTGGATTAAAGATAAAGAGGACAGTAAAGAAATATTGAATATATTTGGATAAAATTGTAGCAACTACTTCCTCCAGTTTACATGAGATTGTGGCAGTGACAAGGTTTGGATTATTCTTTAATGGAATCTGATATTTGTTATAATTATTACTCCAAAAAATACTAATCAATTTCTAGTCTGCAAGACTAGATCTTGTTGCCATCTGATTATTAATTAATGTTCACCTAACTCACAGTGACTCAATTAAACATGAATAATAAGACAAAAGAGCTCATGAAATAAGAAAATTATTTAATATCTCAAGACATATATAGCATAACAAATGGTAAAATAGTTATTAAAAAACCTTTCTAATTAATTTTTTTAAGGAGCGTGTAAAAGTAAAAAACGATAAATAATTTGAGACGGCAAGAAGCATATCAGTTGTCTATGTATTTGGATCCAAGACATGCTCTGTCGTCCAGTCCAAATAATTAATAATAATAATAACAATATATTCAGAGTGATTTCACAAAATGAAGTCTAGAGAAAATAAGGTATACGCAAATCTTATCCCTACTTTGAAGATAGAAAGATTATTTTTGATAGACCCTCGACTCGAGAAAAATAGTTTAAAGCAAATCAACAAGGGAAATAACAAAGATGAAAAAATCAAAACAAAATATTATAAAAAGCATGATAAAATATTTTCAATCATAACTATAATAAAATAATACGATTATTAAAATATAAAAAGTGATAGTTAGTAAAAGAAATCGATAAACATGAAATTATAATAATACTACGACTACTGATACGGAGACGTCCAAATAATGACATCTCCAAACGTCGACTTTATTGTTGCGTCTGTGAAGATATATACTCCAACAGTCAACAACTCAATTCAAAATTTGGTTATGTTAGACTCCAAATTAGTGAGAGTCGATTAATTTTGTAGTTTATTATACTCCTTCCGTCCATCTTTGCTTGTCTACCTATTTTTTATCCTTAACATTAAATATAATTCATTATCTAATGCATTTCTCAAAGCATTAAATTTATTATATTCAAATGGTAATATGGTAAAATTACCCCTATAATTTATTACTTCTTAATTCTTGTGTCAATAAGAAAGTGGACAAGTAAAGATGAACAGAGGGAGTAATTTTTTTATTAAGAAATCTGCAATAAAAACAAAAGTTTTTTTTTTAATTCAAATTGTAAAGAGTTATATTGAATTATTTCCTCAATTTAATGAATCAATTGAATTCTTCTCTTTTATAAGAGTAATTAAATAAGAATGTGTCAGATCTGAAAACCATCAAACATAGTTTTTATTTATTTATTACGTATCTCTTATATTTTTATTTTGGACTTTTCGAGTTTTATTATAAGTGGTGCGACATCCAAACTTGACCCAACCAACTGAATAATGTTCTGTTATTAGTCAAAGAAGAACAAAAGATTATTTATAAATCCAGTAGCATGCCTACAACTACAAGCATATTGGAATTCGTTTAACATAGCCAGAAAAAGAAAATCTACCTTTCACCCCCCCCCCCCCCCCCTCCCCCCCCACCCCCGCACACCAAACAACCCCCCATATAAGTAGTACTGTTTTCGTTTCAATTTGTTTGGGCTATCTTGATTTAGCACGGAGTTTAAAAAAGTAAATAAGATTTTTGAAACTTGTAGTCTTAAATTAAAGATATGTCAAATTTATTAAAAATATCTTCTAATATTATGGTCTATAATATGTCATGTGAAAAGTTGGAATTAAAGAAATTCTAAAAAAAGGAAAGATACATTCTTTTTGAAACGAACTAAAAAGGAAGTCAAGCAAATTGAAACGGTGGGAGTACTATTATTTTATATATACTCAACTTTTGAGAACTTTGCAGAAAAATCAAAATAGTATCGTAATAACTAAAACTCAATAAATAAATAAAAAATCTATCTTAAATTTGATAACTAATTTTTCACACTTATTTTGTAAAATTTTAAATTTCGAAACCTGTCAAGTGGTTGCAAAGTGAGTATTATTTTGCAACTCCATAGAGTCGTTTGATACACACACTAAATTATCTCGGAATTATATTTTTGAGATTATAATTTCTAAACTAATTTATGTCATATGAGAGCTAGGATAAAATAATTCCATGTTAGATGGGACAAGGTGGGATATCTCAAGACTAGGTGTTTGATTGATGGTATAAATTAATCTCGAAATAAAGTTATACCATCAACCAGACATGGTATAAATTTAGTACCAAATTTAGTCCTAAAATATTCCTTCTTATCGTGCGTACCAAACGATCTATCAGTATTAGTACAATTTACGATCAATCCAGTACTACTCAAAGCAATAGCTAATATAAGCAATTGGGGCGGCTCAAATACATTAGTGATCTATAATTAAAATTGAACGAAAGCATAGACTAGTTAAAAAATTAATAAGTATATTTTTTTTATAAAGTTTATTCTTTTAGCTTTTTGAGATGCAAAGTTACTAATAACTTTATTATAATCGTTTTTTTCCAATAATTCTTATCAATTGATAATATAATTAATCTATTAAATTTTTCTTGACACATACTACTCTAAATATGTCAAGCTTCTTCTAATAATTCTTTTCTTTTATATAAAGACTAGATACAAAGCGTCCGTGCAAGCACGGGTCCAATAATTTGAAGAGTCAATCAATTTTTTGTATGATTTTTAAATATTTTAATTTGCTAATTATTGTGATATATAATACTTTTTACATAATTTTCAGATAATATGTGTTTCTCTCTGTCTCAATTTATGTGGCACTGATGGAACTTAGATGATCAACTCAATTTTTATATAGTTTTTAGATATTATAAGTTGTTAATTATTGTGCTTTATAGTACTTTCTACGTAATTTTTAAATAATATATGTTACTCTCTATACTCCAATTTATGTAGCATTGTTAGAATTTGGAGAGTCAACTAAATTTTGTATATGTCTTTTAAATATTTTAGATTGTTAATTATTCTAATTTATAGTACTTTTATGGCATTTTCAAATAACATACGTTATTTTCTTTGTCCCAATTTATGTGACACCGATAAAATTTGAGAGTCAATCAAATTTTATGTCTTTCAAATGTTAAATTGTTAATTATTGTGATTTATCTTTTCATGTAATTTTTTAATATAAAATAGATTAAAAAATAAGATAAATAAATTAAAATAGAGAAATTAACTAAAATCATCAAAGTGCCCTAAATAATTAATCTTTTTTTAAATGTAGAAATAACAAATAATTTGAGATAACTATATTTTGTTTGATGATAGTTTAATTTATGTTGCATCAATAATTTTTGTATTATTTAATTTTCAAATTTAATATTAGCTCTTAATCTCAAGTAAATAAAAGGCTAAAACTTATTCGAGTAAATATGGAGAGGAGATAATATTTTCTTTAAACTATTTCTCCAAACTGTCAAAAAAAAAAAAGGAAGTAAAAAGCACTTAAGCTATAAATAGGTAGGTAAAGTGAGAGAAAGTCTCCAAAGTAGCGCCTAACTGAAGAGTAAATGAGTCCCATTACTGATGCATTATGACCTAAGCAGGGTAATTTTGTCAACTACTCAAATTTATTACATAGAATGATTCTTTCTGGACCAATCAAATAGACCAAATTACCAATCAAAAAACCACTTTTTTATAAATAGTACTCATTTTCTTTTTATAAAAAAATAAATTTATGACTTATTATCACTAAAAAATAAAATAAGGCTCCTCAAATTTGACGCATAAAACACCTGGCCTTTTTCTAACTCATTAGAGCCGCCCTCTGTAAGCAGACACAGGTGATTAGCAACCCAATATGGAAACCACGTTTGTTTGTATTATTCTTTTTTAAAATTTGGCAAGTCAAAATTGTTCCACTTTAACACTTGAAACAAATAATAAACCTGCTTAGCCCCTTTTTTTTTTGGTTTATCACGTGTATACAATATCCACTTTGAAATATAACTAAATTTAGAGTTGCACGCTTATTTCTGTGGATAATGTTTCTAATAAAATTTTTTCATTCTCAGAAATTTGAATTTAAAATCTCTGATTAAGGGTGAAAGAATCTCAATTCCTAACCATTCAACACAACTCATGTTGATATACATAATTCATTCATTTGAATTTTCGCTTTTTTTTTTTACTATTTACATTATATACTTTGATGGTTGTAATAATTGTTTTATTCAATTAATATAGTTTTATTAGCTCAGCAGGTTATTGTATTGCCTTATTTCCCAAGTTAGTAGTACATATCAAGTTTGCTTAAAGAGTTACTTTGTTATTATAGATCAATTCAGATTTAAAAAATTAATGTTATTAGTTCATAAAACTTAAACTCTAATTCATGATATATATATATATATATATCAAATAAAAAAATATATTTTGACAAAAAAATTATGATTTAATATGTGCTACATATCAATTCAATTTTTTATAGGTTAAAATCGATTAGACTGAAATGAGTTGAGCTAATATATGAGTGAGTCAATAATCAGCCCAAACTTGAGTGGAGGGGGATAAGTACACAAATTCCCACTTTGTAATTTTTGATTTTTTTTGCGTGATATACATTTCGATCCTCTAGTTTATCAAACATGATCGAAGTATTTTAGGATATAAGGTATAAAACAATGAACTTAAAGGAATGTTTTAAAGTTCTCCAACATTGAGTTTCTTCTAAAATTATATTACATTTTACCCAACTTACTGGTTCTCAAGGCTACATATTAAACAAGAAACAAATTTGTCAATTCAAAATTGATTAAAGGGGGCAGACTTTAAGTAAGAAGATTATTTAGGATTGTTCAAGTAATTTTGAAGGAAAATCACGTTTCTGAGAGAGATGGGCGGCCCATTCAAAAATAATAATCTAACATAAGGTTTAATTTAAGAGATTAAGAAAAATCACGAGGTTTTCTTTTTTCAGAAAACAGATAATAACGTACACAAGATTTTTCATGAATAACATTATATTTGTTTTATAAGTAAGAAAATAGAATACTAAATAAATTCCTATAATAACATGCACCATATTTAAAAAAAATTACAATCTAAAACGTTATTCATGTCTATGATGATTTTTTTATTTCTTGAGATGTATCTATAATAGCCTCAATAAATAGTACTAAACATATCTTTGAGTAGGATAATAATCCCGCATAAAAATGTGAAATTATTTTACATGTGTTTGATTGAATATTTTTTTATTTTGAAATAATTAATTTCTGAATTATTTATACCAGATTTTTAGTATTACTCATATACCATATAATAATAATTCAAAATTATTAATTCTGGATAAAACAATCAAAAATAAAATTGCTCTTCTCCAAAATTTTGAAATAAAATATCTAAATTATATTACACCCTGTGCCTCTCATTTTCGTTAAGCCAATAAATTAAGCATCTACCTAAGAAAATATGCTCCATTTGTCAATTTTGTGATA
The DNA here is from genome assembly GCA_003996215.1 of Jaltomata sinuosa. Lineage (NCBI taxonomy): Eukaryota > Viridiplantae > Streptophyta > Magnoliopsida > Solanales > Solanaceae > Jaltomata > Jaltomata sinuosa. The sequence goes on from QJPP01007264.1 coordinate 314,415, forward strand.
CCTTTGGAATTTCGAGACATAAACGAGTTATTTTTTGACTGCGATCTTTTCATATGCTTTTAAGTTATTATTAAAATTATAATAAAATATTTTTATGTAGCTTTTAAATATGTTGATTTTTATTTTTAAAAAAACTGAAAGATTTTATTTTCAAATTTACAATTGAAGTTTGATAAATATATTCATTTAATATAAAAATATAAGAAAAAGAAGTCTATTTTGTACTTCCTTTGTCTCTCAGATTTCAAAGTCTCAAATTGGTTCTGACTTTGTTTCATAGTGAATTTATGAATTTGACTACTTTTAATACTGAATTTTATTTTGTAAATTTAACTTGGCGTATAACTGGAACAAAGAAAAAGGGTATTCAATTGAAATTCACACACTAATTTCTATTTTTTGCTTAGATGTGCTTGACAGATGCTCTCGAAACTCTAGAAATGTCATATAAATTGAAACAGGTTGAGGGTCTATTGGAAACAACCTTTCTAACTGAGGTAGAGGTAAGATCGTCGTACATATTCTGGGTATGTTATTATTGTTGTCATATAAATTAGAATAGAGAAGATATCAATAAAGTAATACGAATATTATTGATTTCTGTATTACAATAAAATAACTTGCTCGCAAATCAAATTAACAACTTAAGGAGATAAAAGAAGATTTGCAGCAACAACAACAATGTCACTAAATTTCTGAATATCATCATTCTCCTTAGTAACAGTAGAAACATACCCTGGCGTCATTCCAAATGCCATTTCACAATTCAAAGCATTTTCCCCAACAATATTCGCCGCTGAAATTAAATTTTGATATTGGCCCATAGTCAAATATTGTTGCGCGTTACCCAAAGAACTAAGAGCCCATTTATAATAAGTCGCACACAAAGTATATATCGCTTCTAGATTTGGATCTTTCGTCTGGCGTTGGAGCAAATTGATCTTCGCTCCTGTGCCAGAGGCGTTTGCTGCTGCTAAATTGATGGTTGATTCCGTTAAATCGTGAAGGTTCTGATTAGAATAGTCGTTCAAGACAGACGAACAAAAGCTTTGGTCTTTGGATTTGGCGCATACATCGTTTAAAGAGTTACTTGTACTTTGAATCGCGAAAAAAGCACATACAACACATAAAATTAGTGATGAGCATAAAGAAAAAGAAGATGATGCCATTTTTTCCCCTTTTGATTGTTGGTTTATATATGTATATATAATTCTCGATGAGTTTAATTTTTATACACAAATAAGATAGTGTAATAAAAACTTTAACAATCTAGTCATTTGAAAAATGTAAATAATTTTCCTTATTTACTAAGATAGTAATATGATATATTGATATATAAGGGATACAATCAGCTATAGTAGGTAAATTTTTATGATGACAATCAAAAAATTCTTTTTTATATAAGAATCAGTTTCGAAAGGGAAAATATTCAATGAAAGGATAAAAATCTCAAAAAGTTTGTCTGCATTAACTTGGATTTTTTTTTAATTTCCATTATTAACTTGGAAATAAGAGTAAAACCAACTTTACTTTCTTAACATATTTGGTTTGGAATATAATATCTTCTTCACATTTTGAATGAGGTGATCTTAAAATCAATTGCTAGAATAAGTTAAATTATTGCATGTATTTTTAAAAGATAAAAAATGATCTTCAATTAATATGAAATTATAACATATACTCTCTTAATTAATTAAATTCTTAATTTAGCATTATATAAAAATTAAATTCCATCTCTCTTTTGGATCCGCAAAGCTAGTCATATCCCAAATTTATTCTAGGATTATAATGTAGAAAGGACAATAATGCAATGTAAAATCTATCCAAATATTGAGTTACTTTTAAATTTATATATTTTTTATTATTTTATCCAACTTAGTGGTTCTCAAGGTTATATATTAAACAAGAAACAAATTTGTCAATTCAAAATTGATTAAAGGGGACAGCCTTTCAGTAAGAAGATTATTTAGGATTGTTCAAGTAAATTCAATGAAAATCACGTTCTTGGGACTTTGGAGTAAGCTGTGACAGCTGATTTTCAGTTGGATGTGACCGTCGATGTCCCTTAGATTTGTATGTGGGTCAAAAACACGCGTTACGATCTTAATTTTGTTGTTAGGGACGTAAGTTTGCAAAAGAAAATACACGATAAACCAGTAAGACAGAAAAAGAACAAATCAGAGACACCGGAGAGGTGTTCGGTCCTTCTACCTATGAATGAGCCGTGCTTGAAAATAGTAAGTGAGCAAGCATAATAATAATAATAAAATAGTAAGAAACTAAGGAAAACAGAGGAGAGACAAAGTAATCTTAAGAACCAAGCGAGAGAGAGAGAGAGATTTTATTGCTTTAGGGCTAGAGCTAACAAGAATCGGATCATTTACAACGAGAGAGAGGATCTCTATTTATAGGATACAAGTCGTTCCTTGATGCGAAAGGAATAGTAATATCTTGTTAGGCCCATAGTACCTTGTTCAATGAATGACCCCCACTTGTCCTCGAGCCATTGGAGGATGCCAGCCCAATACGCTGTGTCTGACGAGGCTCTGGCGAGGGTTGTCCGCGTACCTGAATATCCTGACACATTGTCCTTTGTGGGTAGTCGCTATCGTCGGCCTTCTCAGGCTTCCTTACTTTCCCCGAGTAGTCCCCTCTTCGTATCGGACTTGCTCTCAAGATAACGTTGTTATAGGCTGATGCCTCATTGATCGGGCTCAAGTTGATCCAGTCGACTTAATCCAATTTTACCCCATACAGGATGAGCAGTCTATCCAAAAATAATATATCTAAGATAGTGTCATAGTTATTTTTTAAGTAAAAAAGAATAGTTGAATAAACTACTATAGTGACTTCATTTTAAAAAAATAATAATCACAATTAAAGACATTATTCAAATGTCTATGATGAGTATTTATGTTTTGAAATATATTCATAATAATCTCATTTAAAATAGTAAAGTACTAAATAGGTTATTGGGTCGAATAATAATCCACATAAAATGTGAAATTATTTTACCTGCGTTTGACAGAAATCTTTTATTTTGGCATAATTAATTTCTGAATTATTTATACTACAATTATAATTTTTAATATTATTCATATAATAATAATCTTGGAGTTATTGAGTCGGGATAAGAACAATAAAAAAAAAGTTATTCTTGTCTAAAACTCTTCTCTCGGAGTCCTTTAAAAAGGGTCAAGAATAAAATTAGAAATAAATCATCCAAGTTTATATAATTATACCAAAATTCATTGAAAAGAATATATTAATAAAATAATTATAATATTATTTAATTTTAATAATCTTGCGAACCAAATTAACCACTAGAAAGAAGATTTGCAGCAGTAACAACAATGCTACCAAGATTTTGAAAATCATTATTCTCCTTTGTAATAGTAGAAACATACACAGGCCCCCATTCAAGCGCCGATTCACATTTAAAAATATCTTGTCCAATAATATTCACGGTCGTATTTAAGTTTCGATATTGACCCATATTTAAATATTGTTTTCCGTTACCCAAAGTTCTAATAGCCCTTTTGTAATAAGTTAAGCACAAGATATATATCGCTTCGAGATTTGGATCGTACGTCTGATAGAGGAGGAAATTGATCTTCGCTGCAGTGGCAGAGGCATTTGCTGCAGCTAAATTGATGGTCGATTTCGTTAAATCATGAAGATTTTGATGTTCATTCAAGACTGATAAACAAAAGCCTAAATTTTTGATTTTGGCACATACATCGGCTAAAGGGTTACTTGTACTTTAAATCGCGAAAAAAGCACATACAACACATAAAATTAGTGACGAACCTAAAGAAAAAGAAAATGATGCCATTTCCCCCCTTTTGATTGTTAGTTTATAATTCTCCAACAAGTTTAACTTTTGTATATGGACAAGATAGTGTAATAAAATGTTTGACAATCTAATCATTTAAATGGTGAATTTATAAATAACTGTTCATATTTAATAAAATAGTAATTAGATTATATACGGGATACAATCTGCTATAATAGGTAAATTTATGATGACAATGCAAAAATTCTTTAGATATAAGAATCACTTTTGATATTAATTGGTAATTAAATCTCTCAATTTTAAAAATGAACATCTAGACATCTTAATTTGGTTTAAGTCCCATAAGCATTATTTTGAGAATGCACATCTAGAAAAGTGTGTTTATGGAATCAACTTAAGATATCTAGATGTGCATTTTTAAAATTAAAATATTTATATAGTTGTTAATTGAGACCAAGTTAAATATCTATCTAATTATCTATGTATTATGCCTTTCTTGTATATGTATGAACTTTTATTTGCAAAGATATTCAATAATTGAGTTTCCAAATACTCCTCTTTCCTGTAAATGAAGACCTATATATAGATATAGATTGTGAAATCAAATATTTTTCAAATTAAATCAGGGGATAATTTAGTTGAATAAACTACTATAGTGATTTCATATTAAAAATTATCACAATTAAAGACATTATTCAAATGTTTATGATGAGTTTTTCTACTTTATTGATATATATTCATTATAGTCTCGTTGAAAATAGTAAGTACTAAATAGGTCACTGGATCGTATAATAATTCCACATAAAAATGTGAAATTATTTTTCCTGCATTTGATTGAAATCTTTTATTTTGACGTAACTAATTTTTGAATTGTTTATACCACAATTATAAGTTTTAGTATCATTCATAATTTCATATACCACTCCATATAGGATAATAATAATCTCGGAATCTCTAATTTGAGATAAACTAATCAAAAGACAAAGTTGCTCTTATTTAAAATTCTTCTCTCGGAGCACTTTAAAAAGGGTCAAGATTAAAATTAAAAATAAGTCATCCAAGTTTATATAATTATACCAAAATTCATTGAAAAGAATATATCAATAAAACCAAATTAACCTCTAGAAAGAAGGTCTGCAGCAGCAACAACAATGGCACCAAGGTTTTGAAGATCATCATTCTCCTTAGTAATAGTAGAAACATACCCAGGTGTCACTGCAAACGCGGCCTCGCAATTAAAAGCATCTTGCCCAACAAGATTTGCCGCTGTCAATAAGTTTTCGTACTGACCCATGTTCAAAAATAATTTCGTGTTACCCAAAACTCTAATGGCCCCATTGTAATAAGTCGTGCACAAGTTATATATATGTTCCAAATTTGGATCGTTTGTTTGGTTTAGGAGCAAATCGATCTTCATCGATGTGGAAGAAGCGTTCACAATTGAAAAATTGATGGATGTATCTGTTAACTCGTGAAGATTTTGATGAGAATAGTCATGCAAGACGGACAAACAAAAGCTTTGATTTTTAGATTTGGCGCATACGTCGGATAAAGGGTTACTTGTACTTTGAATTGCAAGAAAAGCACATATAACACATGAAATTAGTAATGAGCATATAGAAGAAGAAGATGTTGATGCCATTTTTTTGATTTTGGTTGATCTAATTAAATATGTGTATACAATTCCCCTTCGACTTTACCTTTTGTGTATGGAGAATATAAAAGAAGAATTTTTAACTATTTAAGTCATGTAAAAGATAATTATTAATAATTCTCCATATTTAGTAAATTTAGTATCCTGATAGTGCAATAAATTTTTTAACAAGTCATCTAAAAAAATAGTAATAAGTAATTGTCCATATTTAGGATAATTGATAACCTGGTAGATAAGTAAGGTATACAATCTTCCATAATAGGTAATAATGGAGTATGTGATAACAGGTAGATTAAGCTTAAAAGCTCTTCTCATAAGTTTTTCCTGAAGTATATTCTTGCATGAATAAAAGAAAAAATATTCAGATTACTCCCAAAAATAGTTGCGTTTTCAAATACTCATCTTTCCAATTAAATAGATTGTGAAATAAATTATTTTCCAAATCAAATCCGGAGATAATTTAGTCTTACTATAAAATTACTATTACCAAATAGTTTTTTTCCTGAATATATATATATATATATATATATATATATATATATATATATATATATATATATATTGATTTCTCTGAGATACTTTGAGATTTAGGGTGTATTTGGTACAAAGAAAAATGTGTTTTAAAAAATAAGTGAATTTTTTTACTTATTTTTTTGTATTCAGAACGTAAGTAAAAAATATTATTCTAAAAATATTTGTACATAATCTCAAAAAAAAAAAACTATCGGAGGTAGGGGTGTGGGATGATGAGGATGGGGCTATAAGTGTGGGAGTGAAGATGAGGTGTGTTGGGGGGTTGAGAGGACATAATCAATGTGGAATGCCACTTGTGAAACTTGTTTTTCCTACTTTTATTAGGGAAATCATTTTCCTCATTTTTAAGGCACTTCTTTTCTAGAGAAAATGTTTTCTAAATATTTTGACCATCTGAATATAAGAAATCGAACACCATTAGGGTGCGTTTGGTACTAGAAACTATTTTTTTGGGGAAAATAAATGATTTTCTTACTTATTTTGTCACGCCCCGAGGTTACCCCCTAGACGTAACACGGGACTTGGGACCACAAGTGCCCCAAGCTAACCCTTGGTCATAGCATTTTCAAGCATAACAAAGATAAGCGGAAGCATAATAGGTAAAGTCGGAATAACATAAATGGATAATCAAGTCAAATAAGAACAAAAGATCTATAAGAAGACTCAATATTGTCTATGTCTGAAAAGCCTCTACTCATAACATAAAGAGTTGCTAGGACAAGACCCTAGCTAACTCAAAGTACGGAAATAAAAGCTGACACGCGCTAAGAAAATAACTAGTCCTCGACCTAAGAGGACTCACCAACAACTGACAGATAGAGTGGCCTGGAAGCTCTAGCCACGTGCCTGGGAAAGGACTCCTGAATCTGCATCATCAAAGGATGCAACGCAAGATATGCGTCAGTACTATAGGATGTACCGAGTATGCGAGATATGCTTAAATAAAATGAAAGCTTGATTAAAACATAATCGGAAACTGAATTCATGTATAATCGAAGAAGTCATAAGTAAATATCATAGTTTGAGTAATAAGCATGAGTTCGTAGTCAAAACTTCAAAATAAGATATCAGAAAACTTAGAAAACTTGAAATCATTCATACGGGAGTTTCTTATAACCGATAATAGACCATGTGAGCTACATGGAATCTTAATTATATAACCCTAGTTAGCAATGCTGACTTGAACCGTGCCAAGGAACGAGTCACCATACCCAACTATATAACCCTAGTTGGCAAAGCTGCCCTAATGCCCGCTAAGAGACAGGACACCATTTATCAAGATGTGGATCCACTCTCATAAGCCCATAGGGCACTTCATTTCATAACCTACGCTGGCAACGTAGTTCTGGACTTGGGTAATCGAACCCTCGTCGCTCGGTGCTAAATACTACTCTCAAAATATGTACATATAGCTCATAAATTCATAGTGGCACAATCTCATGCCAAATCTTGTTGAAAAGCATGAAAACACATCGGGTATCATGCAATTCTCATATCATAGGTTCTTGAAGCTTAGCATAGCCATAATTCAAAATATACTTTTCCTTCTTAAATTCATGCTTGAATAATTAGGCATGCAATTTCATAAATACATAATGACATGTTATCTAAATATGCAAACTTTCACTTAAAAATATGCAATTCAATGGAATCATACTAGAAATCAACTTTAATGCATGGGCTTTTGAAATCAAATAAGGAATCTTAATCAAATCATAAATAAACCATGAATTGATGCTTCGAAACTGATTTCATAAGTTTTTCCCCAATTTAGATCAAAATCCTAATTTCACAAGATCATAATTCAAAGTAAGAATTAGGGATTTTGGGCACAAGGGTGAAAGGAACCCATTGTTGGATACCCACATACCTTGATTGAAGATAACCCACTTGAATTGGAAAGACTTAGGAGGCTTAAACTTGGAGCTTGAGACTTGAAGCTCGGAGAAGAATTTCCCTTTTTGGGAGGGTGAAGTAATGAGAAGGAACTTAGGCTAATGAGGGTGAAACCCCTTCTTGAAATAGTCAAAACGACATCATTTAGGAGTTAAAAGAGTGGGTAATGACTAAAATACCCCTGTGACTTAATTAGGAAAAAGCTGATTTAAAATCCATTTTTAGGTTCCACGGGTGGACTCTACGACTCGTATACCTAACCACGACTCGTGGTTCCTTCTCGTGGACTGCCCAAGATTTCAAGTTGTTGAAGGTTCCCTACGATTCAACAGGACGACTCATGGAAGCTTCCACGAGTCGTAGGACCAAGTCGTGGGAATCAGGAGACCTGGTCACTCTCTGTCTGAGTTCCACGGGTTGGTTCCACGACCCGTGGAAACTTCCACGAACCGTGAACCTGACTCATGGTTCTCAGACCTGAGGATGGTCTGCAGGACTGGAATAACGAGTCACTTCCACGACTCGTGGAACCACCCACGGCTCGTGGACTTGACCCGTGATCCTTGGAAGTTTAAATTTTTTTGCAGGTTCTGAGTTTAAAAGCTGGATCGATTTCCGGAGTGTTACAATATCTCCCTCTTGGGATCATTCATCCGCAAATGAAGACTAAGCAAGGGAAACTGAAGAGAAAACAACCAAGCAACAAAACAAGAAAATCAAGGAATAAACATGAAAACTAAACTTTCCAACTTAAAACATGGCTACATCAACTTCGAAAATATGAATGCATGCTAGGATCATGAGAGGAACTGGGGGAATAGAATCGGTGGGACATACTAAGGAGGAAAATTAGTACCTCAAGCTGGAACTGAATCGGAAGGAAAAAAATTAGGATATTTGGCCTTCATGGCCTCTTCCGCTTCCCAAGTAGCTCCTTCAACAAGCTGATTTCCCCAAAGAATTTTTACCGAAGCAACTTCTTTATTTCTCAACCTCCGAATTTGACGATCAAGGATCTCTACGGGAACCTCCTCATAGGTGAGACTATCCTTCACACCCACATCCTCCAAAGGGACAATCAAGTTCGGATCACCAACACACTTCTTCAACAAGGAAACATGAAAAACGGGATGAACCGCTTCCAACTCTGATGGCAAATCCAACTCATAAGCAACCTTACCGACCTTCCTCAGAACCCGATAAGGACCTACAAAATGGGGACTAAGTTTTCCTTTCTTGCCAAACCTCATCACACCCTTCATGGGTGACACCTTTAGGAAAACTCAATCATCAACTTCAAATTCCAACTTCTTTCTCCTTACATCCGCATAAGATTTCTGTCGACTCTGAGCGGTCTTCAACCTTTACCTAATAAGCTGAACCTTCTCCATAGTCTCATGAACCAAATCTGGACCAATCAAGGCTGCCTCACCTACCTCAAACTAACCAATATGAGATATACACCTCCGGCCATAAAGTGCCTCATATGGAGCCATCTGGATGCCAGAGTGAAAGCTGTTGTAGTAAGAGAACTCGATAAGAGGTAAGTGATCATCCCAATTTCCCTTGAAGTCAATCACACAAACTCTCAACATATCCTCCAAAGTCTGAATAGTACGCTCTGTCTGGCCGTCTGTCTGAGGATGAAAAGTTGTGCTAAGCTTCACCTGGGTACCAAGACCTTTCTGAAACGATCTCCAAAACTGAGATGTAAACTGAGGACCTCTATCAGAAATGATAGACAAGGGAACACCATGCAATCAAACTATCTCCCGGATATAGAGTCGGGCATAATCGTCTGCTGAATCGGTAGTCTTAACAGCCAAGAAGTGGGATGACTTGCTCATCCAGTCGACAATCACCCAAATGGAATCATGTTGCTTTCGAGTACGAGGCAAACCAGTAATAAAGTCCATATTGATTGCTTCTCATTTCCAAGTGGGAAGGTCAATATATTGAATCATGCCACCCGGCATTTGATGCTCCACCTTTACTTGTTGACAGTTGGGACACTTAGCTATAAACCCGTCTATGTCCCTCTTTATGTCATTCCACTAAAAGACTTCTCGTAGATCACGGTACATCTTAGTAGCACCCGGATGAATGGAATATCTTGAACTGTGAGCCTCAATCAGAATCTGTTATCTCAACCCATCTACATCTGGCACACATAAACGACCCTGATAACAAAACACACCATCTCCCCCTTGGGAGAAGACCTTCACCCGCTGCTGATGAACTGCGCCCTTAAGCTGAAGTAGAATGGGATCCTTGTCTTGCTTTGCCTTCACCTCAGCTACCAAAGATGATTCAGCACCATTTTGTACAATCACACCACCTTATGTCGAGTCCATAAGGCGAACTCCCAACCGAGCTAGCCTATGAACCTCCTTAACCAATTCCTTCTTCCTATCTTCAACATAAGTCACACTTCCCATGGACAGTCTACTCAAAGCATCCGCCACTACATTGGCCTTACCCGGATGGTAAAGCACACTCATATTATAATCCTTAAGGAGCTTAAGCCATCTCCTTTGTCGTAAATTCAATTCCTTTTGAGTGAACACATACTGAAGACTCTTATGATCGGTGAATACATCCACATGCACACCATACAAGTAATGTCTCCAAATCTTCAAAGCAAAGACCACGGCTGGCAACTCAAGACCATAAGTAGGATAGTTCTTCTCATGCGTATTAAGTTGTCTCAAAGCATAAGCAATCACCTTACCACGCTGCATCAAAACATAACCCAAACTAATCCTAGAAGCATCACAATACACCACAAAGTCATCTAGGTCCTCGGGTAGAGCTAACACTAGAGATGTGATCAATCTAGTCTTCAATTCCTGGAAGTTCTCCTCATACAAGTCAGACCACTGAAATTTTACCTTTTTCTGAGTCAATCAGGTCAAAAGAGTAGCAATGGAAGAAAATCCTTCCACAAACCTCCTGTAGTAACCAGCCAAACCCAAAAAACTCCTAATATCAGACGGGGAAGAGGGTCTAGGCCAGTTCTTTACTGCCTCTATCTTTTGAGAATCAACCCGAATACCATCTTTAGTCACAATATGACCCATAAAAGCAACAGACTACATCCAAAACTCACACTTGTTGAACTTAGCAAACAACTGTCTATCCTTGAGAGTTTGTAACACAACCCTCAAGTGGTCTGCATGCTTTTCCTCACTCCAAGAGTAGATGAGGATATCATCAATGAAAAAAATCACAAGCATATCCAGGTACTGTTTGAACACACGGTTCATCAAATCCGTAAAGGCTGCAGGAGCATTCGTTAATCAAAAGACATCACAACAAATTCATAATGACCATACCGAGTCCTGAAGGCTGCCTTCAGAATATCACACTCTCTAACACGAAGCTGATGATAACTGGATCTAAGGTCGATCTTGGAGAAGAAACTAGCACTCTGAAGCTGGTCTAACAAGTCATCAATCCTAGGAATGGGATATTTGTTCTTGATTGTGACCTTGTTCAACTGACGGTAGTCAATACACATTCTAACCGAACCATCCTTCTTTCGAACAAATAAAACTGGGGCACCCCATGGAGATATGCTAGGCCTGATGAAACCTTTATCAAGAAGATCCTTCAATTGATCTTTTAATTCCTTAAGTTCTGCGGGAGCCATTCTATAGGGAGGAATAGAGATAGGATTCGTATCTGGGAGAAGATTTATCCCAAAGTCTATCTCCCACTCGAGAGGGACTCCGGGAAAATCCTCGGGAAATACTTTTGGAAACTCATTCACAACAGGATCAGACTGAAGGGATGGGGTTTCAGACTCCGTGTCCATAACCCGCATTATGTGATAAACATACCCCTTTGAAATCATCTTCCTAACTTTAAGATAAGATATGAAATGACATTTCGAGGAAGGGGGACTACCTTGCCATTCTAAAATGGGTTCATTTGGAAACTTGAAACTGACAACCCAAGTACGACAATCAACAGAAGCATAACATGAATACAACCAATCCATACCAAGAATGACATCAAAATCAGTCATCTCCAACTCTACTAGATCCGCTGAAGTGACTCTATGAAGGACTGAGATAGGGCAATTTTGGTAGATCCTTTTGGCTAAGACTGACTCACCAACATGAGTAGAAACACAAAAGGGTTCTAAAAGCAATTCAGGACATACTTCGAATTTGCATGCTATATAAGGGGTCACAAAAGATAAGGAAGCACCGGGGTCCAACAAAGCATACACATCGAAAGAGAAGACTTTCAACATACCAGTAACTACATCTGGGGAACCCTCTTGATACTTACGAGAGGACATAGCATAAAGACGGTTCTGACGCTGACCACCAGAACTAAAAGTTGCACCATGCTGGGCTGGTCAACCTCCTGGGGCTACTGGAGCAGACTGAGCCCCACTACTTCCCTGCCCCTTCTTAGCTAAAGGGAAATCTCTGATACGATGTCCAGCCTGACCACATCCGAAGCAACCACCTAAACCGGCCAAACACTTACCGAGATGAATCTTTCCACACTTACCACAAGTTGGGTAGGAAGATCCCTTAGCAACACTACCCTGGGACTGGGAATAGGAACCAGATCCTCTACCACCCTGATCATGACGAGGCCTATGGACCTGGGTAGGAGCACTAGCAGAAGAATGAACGGGGACTGATGACTTCTTCTGGAACGAGGAGCGATGTCCATCTCCGGACCTGTGATGACCAAAACCTAATTCCTCGGATCTAGCCTTCTTGTTCTCCCTTGCCATCTCCCTAAGCTTGTCATCCTCAATTTGTTGGGCATGAGTCATAAGTCGGGAAATGTTCATATCACTCAACAACAAGGCAGACCTACACTCTTTCTTTCTTCAAACTATACTCTTGAACCGACATCGACCCCTGTATCAAGTTCATAAATTCCTCCACCTTCGCTTGCCTCAACTCTCAGGGGAAGAACCTATCAAGGAAGGCCCTCTCAAAACACTCCCAAGTCATGGGGACCGCGTCCCTCACCCTAGTCTCCTTCCATTGCGTGAACCAAATATGAGCTACATCCTTGAGTTGATAGGATGCAAGCTCAACACAATCAACCCCAACCACTTGCATAACTTCGAAGATCTTCTTCACTTCATCAATAAAGTTGAGCGGGTCCTCACTCACTTTAGAACCCCAAAATTTAGGAGGGTTCATACGGATAAAGTCACGAACTCGGGCTGCTACCCCACCTTGAGAATGAACGGGGGCAGGAGCCTGCTGATTAGCCTGAGTGGCCAAGGTCTGGGCTAGCAAATGGATGGCGTTCTGAACTCCTCATTCGTGAGATCTGAGACCGGAATGGGAGGAACAACATTCCGAGCGGCCCGGGGAGGAATAACACGTCGAAGAGGCATAATCTGAAATGTACAAGATGAGGATTAGCATAACATAAGAGTTAAGCTCTATCGCACGACATGATCATGAAAGAAACAAAGTTTTCTAAGACATCTTATAGCTTCCCGCTCATATGTGTGGCGCGCTTCACACACATAGAAAAGACTCTACTCGATGCGGCTTTCATACATCCTAGGAATCTTGAACCTGAGGCTCTGATACCAAGTTTGTCACGTCCAGAGGTTATCCCCTAGACGTAACACGGGACTTGGGACCACAAGTGCCCTAAGCTAACCCTTGGTCATAGCATTCTCAAGCATAACAAAGATAAACAGAAGCATAATAGGTAAAGTCGGAATAACATAAATGGATAATCAAGTCAAACAGGAACACAAGATCCATAAGAAAACTCAAATACTGTCTATGTCTGAAAAGCCTCTACTCATAACATAAAGAGTTGCTAGGACAAGACCCTAGCTAACTCAAAGTACGGAAATAAAAGCTGACACGCGCTAAGAACATAACTAGTCCTCGACCTAAGAGGACTCACCAACAGCTGACAGATAGAGTGGCCTAGAAGCTCTAGCACATGTCTGGGAAAGGACTCCTGAATCTGCATCATCAAAGGATGCAACGCAAGATATGCGTAAGTACTATAGGATGTACCGAGTATGCGAGATATGCTTACATAAAATGAAAGCTTGCTTAAAACATAATCGAAAACTGAATTCATGTATAATCAAAGAAGTCATAAGTAAATATCATAGTTTGAGTAATAAACATGAGTTCGTAGTCAAAACTTCAAAATAAGATATCAGAAAACTTAGAAAACTTGAAATCATTCATACGGGAGTTTCTTATAACCGACAATAGACCATGTGAGCTACATGGAATCTAACTATATAACCCTAGTTAGCAAAGCTGACTTGAACCGTGCCAAGGAACTAGTCACCATACCCAACTTTATAATCCTAGTTGGCAAAGCTGCCCTAATGCCCGCTAAGACACAAGACACTATTTATCAAGATGTGGATCCACTCTCATAAGCCCATTGGGCACTTCATTTCATAACCTACGCTGGCAACGTAGTTCTGGACTTAGTTAATCGAACCCTCGTCGCTCGGTGCTAAATACTACTCCCAAAACATGTACATATAGCTCATAAATCATAGTGGCACAATCTCATGTCAAATCTTGTTGAAAAGCATGAAAACACATTGGGTATCATGCAATTCTCATATCATAGGTTCTTGAAGCTTAGCATAGCCATAATTCAAAATATACTTTTCCTTCTTAAATTCATGCTTGAAGAATTAGGCATGCAATTTCATAAATACATAATGACATGTTATCTAAATATGTAAACTTTCACTTGAAAACATGCAATTCAATGGAATCATACTAGAAATCAACTTTAATGCATGGGCTTTTGAAACCAAATAAGGAATCTTAATCAAATCATAAATAAACCATGAGAAACCATGAATTGATGCTTAGAAACTGATTTCATAAGTTTTTCCCCAATTTAGATCAAAACCCTAATTTCACAAGTTCATAATTCAAAGTAAGAATTGGGGGTTTTGGGCACAAGGGTGAAAGGAACCCATTGTTGGAGACCCATATACCTTGATTGAAGATAATCCACTTGAATTGGAAAGACTTAGACCTTGAAGATAACCCATATTCCTTCTCAAGTACCTTGAATTGGAGCTTGAGACTTGAAGCTTGGAGAAGAATTTCCCTTTTTGGGAGAGGGGTGAAGTAATGAGAAGGAACTTAGGCTAATGAGGGTGAAAACCCTTCTTGAAATAGTCAAAACGACATCATTTAGGAGTTAAAAGAGTGGGTAATGACTAAAATACCCCTGAGACTTAATTAGAAAAACTTATTTAAAATCCGGCTTCAGGTTCCACGAGTGGAGTCTACGACTCATAGACCTAACCACGACTCGTGGTTCCTTCTCGTGGAAACTGCCCAAGATTTCAAGTTGCTGAAGGTTCCCTACGATTCAACAGGACGACTCGTGGAAGCTTCCACGAGTCGTAGGACCAAGTCGTGGGAATCAGGGGACCTGGCCACTCTCTGTCTGAGTTCCACGGGTTGGTTCCACGACCCATGGAAACTTCCACGAACCGTGAACCTGACTCGTGGTTCTCATACCTGAGGATGGTCTGCAGGACTGGAATCACAAGTCACCTCCACGACTCGTGGAACCACCCACGGCTCGTGGACTTGACCCGTGATCCCTGGAAGTTCAATTTTTTTTGCAGGTTCTGAGTTTAAAAGCTGGATCGATTTCTGGGGTGTTACATATTTTCTGGTGTTCGATTAGTAAGAAAATATATTGTCCCTAAGAGCATTTAAGTATAATCTGATAATACTATGATACTGGACTCGATCCCGACTCGAGATCCTGACTCTTGACTCGACTCGATACCCCGACTTGACTCTCAACACCAACACCCGATCCCATTTCGAGACCAAACTCTCGACCTCGACCGAAGACTCGACACCCGACTCCCGACCCCGACCCAACTCGGGACACGACTCCTGATCTCGACCCCGACTTCAGTCCCAACTCCTCACCCCAACCCCCGAACTCGACTCTCGACCCTAACCTGGGACTCAACTGTCAATTCTGAGCTAGACCCGAGACTCAACTCTGATCTCGACCCTGACCCCGACTAGGGTCCCAACTCCTGACTTTGATTTTTGACCCGATCGCGACCTTCAAACTCGACTTTCGACCCTGACTCAAGACCCAACTCCCCATCCCGACCTCAACCTTGACCCTGACTCCTACCTCGACCCTAAACTTGACTCCCGACCTTAACTTGGGACCCGACTCTTAACCTTTACCCCGACACGAGACCCTACTCCCAACCCTGATTCAAGCCCGTTTCTTGACTCCTGACCTTGACTCGGGTCTCGACTCCAGACCTTGATCCAAAACTCGATTCCTGACCCCGACGGGTCCCAACTTCTGACTCCAACTCCTGAACTTGACTCCCTACCCCAACTCGTGACCTAACTCAGACCTTGACCCCAATCCGAGACCCGACTCTGACTCATGACCCAACTCTCGACCCGAGACTCAAAATCCGACCTCGACTCAGGACTTGACACTGACCCCGACCCCCGACCCCCGATCCCTACCCTGGAACTGACTCTCAATCTCGATTGTGGACCCTAATCTGAGACTCAACTCTTGATTGAAAACCCAACCCTAACCCTAACACCCTCATGCCGACTCCAGACCCCGACTCTCGACCCAAGACCTGACACCGACTCGAGATCTAACCGGAGAATGACTCCCCCCAGACCCGAGAATCGACTTCCGCCCTCGCCCCTGACCCAAATTCCGACTCCCGGCCTTGATTCTCTACCCTGATCCCAATCTTGACCCAGATCGAAGGCCGGGTCGATGTTGGGTCCTGGGTTTCGAGTCCAGATCCAAGCCGGGGTCGTGAGTCGTGTGCCCAGTCAAGGTCGATCATGGAGCCCAAATCGGGGTCGGATGGTGAGATTGAAAGAGAGTTTTGAAAAATGTTTTTCTTACTTTATGTACGAAAGTCATTTTTTCCCTTAAATTTGACTTATTCATTAAATTTTCCTTAAAAGTTTTCCTTCCTACCAAACACACCATCCATTAAATTTTCACAAGAAAAAACTTGGCGTCTCAACTTCTGAGCTGCCCCACAAACAAATTTAGATTCTACTACATATTATTGCAACTTCCAGAGATGGCCAACTTGAGACAAGTGTAAGATTCTTTGCTATATAGATTAAGAACTTTGTATGCTTACATTTTCCATGGGAGAAACAGCCTAGCATCGATAAACCAGGACCAAATTGAGGTAAAGAAATACATCAACTTATGAAAATTTACAGCAATAATTCATAAGTACATCCAACATGGTATGAGAGCCAGCTAACTTTGTGTGTACTCTCAAAACTCAAACCCATACTGTTCAAATCTTGGACGATCTGCCTCTATGTACACACACCGTCCTATTGGCGGAAGATTAAAAATCCCATAGGTAGCATGCCCTTCAATTTCCTTAAAGAATGATATAAAAATAGCCGGTTATATCATTGTACCCATACAAAAGGGTGCATCAGTAAAGTGAATTGTAGGTACGACATGTTGCAAAAATGGACACGATGCATATCAGAAGTGAAGGGAGAAGAGTAACATTCAAGAGCCTGCTCTGTCCTAAATATCCAGCGAGAGTTATAGTTACATCAGCAATCACCCGAGCAATTGTGCCAGCTTCTGTGGATAAGAGACCCCCGTTGTAGGTTCCGCGAGAAAGCCTTGATGACATTACTCGAGAGAGAAGAGATAAATTTACACCTGGAGTCATCAGCCAAATCGTAGAGATTTTAGAATGCAAAGTGAAATACAACCAGCAAAATTTCACAATTACACCTCCCCGAATGTTGTTAAATGTCATAGGGGTTAGCAATTTTTGTTTGATAGCCGAGAAATTCCCGAGGATCAGTGATGCATGGTACGGAACTTAGTGAATAATGGGTCCTCTATTCTACCCTTCTCTGATTATAAGACAGGCTTTTGTCTACAGCAAGATAGGAATTACCAAATATTAACACCAACCATAAATATCTTGTCTCAGTATTGTATTCGCTAATATATAATGTGCTTATGTTGTGACTCATTTGGTGGACAGAACTGTATATTTGTGCTTTAACTCATTTATGCACTGCACTTGTTAAAAGACAAGAATTACAAATCAAAAGTATTAACAGAACATAGTATGTTCACGACATCGCTCCAACTGGGGTTAGCTAGAGGGATGCAGTATATCTACATTACTACCAGAGGACAAGTCCAAGCTTACTAGTTCAACGTTCGACCATACATTATGTTCTCTTCCACCAGGCTTTTTAGAGGTTCTGTCCAACTACACTATTCCTTTTTATCATCATGATAGGTTCTATTGAGGATTAAGAACCAACTATGTTTCTCAAGGAGGAAAATAAACGGAAAATAGAGATCACACCTTCTAATACTTCAGCAGATACAAACATTAAGAGGCCTGAACAGACATATTGTGGTACTGAATACGGGATGATAACTTGAAAGCTCAGGAGTATGCCAAGACAAACCATGATTTCAGATGCCAGCAAAATTTGCCTGCAGAGAGGATAAACTTGCCATCATATTCTGATCGCGAACATTCAACATACTAGAGCATAAAGTCCGATGGTGAACACTCAACATGATAGAACATCGGGAATTTTCACGGGCTTGACTTTCTCTCCTTAGTAAGATTATTCCATTTTTATCTAGGTTACAGTTTTATAATAGCTAGGAATAACAAGATGAGACTTTAAAATTCTATAACTAGATTAATGTGACATAACTGCTACAAAAAATTCAAAATTTTCTAGGCAAAGCATGAGAAATATCCAATATGTGCAGAAGTATTTGATCAATGAATCAATCATCTATGCCTTATTCCCAAATTAGTCCAGAACGGCAATAAAATTACATGCATAAGCGTTCTAGCAAAACATTTAGTGTAACAGCAAAGTAGAAAACATGAAGGCTGAATAAAAACAAAACTGCTACAGTTAATTAATCCTTCTAAAAGATTAAATGCTATCCAGTATCCACAAACAACATCCATTGCAAGCAAAGTACATCTATTGTATTTCCAGAATAGCCTCTATACCAATGAAAAATTTGTATATAAGCAAATAGTCATGTTTATAGCATCCCTCCAGAAAATAAGCTTCAAAAACACGTTCTTGTTTCAAGATGAATTACCTGTCCTCAAAGATGTTACTAATGTAGCTCCCAACAAGAACATTTACCGGAAGAACTGTAAGGCCCAGACATGCAAGAAAAATCGCAACAGTGCTCGTTGACCAGCTAAAGTAATACGTCGTGACGACACTAGACTCTGAAAGTAAAACCTCCATAGCATATTTCAGCATAAAATAGATTAATAATTGAACCTGCATCAAACAGTCACATGAATGGTCATTGGTTAGTATAATTCTTAATAGCACAAGCAACAAACGATAAATAACATAATCTGATGTTGGGCAGCAAGTAAAAAGTGGTCCATCCTTTTTGTTTATATTTTCTTTTTCTTGATGGTGCTGAGGGAATGTTGCCATTGCTCAACTGGACTTACAAACCGGTGCACTTCTTGATTCCTATCTCACGTTATCTGTTCATTAACTTGGATCCTATATCACCGCTCCAAAATTTACACGAGTTATCCAAGATCTATCTCCCTAAAGACGAAAAATTTCAAACTACAAGCAATATCAGGGAGCAAGTGCACCGGATCAGTGGTATGACGCCCGACAGACAAATAGCCATGACCAGTGAAATCAACTACTTTCACTGGAACACTTTTTACCCATAAAACAAAAAAAATATTACTCTTGCATGAACCTTGGAAACAGAAAGGTGCTCCACATACCTTCACAGAAGGAGTCAACAATCTATATGCTTCTACTATGGAGTTGGCTGGACGACGAGACTCCTCGGGAGCTTCTTCACTGCCATCACATTCTTGGTCACCTTCATTGTCTTGTTCATCACCTACTGAGTTTAATAGCAATGGTTGCACAACACCCTTTTCAAGAGCATCATTTTCTGCTGGTATAAGAAGATTTAATATCAAAAGCATTTAAAGAAAACTCTCCTTTTTATCACTCCGTAGACAATTTGTATTTCAGAATTTCCAAATAATCTGTTGAAATTTTCTTTCAATTACTGCAGTAATTTTTTAACATAATAAGTTGCTTAGGTTTGGATGAATCTACTTTTTTGAATTTTAAATTTCTTTTAGGCTGTTTTAGTTTGTTGAGATATTTTAGCTTTCTGATTTTTTGTTATGCATATTTTCTGCACATTATGTTTTCAAGTTGACTATTTAAAACCCTCCTATGCTTAATAAAATCATTGAGAAACATTTTCAATCAATCCGCACCATCTTTTAAAAAACCAACAATGGTATCAGAGTCTTTCATTGATCTTAACGGACCTTTGAGTTCATTGAAGAAGTATTTTAAACCCATTCTTAATCCGTGCTTATTTTTAACACAGGGCTATTATAAACCAATACCAATTTTAACCAACTTTTAAACCTATTTTTCAACCATGACAAGCAGTAATCTCTCTTAGGACGTCCCGCAAATTTTCATCGATGAAAACTATAAAATTTGATCTGTGAAAACGAAAACATATTTTAAAACCTATGATTTAAGCAATGTTGTAATGGAAGAACATTTCTTACAAGAATTCCCTGCAAAAACAACAGTGTTATCAGAGTCTTTCATTGATCTTCATGGACTTGTGAGTTCATCGAAGTACTTTCAACCACTTTTAACCATACCTATGTTAAACCCATTTTTAACCCGTGCTTATTTATAACGCAGGGCTATTATCAACTAATACCAATTTTAACCAACTTTTAAACCTATTTTCAACCATGGTAAGTAGTAGTCTCTCTTACACTCTGTTTGGATGGTTGTTATGTATTGTTTCATAATGTATCGTATTATGTTGTATTGTATTGTTTTAATGAATACAATGTTTGGATAGACTATATTGTTTTCCATCATTACATAATCTCACACATCAACAATTTGAAGTATAAACTTACAAAAAAAGTAGAATACGGGGTAAAAGCTACTATAAAAAGGTAGGATGGAAGATAAAATGAGAAAAAAATATAAGGTAATGACGCGATCACACCAAATCGGTCATTACATAAAATGAAACTTTTCGCCGTTACCTAACGATGGATTTTAACGATACGATACAGTGAAATATAAGTAACAATCAAAACAAACATTGTATTTAAACTAATAATACAATACAATAAAATAGGTAACAACCATCCAAACACACTGTTAGAGTGCCCCACAAATTTTCACCGACGAAAACTATCAAATTTGATCCGTGAAAATGAAATCATATTTTGAAACCTATGATTTATGGAATATTGTAATGGAAGAACGATTCTTACAAACACTCTTTGCAAATCCTATCATTGTCCATATTAAAGAATTTTCAGAAAAGCTTTCAGACAAGACAAGGTTATTGAGGGTGTTTTTTAAGCACAACCAAAAGAAGAGAAAGATTAATATTAAAAAAAATGTGCAAGTTCAAAAACAATCAAAAGAATTCGGCACCAACCGCCAAAGCAGAAATTGAGGAACAATTTATTAAAATTTGCAGTAGCCAAAGCAAAGGAGAAGTGTTGAAATTTGTTTTTAGTTACTGCAACAATTGTTTAGCATATAATAAGTTGCTTAGGTTTAGAATAAATCTATTTTGTAAAATTTTTAATTTCTATTAGGTTGTTGAGACATTTTAGCTTTTTTGAATTATTGTCATGCAAATTATGTTTTCAAGTTGGCTATTTAAAACCCTCACATGCTTAATAAAATCATTGAGAGACACTTTTAATCAATACTTTCAACCTTTTTGTTGCACCATCCTTTAAGAAACTAGTAACATAATATAACTAGATTTCTCAAAATGAAGAGTGAAAAATACAAGTTTTTATCATTTTTATTAAATATGGAAATTTATAAATAGTAACATTTTGGTATCAGAATATCAGGGAAGCAGGTTTCATTTTATTATATCATTGCGTTAACTGTGTTCACTTTGTACTCTTACAATATCCCTATTTTCTTTTTAGAGGGTAAAAAAGATTATTAGTAATAGTACAAAGTTTCAATAGAGATGGTAACCTAACCTATGTGATTGGAGATCCCATGAAGAGCCTATTTGGATAGGCTTATTTTAAGTTGCTTTTAAGCATAAGCTATTAAGTTGGAAATCCCAACTTTTCACTTTTAGTTTTTTTTTGGCTTAAAATCAAGTGTTAAAAGCAGTTTTTTAACTTTATCCAAACACTATGAAAAAACTTAAAAACTATTTTGGCTTAAAAGCACTTAAAATAAGTAGGCTCATATGGGTAATCACAAGTCGATATTAACATTGAAGCACTAAAAAAGAGTGCTTGACTGCTACAAATTGAGAGGATGGGTTATAAGTCTTAATGAATTCATAGTCCTCAAAGATGGTCTATTTAAAGCAATATATGTAGACACATAAATTTTATTGGGTTAAATTTATACAAAATTTGAATTAAATTCATGTTCATTTGGGATGATAAATTAATTTGGACTGCACAATTAAATAAATCCATCTTATTAAATTCAAGTCCAAATTCCATTTCATCTTGAGGCCCAAACTCATGCCACGTGTCAAGTGACATGGCATCCCAGTCAAATTCAAGACAAACAAGATGATGCCACGTGTTAAAATGATGTGGCAATCCCAGTCAAAATCATGAAGCAATCAAAAGCCGCCAAGTGTCCAAAATGACATGTCTTGACCAATCACAAGCAACCTTATCACATAACATTTGTGATAAGCTTGGTGACTTACATGAACCAATCAGAATGAGGCAAAAGATTTCATTACTTGACTGCCTACAACTATAAATAGAGGGTTACATAACTTTCTCGGGACATTCAACATCGATTGTACAGTTCTTCAAAAGAGTGGTCAACGGAGTTCTCCCAGGAGATCACAACCTGAACAACGAAGTGTTGTCCGACATTCCTAGAGATCAAACACATTTCTAGGAGGTTCAAATCATCCTGCAATTCGAGAAATACACTACTGAAAGCCCTCGAATCACAGAGAAGTTTAGGAGAGAAGAATCATGAGAACAACAGAATTGTACTCATAACCCAAGTACAAATGAACTCTTTTGCCTCATTCTTATTGATTCATGTAAGTCATCAACCTTATCACAAATGTTATGTGATAAGGTTGCTTGTGATTGACCAAGACATGTCATTTTGGACACTTGACAATTTTTGATAGCTTCTTGAATTTGACTAAGATTGCCACATCATTTGAACACATGGCATCATCTTAGTCTTGAATTTGACTGGGATGCCATGTCACTTGACACGTGGCATGAGTTTGGGCCTCAAGATGGAATGGACCTTGGACTTGAATTTAATAAAATGGACTTATTTAATTGTGCAGTCCAAATTAACTTTTTAACCCAAATGAACATGGATTAAATCCAAATTTTGTATGAATTTAACCAAATAAAATTTATGTGTCTATAGTATAAACTTGATGAATTCACCTATATGAGAGTGGAGTCAGGCCGCTCCTATGAGATTTTGGCCAAGTCTCTAGAGCTTTCATGAATAACCAGGCACGCGCACTACCTATATACACAAAATCGCGTTGAACATCAAAATTATGGGGGTCAAAATGAGATTGATCAAATCTTTGACTTACAATAAGAATAGTTGCTAGCATTGTCTTGAGAAATTACAATGTAAGAATAGGTGATCAAATGATTCCTGCTCAGAATAACTTAAATAACATCTAGTGCATGGGAATAACCTCTCCTCTGCAAGTTGTTCTGAGTTAAGCAAGCACCCCTAGCTGCTATCCAACCAAAACAAGCTACTTCCTTAGGTGACTTAGTTCTCCAAATCATTTATCAAGGCTAATTTATCTCCCTGACTATTTTACTGCAACAACATTTTATAACAGGTATTCACTGAAAATAATTTATCCCAGCTGTTAACCCAAACTAGCCTATCTTCTTTGTTCTGATCTATTGAGCATGTCTCCAATTGTTGTAATAGTTCACAGAAACTATCTAGTTCCCAATCATTCAGGTTTCTTCTGAGAGTAACATTCCAACCTGAGTCTGAATAAAAATCTGCAAAACAACCAGCTTTGTTCAAAGCACAACTAGTCTGGAAATTTGTTTCTAAGACTCTCATCTACACACCAACTATCGAACCAAAATCTAATTCAACCACTTTTTCATACACCTATATATATCTCATTATGTCTTCATCATTTAAATATGAAGAATTAGCCTAACCCGTGTCCCTCATGCACTCTCTTTTGCAACTTGCTGGTTTTGTTATTTAAATTTGTTATTCCTGTTCACGTTTTCGTTGTGGTAGGTTTGCATAATCCTGGGAAACATTTCACGTTGCTAAATAGGTCAGTTGTGACACATCTCAAGCGACTGTGCTCTTGTAAGCCAATGACAACTAAAAGACATGGAATTTAGCAATTCCACGAGCGTAATAACAAGTTAAGAGGATGTTAAGATAATCATTCAACCAAAACACTAAAACTCCAAATGCATTGCTTCTTTTCGGTACTTCACCTTGTACCCTCATAACTTAAGAGCTTCAATTCAATTATGTAGTAGTGAAGCAAAATTTGAAATTAATAGTTTGGCATTCCCCCTGTTCTCTTGACTGCTGCCAATTTATAGCCTGTTTGGCCAAGCTTCTAAAATCAACTTATTTTGAAAAATGTTTTTTTATAAGCCCTTTTCAAAAAAAGTACTTTTGGTGAGAAGCAGTTTGTGTTTGACCAATAAATTAAGTACTTTTAGGAAAAAAATAAGCCTGGCCAAACAGGCTATTAGTTGAGGATAACAGAGAACGAAGGGGAAAGGAAAATTTATAACCACTCATATAGACATATTTGGAATTAAGACCACAAGGACAGCATTGATAATAAAAATAATAAGTTGAACATACCAGCATTAGATTTCTGAGGAACATTGTGTACTTCATCAGTCTCTTGAGCAGGTTCTCTAAAAGAGATCCACAACCATATCAAATAGATTAACCATGCAAAAGCCATAACCCAACCAGGCAAAGTATCTTGATTGAAAGTTAAATTGTAAATCTTAAAATTTGTCTGAAGTAACCCAGCAAGTGCAGGGCCACATGCCATTCCAAGTGCACTAGCACTTACAAAACCTGCTGAAGCCTGCATCCGGATTCTAAGTGGAACACAGTCACTGATGTAACGTCGGTTCACTGCTCTGGCGGAACCCAAACTGCAATTCAAGAAACGGGAAAACCCCATTTTATTAACTTTTAATCAAGTGCAAAGTGCTTTTTGAATATCACAGTAACCTCCCAAAAGCAGAGACAACAACAACAGTGAATTATGTAATAAAGATGATAAAGCAGATGATGCTACTAAAATCACATTGTTTGCGAGAATGTAATTGTTTGTACGATCTTGAGTGTACCATTGAAAATTAGTTGCTACACATGGTACCAAAAGAGATGTTTTACTTTTAGTAGCCCTCAATAATTTGACCGACTTCTTGGCGTATGTTGCCACTGAAATCTTTTGAGTTGTGCAAATGTTTTACCAAGAGACTTTTTGGTTGGGAGCAAAATTGTTTTCGATGAGAAATCATCCAAAAGGTAGAAGGAACTTCCCATCAGTTCTGTTTTTGGAAGTTTTAGTGATAGTTGCTGTAGAGTAGCTTTAAAATTCTAAACTTAACAGACAGATCAGAATCTTGGAAATTTTGGTACAATATCGAAAAGATGGAAATATTTTACTTTGGCTGGTTGGATCGATAAGGAGCATTTAAAATCAAGGAGGAAGAACCAACAGGAAAAGTATTTAAGAACAATGAATGATGAATTTCATCAACTACTAACATACAGATATATAAAGTTAAACTATAGCCCAACTTTTGCTTTAAAAATTGCAGAATATATCAACAAGTTTGGCTACACACGTGTGATCCTAGAAAGGAATAAAAGTAAGACACAATAAACTGTCCACCTAACACCCTTCTACCAAAGTATAGGAAAGAATATTTCAAGTAATTGTGATGAAAGTTGAATGCATGCAAACATGTACAGATGTGTTTGCTCAAAGAGGGGGCGGAGAGAGAGTTACCCACAAAATATACGACCGATAAGAAGAACCGGTATTGATTTGAGATCATAGGCCAATGCATACATCACATTCCCCACAAAAAGAACTATACTGCTAAATACCAGAGGTCTGAAGTAAGACTTGTTTGACCAGGCACTGAAATACACAGAAGAAAAGACCTGCGCAACAGCCATGGCTCCAATCACAATTCCACAAACGGTTGCAGCAGCACCAAGGCTCATAGAATAATCATCGGCTGTTGGAACAACGATATATGTATTGATCATATAAAGGAATGTATTTGCCAGGTTCAAGAGGAGTGACATAAAATGATATCTCTGATCATCAACATGTTCCTCAACAGGAGTAGGTAACTCTTCCAACATGATAAGTGAACGTTGGACCGAAAAGTTAAGGAAGTTAGTTGAATAACTTAATCTATCAATAGCTGCTTCCATTGAGTCAACTACGGGATCCTGCAAAATGGTTTTATACCAGATAAGACTATAGTGCAGCATAACCGAAAATTTAAAAATCTTACTAGCCAGAAAACATATGTTAACAAAACCTAAACAATACCTAAAATTTAACTAAAGGAAGAAGGTGAAAACCTGAAGTGGAAGAGCAGGCTGATCATAAATTGACAAGTAGCTTCCCTCACGGTCCTGAAGATCTGCAAGATTACGAGATATTGCTCCAACAACTGCCCCTAATCCCTGCAATTATCATTACTGGTCAGTGAGACCCACTGGGGCTACTGACACGGACGGATTGCTTAAGGGCAAAGAGAGCTATCAAATTTGTTGAGGCAATCCACATTTTCTCGTTCATGTTTGATTAAGAACCAATAGAGCGGTAATGACTCAGTTATATTTTTTTTTCTAATAAAACAAAGTTCATAAAAGAGAAATTTTAGACTAAAGTGTACTAGTAGTAATAGTTCCGTAGCAGCATTATTATTAGAGAAAGATTAGCACTTGAGTTTAGCATATTACCACATTGTTGAAGACTTGCTGAAGTTGGGAATATGGATGATTTGCCCGGGTTTTGACATAATAATCAGTGAATTTATAGCCGAAACGTTTGTCAAATTTCTTAAGGATCTTCCGCAATCCAATGGCATTTATTTCAACAAAAAAGAGAAGCTTTAAAAGATCACGCCCCACACATCTATAAGCTTCTCGTAGCTCGGTTACTTTGGATATATCAGGCTGTTCTTGAAGAGAATCTTGCTGTTCATTGAGTTTAGATATCCTGCTTGCAAATACTCCTTGTTGTTCCAACAAAAATAGAACAACTTTTTCAATCTGCAATGTTACAAATACAAACAAAAAGAAGCTCTTATACATCAGGACTCCACAATGTACGGAAAACTCTTCCCTACAAGAAGAATCCTTCCAATCAACCACTAAATGCCTAGATATTTACAAGCAATTAGATAAAATCAGACTAAGTCTAAGGACAATTGTTGCTCCCAATCCCTATCAAAAATTCAACTCGAGTGAAACCACTGATACAAAAATGAGAAGCAAAAACTAAATGTGGCAGGAGAGATCATCAATTGAACCATGAATCTGTTTCTTCGGAGAAAATGGATATAGCAGACAAAATATTTTGCATACCATGAAGGTTCAATATCCTGATATTGATTAAGGATCTGAATAGTAATATGTATTCTGCTACTGAAAAGTACTTGCATCTATCGTGACGTATGGACAGCGAATTGCTTCTTTTCTTTTTTTTTCTTTTTCCTATTTCAAGTTGCACTTGCCATGGATTGCCCTTCAAGTAAAGACCACTAGATATCTTTGTTGAAAGAACAACGAGGAATCCACTGATGAGCATCAAATCACTCTTAGGTCTTAATACAATAACATTCTTTGAAAACCTCTGACAATTAAAATTCACAGAATTCGGAACTTGATAGATTACTTCAGAAGGAATAAAATATTTAGTAAGATGAGATCAGAATGAGCCTATTTGTTGCACTTTCACCTCTGCCACTTAGGTGAAGGGTTGAAATTTCATCAAGGGCCTTCCCTCTTCTTCCTTCCATTTCTCCTTGTTCACAAGCCACACATCTCCTCAAACAAAATGTCTAGTAAGATCTATTCACCTAGTTCCAAAAAGAAATGTTGTTTTCAAAGTACGGAGTTCAAAACATCTAATTTTCAGTATTGATTGTGATATTAATTTCTAAAAGAAATTTGACATAAAGTTAAATAACCAGAAATTACATAGAAGTACTATATATCATTCTTATTTATAGTTAAAAATATTTTGAAAATGGTTTAACTCCCCAAATAGTAATAGTGCCAAACAGTTTAGGACTAAGGGAGTAGTAGGTATGCACGTAACAAATCCTTACCTCTTTGTCCAGCATCCTTGAGAAATCCTTAAGAACATATCGTTGATTGAGTGCCCCAGACTGGATTTGATCAGCGTATTCCTTAACCTTCTTCTTCATTACTTTGTAATTGATATAGTATCTGAAAGTCCAAAATAATCTTTATCAATCAATGCAAGTGTAGGAAATCAAACTTTTTGCCTGATTTCTCTGTTTGCTCAATCACTTTGCTGCATATGAAAGAAGTTAACCCATATTTCTTTTATTAGCACAAACAGCCAGAAGCAGAATTTGCTTTCTATCAAGTAATGTATCTTCTGTTACTAAATTTTCTATATAAACAACATTATAACTGACAATTGCAACCCAGTTTGTGCTCAAGAAGCATATAGCATATACTTGAATAAAAATCCATAATCCAAGGTATGAAATTAATCCTCCATAATCCAAACAGATGAATAAAATTAATGCAATCTCTAGTTGCCAACTATGTTGCTCAAACTCCTCAAAAATATCTCGATTGTGTGTCGGATCCTTCAGAAGTAGAAGGATCTGACACGGGTGTGACAAAAATTTTGGAGAGTCGGAGCAACATTGATTGAAATGAAAGAAAAGATACAGAGACAAATAAGTCTATAAAGGACTTTGGAGTAGATACCCTTGCCATTCTTGAATTTGCCTTTCCTTCAACTTCTTCCCAAAAGCAACCATTTTTCACTGTAGTTATTTCAAAAAGATGAGATAAATTGCAAATATAAAAAGAGTTCTTGTGAACACTATAAGAGCTAGAGTCTGGGTGCTGATCTGAGAGCTAAATCACACAAATCCCAGTTTTCATATGATCTTGCAGAATACTATTAACAAACTACAATAATTAACAAGTTTAGAGAATCAAGATCCTGTAATATGTACAGAGACGTGTTGTGTTTTTGGGTTGACTTATCATGTCAAAGTAGAGCCAAATCACATAAAATTATTTTAGTCTTAATGTTTTCTTGATAGTGACTGAAAATAATGTATATTCTTAAAAACTATGTTGCTCACACACCTCAAAAATATCAAACGCACGCGTCGGA
This sequence comes from Jaltomata sinuosa, assembly GCA_003996215.1. Taxonomy (NCBI): domain Eukaryota; kingdom Viridiplantae; phylum Streptophyta; class Magnoliopsida; order Solanales; family Solanaceae; genus Jaltomata; species Jaltomata sinuosa. The sequence continues at coordinate 343,832 of QJPP01007264.1, forward strand.
TACTTCAAAAATAGTACATTTTTTGAGAGTTCGAGCAACATAGCTTAAAATCAACTAGACAAGATGAATTATTTCTCAAATGAACATAGATACTACCATTTTTTTCCTAAAAAATCAGTGCACTATAATTATTGTCACTTTAAAATGAGTGGCTTATGAATGGTTTTTCAGAAAATAAATTTGAACAAAAAGCCATTTACTCTGCCAAAAATTTCCCAACCCCTAAAATTTTACCCAAATAGAGACCTTATTTTTGTTTCTTTGTAGCCAAAACAGCAGAAAAAAACACCTACCCAGATGGTGGAACTGAAAACACAGTTGGGCCTTGTCAAATCCAAAACAAGTGTTGGTTGTGCATATTGGGTAAATGGGTTTGTCTTTGCTTTCTTTGTTGTCACCATCTTCTCCATCCTTCACAACCATTTTACTTGCAGGCTGCAGCTGAGAAGAAGATGGTCTTATGGTGAACACTGGAAAACTAAGGACCCGTTTCGCCATTCAAAGTGTTAGGTGTTTTTCGGAAAAATCTTGGGCAAAAATTATTTATCCGTACAATTTATCAATTTTTGGTAAAAGTATTTGACAAAAAATTCAAGTTCTCAAAAACTAGAAAAAAGTAATTTTTGGGCTAAATTCTATTTTTTGGAAACATTTAAACTTTACTCCAAACTTTTATATTTTATAAAAATACCTCATTATTATTAATCCCAACTAATATATATATGCGAACCAATTCTATTAATAAATCTTGTTATTTAACTCTCAAGTATGTAATAATATTATTGCATAGCACTTGTTAAAAGTGATGTAAAAAATAGAAAAATTGGATGCTCCTTTATGAGTTGAGAAAATTTAAGTAACTCCTACGCTGATCTGTGAAATATTTATAAGCAAGTTGAAATTTATAATCTACGAGTTTAATTTTTATCATAGAACATTTCATTATAAAATGATAATACAAAGTTATGAATATTTTTAATAATTTTTAAAACTTAAAGGGTATAAATCATATTTCTTATAAAGTCAAATAATTTTCCCAAAAATTATAACCAAATACATGGTAAAACTTCACCCAAAAATAACTTGCTAAAAATATTTGAAAATCTATGACTAAACGCTAGCTAAAATCGACAAAATTGTAGCTTACAACTTGCCAGTCATAACCTAATACCTATCAATATCAGTTCAAACACTTTAATATAGGTATACTACTCGCTTCATTTCAATTTATTTGACTTATTTTAATTTGATACAAAATTTTAAAAAGTGAAGAAGACTTTTAAATCTTATGGTTTAATTAAAAATATATCAAATGTATCAAAATATTCTTTAATCTTGTGGTCTTAAACATGTCAGGTGAAAAATTGAAATTAAAAAAGTTCTAAAAAGAGGAAGAGATTTTTTTTAAAACGAATTAAAAAGAAAGGTAGATCAAACAAATTAAAATGAAATAAGTAATTTCTTACGATATATATGCATATATATATATACATAATTATTTTCGAAGTTAATGCGTAGACGTACACCCTCCTTAGTTATCAAATTGAATTACTCAAATCATATCGCTTTGTTATGATTATTTAAAATTACAAATAAAATAATAATATATATTATATTAGTATGATGTCACGCTATATGCAATATACTTATCTTAATTAGGGATAAAATTTCAGAAGTGACTAATCTATGTGTTGTTTTGAAAAAGTGATTAAAATAGGTATAGCGCACTAATTTAGTGCGCTATACCCCAAAACACTGACGGAGAAAAAGTAACTGACGTTAAGTGTTTTGGGGGTATAGCGCACTAAATTAGTGCGCTATACATATAGCGCACTATATTAGTGCGCTATACCCCAACAAAACCGAGTCATCTCCCCAAAACCAGAAGCAGTTCATCGGTACCCCCACTCCCATTTTTAAAAATTCTCTTCGTTACAAGCTTTTGAAAAGCTCCGGTCCCACATAATTTTATCAACAAACTCCGTTAATAAGTCGTTAGAAGGTAGATTTCTTGCGGGAAAGAAGATTCGAGGCTTGGAATTCTCATAAAAGTCCACTACACCAAAATCAATTTAAAGTATTTTCTCTCTAAACTTTTACCAATTTTTACCATCATTTACAATGTTAAATTCCTTCATGTGATAGAAGTTGTTCGTTATCGTCATATGATATTTAATTTTAGTCTATTTTTGTCCATATCTTGCACTGTCAATGTTTATTGATGGGTCTGCGAACTCCACTCAATTCAAAAAAAATTATAAATTAGTCTATTTTAGAACATTTAGTTGAGAAAACAAACACTTAATAATGTGATCCAATGTCAAGAACTTAAAGCGTAGCCATTGTTTTGGAAAAACCTAAAGCTTAATTATAAAATAATCAATAAGAAATCTCATAAATGGGCATATAATATTTGGTACTTGTGGTTGAGAATCCTAAGATAGTATCAAACTTTGAGCATCTAGTAGAACAAATATAATAGAAATCCTTAGATGTCACTTTTCCAATTTATTTATCATTTATCTAATTAGCCGAGGATTCATTTAAAAAATACTTATATGAATATTAAAGTAGCCGAGGATTAGTTTGTTAGATTGTTAGTTTTGTATTTGGTTTGTTGTTGATTGTTATAGTTGAAATTATTTCGTTTGTTGTTGATTGTTATAGTTGAAATTATTGGGTTTGTTGTTGAATTTTGGAGTTGAAATTATTGGGTTTGTTATTGAATTTTGGAATTGAAATTATTGGGTTTATTGTTGAATTTTGGAGTTGAAAATATTGGGTTTGTTATTGAATTTTGGAGTTGAAAATTTTGGTTGTTGGTTCAATTTGTTGTAAAAAAATTGATCTTTGATCCAATAATTCAAAATTGGAACAATATATTATCAAGATAAACACAATATATTAGAGTGTTAAATAATTTTTATCAATATAATTGTGAACGTTGAGAAAAAAAAGTTTAGGGGCTACATCATTGTTAATATAATTTGTTAGTTAGGTACTTAGTTTTAGAAAGTTGAAGATGACCTAAATCCATCACCAATACTCACATACAACACCTACCTTTTTAAATTTGTAAATGATCACGATATCAAAAATCTTGTTAGTTGAGGGGTTGACTTTGTTAAGCTTGAATTGCTTGTAAAGCGAACTAGAGTTTAAATTGATCTGAGCCTATAAAAGGTTTTATTAGAAGTAGAAGATCAATAAGTTATTTTTACACCAATATAGGTAATTAAGTTTAGAGAATTTTACATAATTATACCATCTTAAAAAAGACATTTCAATTTTTTATCATTATTATCAAAATAGCAATAACGGCCAGAAAATAAATTACATATTTAGCCAAAATTGGTATAGTAACGATATTAAGTATAATATAATATTTTAATTTATATTATATTATTTTAATTGAAGTCAACAAATATATCAATAATATACATAATTTAATTAATTTAGTTTTAATCAAAATCAGTAATTCTTAAAATAAAATATATTAAAAATTAATGTAGTGTCATATGACACTTTAATAATTGTTAAAACTATCTTATGTTAGTTTACAATTTAATAATTATGTAGCGTTTAGAAATTCTGTAATAGTGGCCTTTGACTTGAAGCACACATACATATGTGTTAAAATAGTTTTTCAAAAATAATAGTAGTATATACTCCTAGCTATTTTGCAGTTTTATTTGAGATTAATGACTTAAAATTTTAATCATGAATCTGCCATTTACTTAATTCATTTCTACCTGCAATAAGAATAATTCATACTATTGTTTTGGAGTTTCCTATGATCATTTGTCTTACAGTTACAGGTGAATTTACATAAAAGTCCATTGTTCACTAAAATAGGGTAGAAGTAGTCTTCAATAGTTATTTTTCGACTTATTTCTTTCAAAATAGGTATCATTTTGAAAGTAACACTATCCTCAAGTTTTTCTAGGAAAGGAGTGTATTAGCTTAAGAACACTCTCCATTAAAATCACAAATATATATAACTAGAGTGCCTTTAATTTAAATGATTAACAATAGCTAATAAGTATTAAGATATTAAAAATAATTTTATAAATAAATTAATTATATATATTTAAATATAAGTGTGTAATTGATAATTAAAAATTACTACCATCTATTGATAATGAAAAATGTTTATATGCACTTTTTAATAATAAGATTACTTAAATATGTTTAATTTTGTTAACGAATAATGTAAATATAAAAATAGAACAAATGTACGGAGGAAGGGAATAGTTAATTTGATTAATTTTAGAATTAAATTTAGTTAGATTAATTTAGTATTTTTAGTAATTAGTAATTACTGAATGATAAATTTAATTTTTAAATAACGATTAATAATTATTGAAATTTTATTAGTGATTTCATTAGGATTTATTTATTTGTTATTGAGATTTTGTAATCAGTATTGTTATTTGTTTAATTGAATATTATTACATTTGTATTAAATGAATATTTTTAGTTTATTAAATTTAAATTGCTTATTATATTTGAATCTCACACATTGCTTTAAAATCATTAAATGTAATTAATAATATAATAGAGGTACATTATAATTCAATTAACATATATTTTATGATAATAAAATGATTAAGAAGTAAAACATTAACAAATAAAAATTATTTAGATTGTAAAAAAACAAGTAAAAAAAATATGTAAAGATAGAAGTTAATCTACACATATTTAAAATTATTAAAAATAGATATCACCATACAAAAAAATTATCATTAAAAACTGATCATAAAAAATAATAATATGTAAATGTAAATAAGAAATTACCAGAAAGAAAACTCATTGTGCTTCTTATAATGTCAAATTAATATTAAAGTTAAGACACCTTAAGAGAATCATAATTTATTGTGCTAAAATACTACAATTTCTCAATAACATTTTCATTGTCTTAACAATTCGTGCTTCCTATAATGTCAAATAAATATTAAAGTTAAGAGACCTTAAGAGAATTATAATTTTTCGTGCTAAAACACTACAATTTCTCAATAACATCTTCATTGTCCTAACAATTCGTGCTTCTTATAATGTCAAATAAATATTAAAGTTAAGAGACCTTAAGAGAATCATAATTTTTCGTGCTAAAACACTAAAATTTCTCAATAACATCTTCATTGTCCTAACAATTCGTGCTTCTTATAATGTCAAATAAATATTAAAGTTAAGAGACCTTAAGAGAATCATAATTTTTCGTGCTAAAACACTATAATTTCTCAATAACATCTTCATTGTCCTAACAATTCGTGCTTCCTATAATGTCAAATAAATATTAAAGTTAAGAGACCTTAAGAGAATCATAATTTTCCGTGCTAAACACTACAATTTCTCAATAACATCTTCATTATCCTAACAATTCGTGCTTCCTATAATGAACAATAAATATTAAAGTTAAGAGAACTTAAGAGATTCATAATTTATCGTGCTAAAACACTACATTTCTCAATAACATCTTCATTGTCCTAACAATTTGTGCTTCCTATAATGTCAAATTAATATTAAAGTTAAGAGACCTTAAGAGAATCATAATTTTTCGTGCTAATAACCTCAAAAGTTTTACAGGTAGTATTCATTATGGAGCCTGTCGTCCATATCGGACCCGTAGACGGTACGCTGCTTCGGTTACAGGATAGACATAGGTCACATAATTTGTGGACTGACAAGTTACGTATGGACGCCACGATATCTTCCCAGTCAGTCGATGATTATTGGATTGTATTCCGCACCCATTCGCCACATATGCGTGTGATGCACTATCTATCTCTGGCTAGGTTTGAGTCGCTCATTACAGTGAGTCGCCTTCAGTTAGATCATGACCTCCTGACTGTTATGATCGAGCGGTGGAGGCCAGAGACTCATTGTTTTCACCTACCCTTTGGTGAGGTGACGATTACACTACACGATATCCAGGTCCTGTTTGGATTGCGGATTGATGGTAGAGTTGTGTACGTTCAGGATGATACACAACGTCGTTTGGAGTGACGTACGTTACTAGCGCAGCTGACGGGGTGTGTGGTAGCGGATACTGATAGGTCTGGTCAATCGCGGGTTAAAGTCTCGACCGTCATCGCTCACTTACGATATGAGCTAGATCAAGATCCTATCACCGATGATACTCCATTAGAGAGGGTTCATAGGATTACCCGCTTGTATATTCTGACTATTTTTGGCGGGATCTTATTTCCGAACACCTCTGGGAACCTTCTAAGCTTGTGGTTCCTTCCATTTTTATTGGATTTGGACCAGCTGGGCACATACAGCTGGGGCAGCGCAGTTTTGGCCTATCTATACAGGTCACTCTATAGGGCGTCTATTGGCACTGTTAGCGACGTTGGTGGTTTTCTTCCTCTCCTCCAGGTAACATTAATTATTGTGTTACATTGAATTATAATTTTTTTTTATTTGTAGTAGTTAACAATTTCAACTATGTGACGTTTAGATTTGGACTTGGGAGAGGATATTGCCATTTCAGCCTATACCTCATGCTTTGGGAGGTGATGATGAGGAGGACATACTTCCATATGCTAGGAGGTGGATTCGGGGTATTACGCGCGGTGCCGAGATGCATCACGTCATTCTTCTCATGAGAGATCAGCTGGATCGTCTGACGGTCGACCGGGTATGCCTTATTTTTAAGTTATGTAATTATATATTTACTGATATATGTACCTTAGATTGATTTTGATTACATATTTTATAATAGTTTCGTTGGACCCACTATGATGCCATCCTTCATACCTTGCCCCATTATTGCATTATCGATCAGCAGTTATGGTTGGCACAGGTGGCTATGATATGCTTAGAGATTGTAGAGCATCATGCGATCGATCGTGTGATGCGACAGTTTGGCCATCCACAACATGTGCCTGCGTTTCTTGTTTGGGCGCCTGATCATTATACACATGATGACCGTTCTAGGATAGATCAGCCGTTCCTCGAGCTATTAGATGCAACACATGATTTGTGGGGTCATAGGCAGGACATAGCTGCGGAGGTTCATGGGGATGCCACGATTGCCGAGTATATTGTCTGGTACCGACAGCATGGATGGTTGCTGTTACGTAACCCTACTTTATACAAGCCTGACGGTCGCGGATACGTCCACTTTGGTGGTGCGATGGAGACCATGGCTAGAGGCCTTAGTAGATTATACGACTTAGCGACCACTTAGACATTACAACCTGCTTCTGCCCAGTATGGTCGCACTATGGCGGAGGAAGTGAGGCAGATTATGAGAGAGGCTCGGATGGACAGTCGAGTAAATGAGCCACCTTTTTCACCTGGTGTAGCTCCTGTGCCTCTGCTCGATGGAGTAGGACGGAGACGAGGACGAGGACGAGGGCGTGGTGATGCACATGAGGGAGGACAACCTCGTAGAGCAGGACGAGGACGGGGTCGCATAGGTGGAAAATTCATAGCAGATCAGCACGCTGATATGCCACCAGCTGCAGAGGCAGAGGATGCTCCTCAGGCAGAGCATCAACCATTTCACCCTGAGCATGAGCCAGCTCCTGTGCCAGATACACAACCACTTCCTCTGATGGTGCTTTCGACTACAACTTCTTCACCGTCTACTCCAGCTTATTCGTCTCAGCACTTTCAGGGTAGTTACGTGCCTAGTATGGAGCCAGGTATGACTTGGGACGATATGCAGCGTCTGTTAGATGATCCCGCGCCTAACAAAGATTTGGATGGAGGTAAGCGGATGTGTTTTGAGTCGATGTTTGACGTCTCATTCGACATTGGAGATTATTCAGTAGATATGCCGGTTAGTATTTGTGTTGTTCTAAATAAAGTTACTTAAAGAAATTTCACTTAATAATTATAATTTTTAAACAGAGCTCATCCACTACGCATCCCGCTCATGAGACGATCATCGCGGAGACTACGGCTCCAGATCCTTTACCTTCAGTCCCAGAGGAGCCCGTACGCACACAGGATTATTTAAATTTAAATTATTTAGTTATACTTTTTCTTTAATTTTTTGACAGATTCATGTTCCTAGTACTACTTTTATCCCGGATCTGGTGTGTGAGGCTACCGCTCCAGATCCTTTACCTTCAGTCTCAGAGGACCCCGTAGGCACACAGGTAATTACTGTTAATATAGAATTTGTTATTATATTTTTATTTTATTATTTAAATTTAAATTATTTAGTTATACTTTTTCTTTTATTTTTTGACAGATTCATGTTCCTAGTACTGCTTTTATTACGGATCCGGTGTGTGAGGCTACCGCTCCGAATCCTTTACCTTCAGTCCCAGAGGAGCCCGTAGGCACACATGTAATTACTGTTAATATAGAATTTGTTATTATATTTTTATTTTATTATTTAAATTAAAATTATTTAGTTATACTTTTTCTTTTATATTTTTGACAGATTCAGGATCCGCCACGTCCACAGAAGAAAAAGAAGGCAACTAAAAAGATCGTGAAGGTAGATCTTCCTCCAGAAAAGCGAAGAAGGAAAGGGGATAGAGATGATGAGGGAGGTAGTGGTGGGGGTCTTAGGCCGAAAGGTGTTTTAAAAATAAGGGTTGTGGAACATGATTTGTATATTTGTAAATTTGAATTTGATTTGTTTAGTATTTTTTGTATATATTTATACTTTTTATCAAACTACTTTAATGAATATGTTATATCAAAATCGTAAACTTCAACCTATATATCAAAATAGCTTCATTGTTCATGCTGAAAAAATACAACTTGTATAAATGTGATCGAAAACTCTTAAAAGTAAGAAAAAAGATAACACAACTTTTATTAATTTCAAATATAAGTACATTCTTAAAATTTTAATCATCCACATAAAATTCCTCAATATCGTCTTCAGATAAATATTGTGGATTTCTTAGAACTTTCTTAATTCTCTAGATGTAAGTTCTCTATTCGTTGAAGATGCTTGTTCCTGGGCCAACTTTAGCATGTAAAATCGACAACGTCTTGACAACATTCGATTATTTTCTTTTTGAATCCTATTGACCGCCAACTCACAAGACTCTTGAGTAGTTCTAGGTATAGTGATCGAGAACCTAGTTGGGATTGGTGCTCCAAGATTTTGCAAGTCTTGAATGAGACGTTCTGATTCGGCATATCGATGCGTCCATTCACGACGTAAACCACAATAATATTCACGAGGATCTGAAATTTTCACCTTACAAAAATCATCATTACGCTCTATTAAAAGGTGAGGTTTATATTCATCTAGCTCAAACTCACTGTTATCTATTGAGGAATGACTAGAATAACTGCTACGATTTGAGTTATCATCATCACTGGCATTTGAATCTTTAGGAAAAAGGATTGACCAATCGACATTTCTATTACTCGACATTGATATTGTACTAGAACTATTTCACATCACTATTTTGTAAAAAAAGAGAGGCTATTTATAGTATTGAAAAACACAATAAGTGGGGTCATAGCTATACTCTTATGACCACACACACCATAATAATAATTTAGTACATAATTAAAACTCATCATCGTCAGACATTTCTATAACGACCTGTTCCATCGTTACTGAAAGTATCTGCGATCAAGGCAGGTGCCTCTCATTCGTAATAAGAGTTAGGATTAATTCTTTATTATGGAGAGTACATTTAGTATGTACTAAGTTCATAGGATACTCTTAGCACAAAGTAAAGTTGAAAGCTTCCTTACCGATTTAGTTTCGGGCTAAGTTCAAACTAGGGTCAACTTCAAACGTGATTTTCTCTTAGAATATAAGGAGTTAGGGTTTCTAATACCCACCAAATTAAAGATCTCTGAGTCATCTTTCCAACGCCACCAACTGTTTGTCAATCCGCTTCCCGAGTAAAAAGTAAGACTGTTTTACTGAAAACTGTTCGTGCTGAAAATTTGAGTCCGCTGTAGCGAAATTTAGGTCGCTATAGCGGAATTACGGAACCAGAAAGCCCAGAAATGGGTTTTATAATCCCATTCTCCCTTCTTTAGTCAAAAACAGATGAGGGTTGCTCTAAAAACCCTCCTAGGCTGCTCCAAAGCTTGGGAGCCATGGGGAGGAGGGATTCCGGCTGAAAGAATGCAAAACCATGGAATTCGGGCCTGTCATCCATCAAGAAACACCTTCACGGAGCCAGAAATTATACTGCACAGCTGCTCGGCATCCAGGTAGGCTAGGTTTCTTCCAAAGAGTAGATTGACCGCTTTCATTTTCTTATTATTGTGTAGAATGAAAGGGAGAATCCATGGTTAGGCCTTCAGACACGGAGTCTGGAGGAAATTGTTGATTTGTTGGATTAGTTGGAATGGTAGAATTGGGCTAGTGTGTTGTGATATTCTAGGCATTGCTTAATTTGTGTGATTTTGCTAATAAATGCGGGAATTAGAATATCGGAAGGTTCGGGGAACCGAAAAGGGTTAGTAATTAACTAATGTGAAAGGAATGGAAGTTTCATTCACTAATGGGTATAATTAGGATATTTGTTGGTTGTGTTCTAAGGCTGGGAAAGGTTTTCCCAGGTTGTATTTGGTCCTAGGAAGAAGGTCAGGAATAAATGTAATTAATTGCATGTTTAAAGGGGCGAACCGGGGTTAGTCTTCGGACGGGATTTTGATGGTTCATAGTGTACCCAGAATGGGGGAGGTGATGGCTTATGATTTTCTGTGAATGTGTATATTCTTGTACTCATTGTCTAAGTGATTGTATGCATTATACTGCTTAGGAAAGTTGTGTGGAATGTCTAGGTTCCTGTTTACATTCTGTGATTTGAACGGTGTTTACTTGTTGGTTTTACAAGTTTTGTGTGTTCATCTATTGACTGTGGTTTGTTGACATTCGGTTGGCTCGGGTACCACGCCTGGTACAGAAATACTAATGGTTGGCTCGGGTACCACACCTAGTATGGGTATAATAAATGGTTGGCTCGGGTACCACGCCTGGTACGGGAAAATACTAATGGTTGGCTCGGGTACCACGCCTGGTACAGGTTTACTTTACTACATCATTGCATTTATATTGTTATATTATATTGTCCTTTTGGTTTTGGTGTAGGCCAGGTTGTTATATTATATTGTCCTTTTGGTCTTGGTGTAGGCCGGGTTGTTATATTATATTGTCCTTTTGGTCTTGGTGTAAGCTGGGTTGTTATATTATATTGTCCTTTTGGTCTTGGTGTAGGCTGGGTTGTTATATTATATTATTCTTTTGGTCTTGGTGTAGGCCGGGTTGTTATATTATATTGTATTTTTGGTCTTGGTGTAGGCCGGGTTGTTATATTATGATATTAGTTTGGTCTTGCTGTAGGCCGGGTTAGTATATTGTGAGTTCGGTCTTGGTGTTGGTCGGGATATTATGTTATTAGTCGGTCTTGGCGTAGATCGGGTTATTATGATATTAGTTTGGTCTTGGTGTAGGCCGGGTTAGTATATTGTGAGTTCGGTCTTGGTGTAGGCCGGGTATCTATATTATATTATTAGTTGGTCTTGGTGTAGACCAGGTTTGACATGTTAACACTAGATGTGTGAGGGGGGAATCCGGGTGGTTCTGGACTATTCAAAAGAGGTTATGTGCTCATAAATTGATGTCATTAAGTGTAATAATGGAGGTCATGAATTATCATGGGTAATAAGCTAAGGGTGAGTCTTGGTGTAGACTGGGGTAGTCTATTGAGCACTTAGGTGTGGATGAAGGATCCTTGGAGGGTCCGGGTTTTGGGATTAGAAAGGGATTTAGATACAACCCTGTTGTTGTCATTGAATGTGTCAATGATTGCTAGGTGATTCTCATGTGATTGGTCAATTGGGAGTAAGACGGAAAGTCTGGGGTTGTAGTTGTTGGTTGTTATAACCAGGATGGAAAGTTGTCCTAGAGGTCCGAGAAGGGTCGGACACTGGTAAGTAATACTACGGGTATAAGTGGTTTGGTTGGGCAGTTAGCCGGGTTAAGTCTGAATATTTAGTCAAGGCGGTTGACTTGGGCAAGGGAAGGGTAGTCCAGGTATGGACATTGTTATTGGTAAGGATTAAGTGAGACTTGGGAAGTCTAGGGATAAGGTGACTTGGGAAGTCTAGGTGACGAGGTGACTTGGGAAGTCTAGATGTCAAGGTGACTAGGGAAGTCTAGGTGTCCAGGTGACTTAGGAAGTCTAGGTGTCCAGGTGACTTGGGAAGTCTAGGTGGCAAGGTGACTTGGTAAGTCTAAAGGTTAGGAAGGTCGGTTCCGGAAGGAGGGATTGATAAAAGTGATGTTGAAAGGGGTGAAGCATTTACCTTGTGCATTTTATCTTGATTTTTATAAGATGGTAGGAGCGAATTCGGGTCAGCCGATGATGCCTACCAGTACGTGTGTTTGTACTGATTCTACTCTTGCTATACCTTTTTGGGTATAGTCTGGTTGTAGGATTGGTGATGTTTCACAGGTTCAGGATTGCGGTGATTTTCCAGCAGCTCCTACTTTCCTTCTATGGTGGGAGTTGTGTCATCTTATATCATATACTCATCTTCTAGAAGCTCTTGTACTGGCTTAGACTAGGTTTTGGGGAGGTTGTTTCATATTGTAAATATTTTTCCGTAAGTTCTTTAAGTCATTTATTTTCTGAGAATTTACTAAAGGAAGTTCCATGTATTAAAAAGGGTTTTATTTCATGATTTATTTCTTTTTTTTTGCATCACCTGTTGGTTCGGGTGGTAAGGGTTCTCCTGTCTAGGTAGATTAGAGTAGGTGCCCGCACGGCCCAGTAGTTGGGTCGTGACAAATGGTATCAGAGCCCAGGTTAACGGTCTCACAGTACAAGAGCAAAATATCGAATAGAGTCCCGCGGATTGGTGTGTTGACGTCCACATCTAATCCTAGGGAAGCTATGAAGCATTCTAGGAAACACTTTTCTTTTTTTATTCCTTTTCGTGCGGTTTTGTTACTTGCTTGTATGGGTTGAGTCCAATTGGTATCTATCGATTCCAATTGGTATCTCTTGATTCCAATTGGTATCTCAACAAGGTGAAGGATGTCATTGGACTCCGGGTACGACAAACAAGCAAGAAGGATTGGAACCGAGAAGGTTCCAATTGGTATCTGGCCGGGGAGGCTATGTAAAGGTATGGATGAATCAGCTAATGGTCATCCATGAGGCGAATAAAAAGTAATGAAACTGATTTGATTGACTATTTAAGCTTGAGTCTTGAGATGGTGCTTATGTGTATTGATGTTGTTTGAATGACTGCAAATGTGTGGTGTGTAATTATTTGAATTGTTGTGAATGTTTTAGTCTGGGAGAAGTCATAACTTGAATTGGTTTGCCTTGATTGGTAATTACTTTTTACGTGTACTTAAATTGGTCAGTAAAGTGGTGTTACATTTCGGAAATGGGCCTGCCATTGGTAAAAATGGTAAAGGGACAAGGCTTACGACTGTAGGAAAACTCTTGTTTCAGGACAATCGGGATTGGTTAGGAACCATGGGGGAAAAGGGCTATCATTGCTTGATGGCAAGAAACGCGATAAGGAAATTTTTATGGTAACTCATAATTGTAACTTAAGGAAAATTTATTCCCAGATTAAAAGTTGTTTTTGTTTTAAATGATAAATTATGATATGCCTTAATTGGAATTGTTTGCATTACATTCGAGTATAGGCTTACCATTATATAGATGGTAAGGGAACAAAAAGGGATTTTGGACTGTAGGAAAGCTCCGGTTTTGGGACAGTCGGGACTTGGTTGAGAACCAAGGGAACTAAAGGGTTGTTTGTGCTTGATAGCAAAAGTGTATTGTTTAGAATAATTTCTTGCATAATCCTCTTGTTGATTTGTGATAATTGATGCTAAGTTTCAGTCTGTGTAGTGCCGGGAATGGTCTTGAGGATTGTTTAAGACCATGGCGGGATTAACGGGATTAAACAATGTTAACAGGAAGGGGAATGAGAGAATTTTTCAGAGAATGGTAAATTTTCTAGGCTACTACTTTTGGGGAATTTCATAGCAGTGTGCAAGTCGCTATAGCAGGATGGGCAGGGCATGATCCCTGTCCTATTTTTCCCTTGTTCTGTCTTTCATTCTCGGGACATTTTAAATCACTATTTGAGCTGTGAGCTATTGCAGGAATTATTTAGCATCCATGCGCAATAAGAGGAAAGGGTAGATATGATAGCCTGGGGTATTGGTGAAATTTTTGATTTACCACTGGTGGGAATAGTCACCTAGGTAGAATTTGGCCAAATGACCTGTAATTGGCTGAGTAGTGTTGGGAATTGCTCATAGTCTTATGTCTTGAGGCTATTTTGGCTGGTTTATTAGTGATGATAATTAGTGCTAGGGTCGGTTGAGGGAGTTCAGGTGAGAAAACTTCCGGTTGAGGAGTTAGAAATCTCGGGTTAGGCTAGTCTCGGATGAATTTTGAGCAAGGTAAGGTCTAGGGAAATACAGGTGCGAATTAGGTGTTATATCTTGGATCGAGCTAGTTTTTCCATTAGCCAATACCTTAAGGAGTCCGGGGAACTTTTCGGAATCAAATTTGGGTAAGTAGAACTCTCGGTATGTGGGTTGACGTGAAGGGGTTATTCCGAAATATCAGGAAATTAAGTGTGTTGTAAAATGAGCACTTTTAGGGAACTTTACGACCTTCTGTACCGTGTCAACCGCCATAGTGGTTGAACACATCGCTATTGCGACCTCCGCTATAGCGGAAGTCAGCGACTGTCAGCACTGTAGCATGAGAATTAAGTTTTGGACCGTTATATTTGAAATGTTTTGCTCCGGTGTTTCAACACTGCCTCGGATTTCTTGGGCACTCGAGGAGGAGTAATCTAACTGGTCTCGTACAACTCGAAGGAAGAATATTTCTTGATAGAGCAGAATCAAATTAAAATTCGGTTGAGCTGGGGTACACCCGGGGGATTTGAGAGTTCGGTGGTTCACGTATGGCTATTCTATGCTGTCATAGTAGAGCGTTAAGTTTCTAAGGGCTGGTTCATTCTTTTCCTTCTGCCTTAGAGATCGTTCGGGGATGAACGATGGATAAATTGGTATCTGTTGTAACGACCTATTCCTTCGTTACTGAAAGTATCTGCGATCAAGGCAAGTGCCTCTCATTCGTAATAAGAGTTAGGATTAATTCTTTATTATGGGGAGTACATTTGGTATGTACTAAGGTCATAGAATACTCTTAGCACAAAGTTAAGTTGAAAGCTTCCTTACCGATTTAGTTTCGGGCTAAGTTCAAACTAGGGTCAACTTCAAACGTGCTTTTATCCTAGAATATAAGAAGTTAGGGGTCCTAATACCCACCAAATTAAAGATCTCTGAGTCCTCTTTCCAACGCCACCGACCTTTTGTCAATCTGCTTTCCGAGTAAAAAGTTATGACTATTTTACTGAAGACTATCCGTGCTGGAAATTTGAGTCTGCTGTAGCGGAATTTAGGTCCGCTATAGCGGTTGGCCGTCCGCTATAGCAATAATTACGGAACCAGAAAGCCCAACAATGGATTTTATAATCCCATTCTCCCTTCTTTAGTCAAAAATAGATGAGGGCTGCTCCAAAAGCCCTCCTAGGCTGCTCCAAAGCTTGGGAGCCATGGGGAGGAGGGATTCCGGCTGAAAGAATGCGAAACCATGGAATTCGGGCCTGTCATCCATCAAGGAACACCTTCACGGAGCCAGAAATTGCACTGCGCAGCTGCTCAGCATCCAGGTAGGCTAGGTTTCTTCCAAAGAGTAGATTGACCGCTTTCATTTTCTTATTATTGTGTAGAATGAAAGGGAGAATCCATGGTTAGGCCTTCGGGCATGGAGTCTGGAGGAAACTGTTGATTTGTTGGATTAGTTGGAATGGTAGAATTGGACTAGTGTGTTGTGATATTCTAGGCATTGCTTAATTTGTGTGATTTTGCTAATAAATGCGGGAACTAGAATATCGGAAGGTTCGGGGAACCAGAAAAGGGTTAATAATTAACTAATGTGAAAGGAATGGAAGTTTCATAAACTAATGGGTATAATTAGGATATTTGTTGGTTGTGTTCTAAGGTTGGGAAAGATTTTCCCAGGTTGTATTTGGTCCTAGGAAGAAGGTCAGGAATAAATGTAACTAATTGCATGTTTAAAGAGGCGAACCGGGGTTAGTCTTCGGACGAGATTTTGACGGTTCATAGTGTACCTGGAATGGGGGAGGTGATGGCTTATGATTTTATGTGAATGTGTATATTCTTGTACTCATTGTCTAAGTGATTGTATGCATTATATTGCTTAGGGAAGTTGTGTGGAATGTCTAGGTTCCTGTTTACAGTCTGTGATTTGAACGGTGTTTACTTGTTGGTTTTACAAGTTGTGTGTGTTCATCTATTGACTGTGGTTTGTTGACATTCGGTTGGCTCGGGTACCACGCCTGATACGAGAATACTAATGGTTGTCTCGGGTACCACGCCTGGTATGGGTATAACAAATGGTTGGCTCGGCTACCACGCCTGGTACGGGAAAATACTAACGGTTGGCTCGGGTACCACGCCTGGTACGAGTTTACTTTACTACATCATTGCATTTATATTGTTATATTATATTGTCCTTTTGGTCTTGGTGTAGGCCAGGTTGTTATATTATATTGTCCTTTTGGTCTTGGTGTAGGCCGGGTTATTATATTATATTGTCCTTTTGGTCTTGGTGTAGGACGAGTTGTTATATTATATTATCCTTTTGGTCTTGGTATAGGCCGGGTTGTTATATTATATTGTCTTTTTGGTCTTGGTGTAGGCCGGGTTGTTATATTATATTATTCTTTTGGTCTTGGTGTAGGCAGGGTTGTTATATTATGATATTAGTTTGGTCTTGGTGTAGGCCGGGTTTGACATGTTAACACTAGATGTGTGAGGGGGGGAATCCGAGTGGGTCCGGACTATTCAAAAGAGGTTATGTGCTCATAAATTGATATCATTAAGTGTATTAATGATGGTCATGAATTATCATAGGTAATAAGCTAAGGGGGAGTCTTGGTGTAGACCGGGGTAGTCTATTGAGCACTTAGGTGTGGATGAAGGATCCTTGGAGGGTCCGGGTTTCGGGATTAGAAAGGGATTTAGATACAACTCTGTTGTTGTAATTGAATGTCAATGATTGCTAGGTGATTCTCATGTGATTGGTCAATTGGGAGTAAGACAGAAAGTCTGGGGTTGTAGTTGTTGGTTGTTATAACCAGGATGGAAAGTTGTCCTAGAGGTCCGGGAAGGGCCGGACACTGGTAAGTAATACTACGGGTATAAGTGGTTTGGTTGGGTAGTTAGCCGGGTTAAGTCTGAATATTTAGTCAAGGCGGTTGACTTGGGTAAGGGAAGGGTAGTCCATGTATGGACATTGTTATTGGTAAGGATTAAGTGAGACTTGGGAAGTCTAGGGATAAGGTGACTTGGGAAGTCTAGGTGACGAGGTGACTTGGGAAGTCTAGATGTCAAGGTGACTTGGGAAGTCTAGGTGTCCAGGTGACTTGGGAAGTCTAGGTGTCCAGGTGACTTGGGAAGTCTAGGTGACAAGGTGACTTGGTAAGTCTAAAGGTTAGGAAGGTCGATTCCAGAAGGGGGGATTGATAAAAGTGATGTTGAAAGGGGTGAAGTATTTACCTTGTGCATTTTATCTTGATTTTTATATGATGGTAGAAGTGAATTCGGGTCAGCCGATGATGCCTACCAGTACGTGTGTTTGTACTGATTCTACTCTCTCTATACCTTTTTGGGTATAGTCTGGTTGCAGGATTGGTGATGTTTCACAGGTTCAGAATTGCGGTGATTTTTCAGCAGCTCCTACTTTCCTTCTATGGTGGGAGTTGTGTCATCTTATATCATATACTCATTTTGTAGAAGCTCTTGTACCGGCTTAGACTAGGTTCTGGGGAGGTTATTTCATATTGTAAATATTTTTCCGCAAGTTCTTTAAGTCATTTATTTTCTGAAAATCTTGTAAAGGAAGTTCCATGTATTAAAAAGGGTTTTATTTCATGATTTTTTTTTTCCGCATCACCTGTTGGTTCGGGTGGTAAGGGTTCTCCTATCTAGGTAGATTAGAGTAGGTGCCCGCACGACCGGGTAGTTGAGTCGTGACAATTTCGCAGTCTGAATCCCACTTGGATGTATTAAAGGTACGATTGTCTCTAACCCTCATGATACGTATTTGCATTCGATTGTTCTCTTCACGAAAATGATTTACAACAATATTTAACTCTTGTGGTGTATTATGTGCCATTGAAATAGCACGATTTTTTGGACGTTTAAGTCTTAATGCCCTGATGTTTTGGACTAGTTCTTCAGCCTCTGTAATGCGCCAATTCAACTCAGATATCGTTGTATTGTTGTAAGCTCGATTGTATCTCTCGTTCAGATCAATCGAGTATTCAAATTCAACTTGATCACTCAACTCCCATGTTCTGCCCATTGTTTCGAATATATCATTTGACGTGAATGAAATAATAATGCCTTCCATAATTTGTTAATATATGCCATATTTTAATAATGTTAAATATTTTTATATACTAGTCGATATCATTACATAGCGCACTATATTTGTGCGCTATACAAGTAAGCTCGTACATATTTTTGACTGACTAGTCGATATAAAGTAGTTTATTTTATCCGACACATTGTACGTACAACTTACATAGTGCACTATATTTGTGCGCTATACAAGTAGCTTGTACATATTTTTGAATGACTAGTCGATATAAAGTAGTCTACTTTATCCGACACATTGTACGTACAACTTACATAGAGCACTATATTTGTACGCTATACAAGTAAGCTCGTACATATTTTTCAAAGACTAGTCGATATAAAGTAGTCTACTTTATCCGACACATTATACGTACAACTTACATAGCGCACTATATTTGTGCGCTATACAAGTAAGCATCTTTATAAGAAATAAGAGTGTA
This sequence comes from Jaltomata sinuosa, assembly GCA_003996215.1. Lineage (NCBI taxonomy): Eukaryota > Viridiplantae > Streptophyta > Magnoliopsida > Solanales > Solanaceae > Jaltomata > Jaltomata sinuosa. The sequence goes on from QJPP01007264.1 coordinate 362,720, forward strand.
AACTCAAAAAATATATTGATCACAATGCATAGAAAAATTCCATGAAAAGGTTGGTCTGATATTAGAAGAGAAAAAGGTGAGAGTAGCTCAAAGAGCCCTAAAAAAATTAGAAGGTGCTACACAGACTTGACAAGCAAAAAATGGTATGGTTTAATTCGTCCACTTGCAAATTTTCTAATTTCTATTTATCATGATTTAAAAATCGCTGGACACATCATTGAGGGAGAAGCATACTCCTCGAAACCAGATGATTTTATAATTTGGGGTGAAAATCTTCAGTGGGTTGAGCTATATTCTAAACGGTGTGATTACGAAGTTTTATGTCGCTGGCATTCTTTGCCCATATCACAAGCATTATCGGCGACTATTCAAAGACGTCCATTCATAGATGAACCATTGGTGATTGAACACCTTATGAAGGAAATCTCTGAAATGGAGAAAATTTTAGAGTTATTTCATGAATTAGAGGATCTTAACTATAAGGGAGCAGATGAAGAAGAGCACTGGCAACTTTTAGAAGATAAGAAACTGCGTCGAGATTTCACCTATCCTATGTATCGAACAGTAAAAGAATGGATAGGTCTTCAAAAATATTTACCTCAAACATTAGATTTTAATGTCCCGTATTGTTGTATAAATCAGTTAAGTGCTTGTTGTGAGCCAACACAAAAAAATGATGCAAATTGGGGTCTAGATTATAGTGATAATGACGATGACGATGACGAAGTGATTCCTGAAACTGAAGAAGATTAATTTATTTAAATATTATACATTCTTATATTTTTTTAATGTTAATTTATTTGAAGTTCGTTTATGCACATAGTGATTTATTCAAAAAAATATCTACTTTAAAGTGAAATATAGTATTTTTTTTTTAAAAAAAAATTGCAGAAAATTTTATAAATTTGAGAGCTATATAAATACGTAAAGAAACATTGATTTAATAACTTTTAGTATACAAACAAACAACATATAATAAACTACATAAAAAAGACATACAATGAAAAATCAAGACCCTGAAGTACTTCCCGCATGAGAGATATTTGTAGCCTTTAAGGGACATTTGCTCACATTATGACCAGGTTGTCGGTAAAATCCGCACTTTCGAGTTAATGTACTAATCGGAACATCCATTTTATTACGTATACATGCGTTGGACTTGATTTTTATTCTACGCAAAAATCTTTTATTTGCAATCATGGAAAAAGGACTTTCTGGCCAATATGCTGCATCTCCAATTGAAAAAAATTACCGAGAATATGTATTTACGTAGTTTCATAATTTATATTCCGGTGCAACGTTATCCAATGCATTAACCCTACAACTGTCAAAATCCCTGATCGCATAAGAACAAGGCATGTGATGTGATTGCCATTTACCGCATGTGCATGATTGTTGCGTCACATTAACAATATGCACATTACCTCCACGACCTGCATGCACTTTGATTTTGATTTCAAATAATTGATCCCTCACATTATAACTTTGGTGAGCATGTCCAATAGCCTTTATCCTGTTTTCCCCAAATCTTGTGTAAGGTTTTGGCATCCAATGTTGATTCTCTGCCGCTAATCGTTTAGCATTAGCAGATCTACTAACAAAACGCTCGACAACCTGTCTATATGTGAGCCTCACCATTGTAGTTACAGGAAGTCCCCTGACAGTCTTTAATAAGCCATTGAATGACTCTGAGCTATTCGTTATGACCATGCCCCATCTCCTACCATCATCTTTGTGTAGGGTCTATTTTTCGAGCTCGTACTGCTGTAACCAATTGTAAGCTGACTGATTAACTTTCTTGATCGTTTCCATTATTTTAAGAAACTTTTTTTCTTGATGATGTGTTGCAGCTTCCCAAAAAAGATTGGTCAGCTTTAAAGATTTGAATTCCTTTTGAAAATTAGCCTCTAATTTCCTTACACAGAAGTGGTGGTAGGCAAATGGAACTTGCCAATTAGTCCGCACGTTGTGAAGTATGCCATGATGTCTATCAGATATCAATGTTATACTTTGACACCCCTTCACAACATGCTCGTTCAAATGACGCAGAAACAGGCCCCATGTCACAATGCTTTCATTAGCAGCAATTGCAAAAGCCAAGGAAAAAATTGCGCCATTAGCATCTGTTTCGACCACAATCAACAACTTGATATCATATTTTTCCTAGACATGAGTTCCGTCTATTGATACCACTGATCGGCAATAAGAAAAACCATCAACACATGGCTTAAACGTCCAGAACACATAGTTAAAAATGTTTTCATCAACATCATCATGTCGTTCAAACCTCCATTCAATAATTGTGCCGGGATTGGAGTGTTGAAGAGTATCCATGTACCTTGGCAATGATCGGAATGAGCCCTCCCAAGTTTCGTAGATATTTTCAAAAGCACGCTTCCGTCCAAGATAAGCCTTTCTCTTGCTTATTGCTTTGTTGAACACTTTCAAAATGAATTTTTGACAATCTTTGATAGAAAATCTGAAAAAATTTAAAATTAAAATTCATCAAAAATAAATAACGTATTGATTTCTTTAAAAATTTAAATGGTGTCAAAAATAAAATAGTACCTCGGATTTACTTCAAGATCCTGAACTAAAACACTTGCAATCATGTCTATATCCAAATTAAAATGACCTTGAGGGCATGAACTCATATTACAACTGTGAACCCCGTAATATTTTCCTATGATCCACAAGTTAGTATCTTTCTGCAGCCTACCACGAAGCATCCATTGACAGCCTTCATTTGCACGTCTTCATTTAACTCGCCAAGAATTTTTTGAGGACTCGCAAACAATGAACTCTGTCGCGATTTTAAAATGCCAAAGTTTAACAGCCCTTTGCAATATTTTTTTGGATGTAAAGGTCATTCCAGAACCAAGATAAAACTCATCTTCTTTAAAATTATTGGGTTTCTGCCACCTATTTTGTCGACACTTATCATAATCAGTCGTATAGGCATATACATCTGGTCCTTCCGAAAGATTATCAAGAAATGAAATTACATGAGAATGATTTTGAATCCGAGAGAATGTTGGTGACATTGGTATTGACTGTTGAGGTAGTGTTTGTGAAATCACTTCTAGTTGATGTAATGGACTATGCAACCTATCAGGCAATATGACATCATCATCACTTTCAGATGATGAAAATGGAATTTCATCACCCGAATTGTGAGCATTGTTAGGCACGTCATCACCGTCATTGTCACCATCTTCATCACTCACAGATATTTCGCTATAATTTGGCTGGTCATTATCATCATTGACATCTTCTGAAATCACAGACACATTTTGCCTAATATTTTCCCTATAATATCAAAAAATAAAAATATATTTCATTCATATTTTAAACAAAAAAAAATATTCAAATGATATCCCTACCGATAATATTCATCAGCACCAAAACTCGAGGAGACATGAACATTTGAGGATGTTCCAATATGATCCGTCCATCCAAAATTAGAAGATTGATCAAAATTATGTTGAGATAAACCCCTAAAAAATAATCAAAAGACATATAAATTCACATATAATTATTAAAATTGTACGAATTATATCTTAAAGTTACTGTTAATAAGAACAATAATAACAATAATAGTAATAATAATAATAATAATATTAGTAACATTATTAAGGTTAATAGCACTCATTACCAGTCACTTTCATTAATAGCTTGATTCAAATCAGGTCTTAACGAGTCCATTGACATGTTACCCGTAAGAATATTTCCGTAGACATTTAAGTCAGGAAAATCAGTAGACTGATTTATGGGGAGTTCAGTCTGTGCAAATACTTTGTCATGTGAAGGAGAACGTTGTGGACGAGTACTGGGCTGACAAGTCCTAGGCTTCTTCTTAACATATATATGAAGCATAGTGATCTTGATGTGATCACTATACACGTTTGGAACATTCAAAAAGTCTGTCAAAGACTAGCCATTATTAATAATATACTCGCAATACATTGTTGTCCCGTGTGGTGTAAAAGACTTTGGGTATTGCCCGATTACACATAATTTATAATCTTCCTTACGAACATTCATCTTCTTATATAGTCTAGAAATAAAACTTTTGTAACCAAGATCATAAGGTAACTTAACATTACTCTGGGGCGGACAACTATAATGTATAGTATCACCCTCATGGATGATTTCGCCGTCCCAATATAAGGAAACTCTGATATTATCTTCGGTGGATATTTTTATGACAAGAATTTGAAGAAAACTATAAAGGAAAATTGTTTAGAGATAAAGAAAAATGGTGAAGTTTAGTGTGGTTGTACACTACTTTAGAGCCTCTTTATATAGAATTTTGAAGAGTTTTGGATTAGAAAAAATGGGTGAATATAAATATATAGCGCACTAATTTAGAGCGCTATAATGATATGTCAAATCAAGTACAAAAGTGTAAGGAAAACATGTGATAAAAGCCTGCAAAAAGACATAAAAAATCAGCATTATTTACAGTTATAGCGCACTTATTTAGTGCGCTATATACAACGCACTAATATAGTGCGCTATACCCCCAAAACACTTAACGTCGATTACTTTTTCTCCGTCAGTGTTTTGGGGGTATAGCGCACTAAATTAGTGCGCTATACCTATTTTGATCACTTTTCTAAAACATCACATAGATTGGTCACTTCTGAGATTTTTATCCCTATTTTGGTTCTGAACTCCACAAATTATAATAGATCGTCATAACTATCCGTAAATTTATGAAACATACTAGTTTATATTGCATGGACAAATGTGGCATTTGCCTTGCTCTTAAAACAACTAGATACAAAATTCGTTCTATGCACGGGCCCAATGTTAATACTCAAAAATTGTAAGACATGTTTAATTTAAATATGTATATATTATTATTTTATTTAGATCAATGAATTTTTTAAATATGCATACATTATTTTATTTTATTTAGATCAATAAAATTTATATAAGAATATTTTAAGTTGTTAATTATTGTGATTTATAATACTTTTAATAAAAATTTTAAATATATGATAAGTTGTTAATTATTGTAATTTATAATACTTTTAATGTAAGACAAATAAATTAAAATGGAGAAGAGTATAAAAATTTTCAGAGTGGGACCCATCGAAGCAGGCATGTCGTCCATGTCCTGCTTCAGCAATCCAACTGTGGAGATACAAAAGCCGTTTTATGCACGGGCCCAATGTTAATACTCAAAAATTATAAGACATGCTTAATTTAGATATACATATATTATTATTTTATTTAGATCAATAAATTTTTTAGATATGCATATATTTTTTTATTTAGATCAATGAAATTCATATAAAAATATTTTAAGTTGTTAATTATTGTGATTTACAATACTTTTAATGTAAGACAAATAAATTAAAATGAAGAATAATATAAATTTTTTGAAGTGGAACCCGCCGAAGCAGGCATGTCGTCCATGTCCTGGTTCAGCATCCCAACCGCGGCTTCTTATATAGGAGAAAACACGACTATTTTTGCAAAAGGCATAATATATAAACGTGTCTTTTAACTTGGCCTTAGTTGATATTTATGCCCTCTAACTTTGGATGCCCACAAGCAGACACTTAAATTTATATAAAATTGAACAAGTAGACATACACGTCCTACACGACGTCTCATGCAAATTGCCACGTAGAACGTGTGTTTCTACTTGTTCAATTTTATATAAATTTAAATGTCTACTTGTGCACACCAAAAATTGAAGGAGATAGATATTGAGTGAGAATAAGTTAAAAAACATGTTTATGTATCATGCCTTTGCAAATATTCAAAAATAAAGACAAGTACTAAATAATAGTCTTTTAGAAACTCCTCAAACATTTAATTTTTTTTTATATATTAATGTACCAAGGTGTTCTACCTTGGACTCTTATTAATAGCAACAATTTTGGACTACCATCCAAGTATTAGTTTATTGATGAAAAATTATTAGTCTTTATTTTATAACGTAAAATGTCACTCAATTATGTACCAATTTATTTAAAAGTCATTCTCATTGAAAATTATAAATATCCGATTAAATTTTTTATACATTACTTAAGTGGCATGTCAAATCACCAACCCTCATTTTATAAATATGAATCAAATTCGATTCCAAATCACCAATCCTCTCGTGGATTTATGTACATTCCTATAATTAATGGTGATCAAAGCAAAAGTTATTTTGATTGATCATACAAATTGATGTTTAAACAAATAATTAAATATATTTTGTTTAAACCAAGAACAAGAAACCTATATGGTTTACCTAGGAGTTTATAAGGGAATGGATTGAAGTCCAATGATTTTTAAAAATGATACAATTTTAATTATTAATTTGCATATGACAATATAAATATATATATATATATATATGTGTGAGAATAATGGTCTAAATTACCCTTCACCTATTGAAAATGGTATAAAAATACCTTCCATCCACCTATTGGCTCTATTATACCCCGGCATTCACCTTTGGGCTCTAAAATGTCCTTCAAGTTAATAGATCATATATTAAAAATGATACGTAATAAGTAATTTTTAGTTCTTAACTAGTAATATTTATTTTTATTTGCTGACATATAATTTTTAGTTAATCTTATTTGTCATGTCATCAGCTTAGTTGGATGAGATTTTTATTTTACTCAATAAGAAAATGATACGTAATAAGTAATTTTTTTAATCATATATATTTAACATGTGATCTGTTAACTTGAAGGGTATTTTAGAGCCCAAAGGTGAATGTCAGGGGTATAGTAGAGCCAATAGATGGACGAAGGGTGTTTTTGTACCATTTTCAATAGGTGAGGGATAATTTAGGCTTTTTTTGATATATATATATATATATATATATATATATATATATATATATATATATAATTGACAAAATGCTAGGTTTTCACTTACCATCTAGGAAAATCTCAGTAGTTCAGTTGATTGACTACATGAACTTTCATCTTGTTAGTTAGAGTTCGATTTCTCACCTTATAACCTTTTTTTCATTTTTCATTCTCCTACCTCCCAATTGTTTTTCATTTTAATAAATATAAATCAATTACTTGGGTTCTTTTTTTTGGGCAAAGAATTATTTGCCTTTTTTTTTTGGTAAAGAATTATTTGCCTTCTTGATTATAAGTAAGATCTAATTTTTAAAAAAGTCAAATATTTAGAATAATCTGATTATCATAGCAAGTACTTACCACCTTTCAACCACTTCATAACCTATATAAAGAGGTAATATCTTGGTTGACAAAATGTCAGGTTAGGTTTTCACTAATTTTTCATTGAAAGTTATGTATATGTATAATTGTTCTTTTCTAAAACTATGTTACTTTGCCCCGACCATGTTCTTTCTTCTTTTCCTTATACTGGGATTTATTAGTAATAACGCATCTGCTCATAGATTAATGATTCGTGAAAGACGTCCTCTAAATAAAGAAATTTCATTATCTGGGCCATCTCATAATGGACATGAAGACCCACCGACTTTAATTGAGAATAAGCTGCAAATCCTTCGTGAAAGTCATTCCTTAAAAAAAGGAACTCCACCATGTGGGCCATCTCATGGCGGACATGGAGGCCCACCCCTTTCAATCGAGAATGAGTTACAAGTCCTTCATGAAAGGCGTCCCTTAAATAAGGGAGTTCCACCATCTGGACCATCTCATGGTGGACATGGAGATCCACCAACTTTAATCGAGCATAAACTACAAGTCCTTCGTGCAAGGCATTCCTTACAAAAAGAAACTTCACCATTTGGACCATTTCATGGAGGACATGGAGACTCATCTCATTCAATCGAGAATGAGTCACAAGTCCTTCATAAAAGGCATCCCTTAAATAAGGGAGTTCCACCATCTGGACCATCTCATGGTGGACATGGAAACCCACCAACTTTAATAGAAAATAAATTGCTAGTCTTTAGTGAAAGACATTCCTTAAAAAAGGAAACTCCATCATCTGGGCCATCTCATGGTGGACATGATGACCCACCTCCTTCAATCGAGAATGAGTCAAAAGTCCTTCATGAAAGGCGTCTCTTAAATAAGAGAGTTTCAATATCTACACCATCTCATGGTGGACATGAAGACCCACCAGATTTACTTGAGAATAAGCTGCAAGTTGTTCGTGAAAGATATCCCTTAAAAAGGGGAACTCCACCATTTGCGCCATCTCATAGTGGACATGGAGACCCACCCCTTTCAATCGAGAATGCGTCACAAGTCCTTTATGCAAGATATCCCTTAAATAAGGAAATTTCACCATCTAGACCATCTCATAGGGGATATGAAGATCTACCAACTTTAATCGAGAATAAACTGCAAGTCTTTCGTGAAAGACATTCCTTAAAAAAAGAAACTCCACCATATGAGCCATCTCATGGTGGACATGGAAACCCACCCCCTTTAATCGAGAATAAACTGCAAGTCCTTCGTGAAAGGCATTTCTTAAAAAAGAAAACTCCACCATCTGGGCCATCTCATGGTGGACGTGGAGACCCACCCCCTTTATTCGAGAATGAGTCTCAAGTCCTTCATGAAAGGCGTCCCTTAAATAAGGGAATTTCACCATCTGGGCCATCTCATGGTGGACATGGACACCCACCAGCTTCAATTGAGAATAAGCTGCAAGTCCTTCGTGAAAGACTCCTTAAATAAGGGAGTTTCACCATCTGGACTATCGTATTAGCCCACCAGCTTCAATTGAGAGGGACCATATAATGTTGACCTATCTTACTTTTTTGTTATCTAGATTAACTTTCAAAAGGAAGTAATAAAATTACTGAGTGATAACTATACTTAGCTTTGAGCATCAAATCTGAACACGTTTTTGTGTCAAATTCAATAGTTAAGTCAATAAATAAGTTATCGTTCAAAATATAATGGGAAAATAGTTCAAAACACACCGAAACTATGACCGAAATTGTTTTTACACACTCTAACTTTGTGGGGGTCCTATGACCCCCCTGAACTATTTTATAGTGTAATATTGAGGGTATTATCAGCATAGCTGGACATACAAGTGAACACACATATAAGCAACAACTTTGAAATAGTAGATTGAAAGTAAAAATCACATGAAATTGGAATAATTTGTGTTATTTGATCAATAATCATGAAGATAAAGTTAGAGAGTTTTAAGAAAATTCTAGGGTTAATAGAAGATAAATTAACATTAATGAGAACTGACCCCTCTTTTTGATAGCGTGTGTAAGCACTTACTTTAGTTTGAGTGATTTAGTGGTCCAACTAAGCTGATAATACCCTCAATATTACACTATAAAAAAGTCCAGGGGGGTCATAGGACCTCCACAAAGTTAGAGTGTGTAACAGTAATTATGATCATAGTTCATGTGTGTTTTGAGACATTTTCCCAAATATAATCAAGTTAAAATGGGTTCAGTTAAAATGAGTAAATAGTTAGTTATAACTTAACTTTTTCTACTTAAATTTAAGAATTTGAGAAGTTATATTCTTACACATCTATATGACAAACGCGTACGCATAATTTGAATCAACTGTGTTGACACGCCTGTTTGACCATAGATATTGTAAGTAGTTTTTGAGAATTTTTTTGGCAAAATTTTTTTGGCCATAAATTGGTCAATTTTTGAGAAATTTTTTCAAAAAAAATAAAATCCCAAAAATTACCAAAAAAGTGATTCTGAACTACAAATCTAGTTATTGAGTTCTTTTAAAATTTTAAAAATTAACCCAAACTTTTAATTTTTTTAAAAACATCTATTTGTGACGCAAACTAATTCTATCTACCCTTTCTCCTCATTAAACGCAGCCTTGATCTGAAAATGCATGCTCATCGTGAAGAGATTGTTCGTAGAATGTGAGAAGATTATATTAATGAATAACTAGTTAGTACGTTGTTCTTATTTATTTTTTTACATCGATGGATCTTCATAACTAATTTTGACGAACTGTAGTAGCTGATAATTATGTAATTAGTAGTTTTTATTAAAATATTGTGCTATAATTTTTAGATAATGTATTATCTAGTTCATTATAAAAATGATAGTTTTGTACCAAACTTACGGGTATTTTTGATAGTTTTTAAAACTTATGTATAAAAAATATTTCATATTTTTTTTTTCAAAAAAAGTGAAATATGTTTCCAAAAGTTGTGTTCAAACACACGTTGAAACTTCAATTCAAACTTTACCCAAATTTGATTTTCTAAAAATATTTGGGAATCTATGGTTAAACGCTAGATAAAAAAGGAGAGTTGATAATTAATTTCTCCAACTTTTTGCAACCACTTAAGCTAGTGATTCATAGTAAATCATAAGCATGCATTGGAATATAACCCTATGACAATTTAACCCTTACATATATATCTTAATTTTGTTATTAATTTGTTTTCAAATGGTTCTAACTCATCCCATTAAGTTAGTGTAACGACCTATTCCGTCATTATAGTAAAGTGAGGACATAGATATCCGGCTAGAAAAATTTCTAAGATGAGAGTTGATAAAATCTCAGGCTAGGGTGAGCTTTGACGAAAATTTAGTGGTCTATGCTTTACAGATGGTTGGGGTCTCATGGTTCATTGTATGATGGTATGGTATCCGTTTATGGATAGTGGACTATTGTAGAGAGCTGAAAACACATTTGGGCCATGTCAAATCCAAAACAAGTGTTGATTGTGCATATTGGTAAATGGGTTTGTCTTTGATTTCTTTGTTGTCACCATCTTCTCCATCCTTCACAATCATTTTTTGGTTTTTTTCTTTACCTGCAGCGGAGAAGAAGATGGGTCCTATGCTGAGCATTAGTGACGGTAAAAAGAAGGTCCACAAGTGAAATTTCGTAGGCGTTTGGCCATGAAAACAAAAAAAAATCACTTTATTTAGAATTTATAAAGTTGGAATTGGCCATAATTTTTGCAGTTAATATTTAGAATTCAAATGTATTTTTAAAAAAAATATAAAATTTGATTTGAACATAGAATCTAATTTAAATGGGGTTATTTATTGAAAATAAAAATTTAGAACTTTTTTGAAAAAATAATAATTAAAAAGTGAAACCAAATAAAGTGAAAATACCTCTTAAGGTGTTTTCTAAAATATCAAATACAACTTCAAATTATATTTGATATTTTTATGGCCAAATAAAAATTCCGGAATAAAGTGAATAAATATTTCAGATTAAAGTAAAATAATATTTATGACCAAACGGGTAAAATTGACAAAATTGTAGCTTGCAACTTGCAAGTCATAACCTATCAATATCAATTCAACATTTTAATATATAAGGGAAATCACATGAGTAGCTATATTAAGATAATATTTATCATTTATAGCAATCAAATTATTTTTTCTTAAACATAGCAATATTAGGAGAATCCAAGAGTAATCTTAGAAATAGGATCGTTGCCTGCAGCTTGAGCTCGCACCTTGGCTTCTTAAAGCAGTTGTCGAACCTAAGCAAGTCGCGTCGGCGACTTCTTTCCGTCGTTAGCACCATCGTCGAACGTTGCCTTACACTTGATACTTATAATGATACATTTATAATATATAAGCACAATACATTTTTAATACATATTGCAGACATCACTCTTTTTCTTAGTGATACAAACTAGAACAATTTATAAGACACATATAATACATCTTTTATTAATGAATAATACATTTATAATATATATTGCAGACATAAATTCTTCTCTTAGTGATACAAAATAAAATAATTTATAAGACACACATAATACAAGTTTTATTCATAAATACATATTATAGACATCTTTTTTTTTAAAGCAAACTTTGGCTGGTGGCCTTTTTATTAATTAATCAAGTGGGCTCCAAATAAACCCAAAGTCTTAACAAAAAATGAAAAGAAATAAATATTTACACCCTGATCCAGCCCAAAAGTGATCGAGATCAGGTATATCAAACGAGTCCCTACTTTGTAGGGTTTCCAAATTTGCTCCTCCGCCTTCTCCTCATTTCTGTCGCTTGTTCTCCGCCGCTAAGGATGTCCCCATTGTCTCTTCCAAGTGCTGGTCTCCGGGTCCTTTTGCTGTGGGTCATTAATATCCTTCATCGACCATGGAGCTGGCTTTTGTAGCTCAGCTTGCAAAGGTATCGCCTTCTTTCTTCTTCTTTTTTTGCCCGCTGATGTCTGATATTTCCGCTTTTTCCATGGCAGGTGTACTATCCGGTGGAGGTCCTTGAGCTTGTGCGAAGCTCGTATGAGAGTTAGACCCTTGTTACCCGACTTCGCAGTTCTTGGTGAGTTTTGCTTTCTTCCTGCTCTTTCAGCTTCTCTCTTCCTCTCTATTAATCTTTGTTCTTTCTTTAGTTGAAGCAGAGGTGGAGAAATCCAAGTTGCTCCCGGTCTCCTTCTTCTTGAACTCTTTGTTGGGAGCATTGTATAGATTGCTGATCCGGTTCCCCTACTCTCGCTTTTTACTGGTGTTACCACTTTTTGTTTGTTGATGTAGCCTAGGCTAGTTAGTAATCTCACAGTTATTTTGCCCTTAGGCTGGCCACAAACTGAATTGTATATGTCATAGCTGTGAGACATTGTGACATTTCTCTGCTTTCCTTTCATGTTTTTAGTTGGTACTGGTGATTTTCCTTGTTCTGATTCTGATGGTAGGAACTTGTTGCTTATCTATGTTTAAAATCTTCCTGCCTATGCTTGGTAATTGACTGAAACTGTGGAACTGTTGCTTTTCCTCTTTATCTATAGCTGTATTAGCAATGAAATCTGCTAACTGATTACCCTCCCTGAATATATGACTTATTTGTATGTGTAGTTGCCCCATCATGTCCTTGATGTCCTCTATCTTCTCTATGAACTCCCATGGGATCTGCCACTCTCTTTGACTCATCTTTTTAAGACTTAAAGAATCTGTCTCTAAGTGAACATGAGTGTGTCCCTGATCTCTGCAATACTGTAATGCCTTCCAGATAGATGTTAGTTCTACTTCCATGTTTGTGGCTACTCCTATGTTGTGTGCTTCAACATATATGAGATTGCCATTGTTATCTGTAGCACAGAAACCATAGGAACTCTGACCTGGATCACCCTTGCTAGCACCATTTGTGTTGCATTTAATCCAGTCTATTTCTGGGGGTATCCACTTCACTACATGGTAGTGAAGTGTAGGTATATATGTTTGCAACATCTCCACCATTCCTTCCCAGTGGTGGGGCATTCCTTGTATCCATGAAAATTTAACTCTAATTAGCATGTACACTGTCAATTCACATTGATTGTGTAGTTTGCTATAAGAGACCTCTTTTCCATGTCTTCTTGCATTCCTCTTCTTCCACAGCTCCCACAAAATTATAGCTGGTATGGCCTTCATGATCTGTTGGGGTTTGCATTGTGGTCCCACCACTTTGAAATCAGCTGCTGAAGGTGTAACCCTTCTATATTAATACTTGTACATGAAACAAACTGCTTCCATAGCTTTTGAGCTATGGGAGCTGTTAGTAATAAATGATCCATAGTTTTCATTCCTCTATTTTCACAACAATAGCATCTGAAGACCATATGCATCCTCATTCTCTTAAGATTATCATCTGTGACAATTCTTTTTCTCCAGACCCTCAACATAAAGAATGATATCTTAAAAGGCAGGCCTTTTATCCATACATTCTTCATCCATTCTATATTCTCCTTCTTATGCCTTAGATTCTGAAAAGAAGATTTCACTGTGAAGATTCCTCTGTTGTTCACCATCCACCATGCTTTATCAATTTCTTCTGTCTGCTTAGCTGGCTTGATATTCTCCATAATGTAGGAAGCCATGTCCTCTGAGATATGACTCTTTATCATCACTGTATCCCATGTGCCATTTGTTATGAATTTCTCCACATCTACTTCCTCTTCCCTTGCCCTTTCTCTTTCTGTGTAGTACAGTGCTCCTTGTTTGGTCCAATTGTCAAGCCAGAAACTGGAGTTTCCTGATTTGACCTTCCATCAGATATCATGTTCAACTTCTTCTCTTGCCTTCACCATTTTTCTCCATATGTGAGATCCTCCAGATAGTTTGGCAACTGTTGGGTGTAGTTTTTACTGTATTTGTTGCCCATATATTTACTCCAAAGAGAGGAAGTTGATATCCTGAAGTTCCACTATAGCTTTGCCATCAGAGCCTTTGATACATCATGCAATGATCTAAATCCCAGGCTCCCTTCTTATCTGGGATAGCACATGTCATCCCAAGCTACCCAATGTTTGCCTTTAAGGCTGCCATTACTTCTCCAAAAAAACTTAGCAAATATTTGGTGTATTTGCTCAATCACCTTCTTTGGAGGGTTCATTGCTGAGAGTAGGTATACTGGCATAGATTGTAGCACATGATTGATAAGTATGATATTTCCCTCATAAGATAGGAATCTATTTTGCCAGGATAGTATTCTTCTTGCCACCTTTTTTATCAGGTCCTCAAAGTGATTCTTATTCTGTCTGCCATAGAAAACTGGGCACCCTAGGTATGTGAAAGGAAAATTTCCTTGTTTAATCCTTGTTAGTCTTCTTACCCTTATTGCAACTATCAAAGGAGTTTTCTCATGAAGGTAGAAAAAACTTTTTGATTTATTCACCATCTGTCCAGAGATGTTCTCATACCCTTTTAGAATCTTCATCATCTTGATCACTGACTCTCTGTCTCCTGAACAAAAAAGAATTGTTTCATCAGCATATGATAGATGATTTATCTCTGGACTCCACTTTGGCAACCCATATCCTTTGAATTGTTCGTCCTTGTGTAGACTGTCTAGTCCCCTGGCTAGTACTTCTGCAGCTATTATGAAAAGGGTTGGAGATAGTGGATCTCCTTGTTTCAGTCCCCTTGTTGATTTGAAGAACCCATGAGATTGACCATTGATTAAGACAAAATACCAATTATTGGAGACAATTCTCCAGACCATGTCAATAATCACCTCTGAAAATCCAAACTTCCTTAGTACTTTGGTCAGAAAAATCCATGACATCCTATCATAAGCCTTATCCATATCAAGCTTTACCACAACATTGATGTTCTTATTTCTCCTGTTGATGTCCCTTATTATCTCTTGAGCTAATAAGACATTTTCTGTGACACTTCTGCCCTTCACAAATCCAGCTTATGTCTGGGAGATAATACCTGGTAGGACAACTGCTATCCTCTCATGGACCATTCTTGAGATGATTTTGTTGGTGAATGAACTGAGGCTGATAGGTCTCAAGTCTGAAAACTATTTCACCTCCTCCTTTTTGGGGAGCAATACTAAGTTGGTGTGAGTTATGAACTTGGTCAGTTCTTGGCCACAGAAAAATGCTTTGACCAATTTAGTAATGTCCTCCCCAATTATGTCCCAGCAATTCTGAAAGAATAGACCTGTAAAGCCATCCGGCCCACTTGCACTATCTCCACTCAAAGCAAAGACCACCTCTTTCACTTCCTCCTGAGTTGGTAACCTGGTCATTCCCTCATTTTGTTCCTCAGTGATAAGTCTTGGGATGTGTTGTAACATTGTAAAGTCTTAGCTGGTTCCTTTTTCTCTGAACTTTCCTGAAAAAATGCTACTGCTTCATCCCCTATCTGCTGATTTGTGGTCACTGTGTCTCCTTGATCTGTGGTGATCTCTGCTATGTGCAACTTCTTTCTTCTTCCCTTTACATAGGAATGGAAGAACTTAGTGTTCCTATCTCCTTCTGCAAACCACTTCATCCCTGCTTTTTGCTTCCAGTATTCTTCCTCCATTCTTAGGTATTTTTCAGCTCTGCCTCCACTCTGCTTAGTTCTATCCTATTTTCTGCTGACGGTATCACTTCCAATTGTGCCTCTTTCACTTTGATAATGTCTTCTATTGTTGCAATCTGCAGAAAAATATTTCCAAACTCCTCCTTACTCCAGGTAGCAAGGGCTCTTTTTACTTTCTACATCTTTGCTTGGAATTCCACGAAAGGGCTGCCTACAAAATCAATGCTCCAGTTTTGTTGTACTAGTTCTTTAAACTTATGATGTTTAGTCCAAAAGTTTAAGAATCTAAATGGTTTGATAGTGGGTTCCTCATCTGAGTTGCAGATCATGTGTAGGGGGGCATGATCTGATCCTTGTCTGATAAGGTGATGTATCTCTGTAGAGGGGAAAATCTCCAGAAAAGCCTGGTTAACAAGTATTCTGTCCAAACTTTTAAATATGCAGTCTTCTTCAATTCTACCATTCCACCAAGTGAACTTGCTCTCAGTAGTTCTAGAGTCTATTAGAGCACAGTTGTTTAAACACATGGCAAAATTTGTTACCTCTTGCTGTGTGAAGGCCAGACCACCTAACTTTTCTTCTTCATTCAAAATCATATTGAAATCTCCTCCCATTATCCATGGTTCTTGACTTTCTTCTGCAATATGTTCTAATTCCTCCCAAAGTTCCAGTCTTTCCAGGGCACTACATCTGGCATATACACTTGAAATAATGAAGGATTTATTGTCCTTACAGAATTTCATTGTAATTTGTTGGGAAGTGTCTAGGATGATGGTTCTAATCCAGTCTTCTCTCCAGAAAATCCAAATCTTGGCTGAAAAGTTAGCCATAGCATGGGAAAAACCTAACCTTGTTTTGTATTGATCTAACTCTTGTGGATCCTGAAAAGGATCCATTAAGGCTATGAATGAGTAATGATGTCTTCTATTAAGTTCCATTAATCTCTCAAATGATTTTTGAGTGTTACTGGATCTTATATTACAGAAAATAGCTTTGTCTATCATTGATTACTATTGGACGATTTGTCTCTGCTGCTTCTTGTTTTAACTTGTAGAGGGACTGTGGTTTTTCCTTTCTTAGCCCCATTCTTCAAACTATCTATGTGTCTTGGGGATAGATCCCCAGCTTTGCTGATTTGTTGGATATTGTACTCCATCTCTTCATCCTCCTCTGTTTCCTTCCTTTGCTGAATTTTTCTTCTGTTTCTTCCACTAACTTTGGTGCTTCTTTGAAAGGGGGTCTGCATGCTCTCCTTCTACTTCTTTTCTTTTTGAAGTAGCATTGTTTCCTGATTCTTGGCTTTGTTCCTCTTGCTGTTTCTGCTGATTGTTACTGTTTGGGCTAGCTTCTGATGTTTGAACTGTTTCCCCTCCCTCTATACTTGGTATTTCTATAGGATCTGCTATCTTCTTTGGTGTGGGCATTCTGCCTCCTTTGTCATAATGGGATTCTTGTCGTTTTCCTCCTTCCCAAATGATTCCTTCACCCTTTCCTTTAATGTCAACCTCTTTTCCTTTTGTTCTGCAGTATCTGCCTCTATCTTCTCATCAGTCTCAAGAGCATCAAATTAATTTCCTGTTATGATGCCTACTCTATTCTAGACTTTTTCCGGCTGCTTTCTTCCTCCTCATCTCTTGTTCTTGTGCTCTTTGAATTCCTCATTATTGTTTCTCCTTTGTTGAACTTCCCCTTCTCTTTGTTTCGCTTTGCCTTTATTCTCATTGTTCCCTTCTACCTCCTTGTTGTTCTTGTCTACATCCGCCTTTTGTTCTCCTTTCTCTTCTATCTTCTCCTGCTTTGGATAGAGTTCTGGGTGTTCAACATAACATTCTTGTTCATTGTGGCCTTGGATCATACAAGTCTTGGAATACTTGGGAACATAATCATATTTGATCCTTATCCATTTTTTCGCAATTTCTACATTCTGTTTTTTCATCCCTATGTTGATGCGCTTTGGAAATTCCCCCAGTAGATCCACTTCAACCTTAACTCTTGCGCAACTTGGTCTGGTTTGATTCTTGGTGGCCATGTCAACCTGTAGAGGTTTGCCAACAACTGCTGCCAATAAGAATATTGTTTCTTTGGAGGAAGGGACGGGAAGGATATCCAGGCAATCGCAGTCGTTGTTTCTTCCACGGGATCAAATAAAGGATCCCACTTCAGGGTTCTCATTGGATATGTCCAATTGCGGTGTGTTATGTAGAAAGCAGGCTTGGATAGAAGATTCACATAGTCTTCCAATTGTGAAGCTCTGATTAGAACGTATCTATTGCTGAGTAATCCTATATTGCACTCTCCCTTCAGTTCACATTGTTTGGGAATAAGTCTTTTTAGTTCTTGAATTTCTGGCCAACCATAGGAGAATTTTCCAATTACAGCATACTGCAGATTCTCATTGATTATCATTTGATCCACTTCTTCTTGTTCCCAGAGAATGCGTGGTTCACCGTGGAGGTATGAAATAGGTTTGATGGGGACATGTTTGGTGTTGGCTTTTGGTGGTTTTAGTGTCGATGCATAGGTAGGTTTTGGATATGATAGGCCTTTCTTCGTAGGGGGTTGGCCGTTGGCCGTGGTGGCCATCGCCACCGGTGTCGTAGGCAAATTTAGGTTTGATGGCGGTAGGGTTTTTTAACTAGAGAGCATTTTTCACCATCACTATTTCTCTTAGTGATACAAACCAGAACAACTTATAAGACACACATAATACGAATTTTATTTATGAATCATACATCTATAATACATATTGCAGTCACTCCATAGTGATACCAACCAGAATAATTCATAACATACTTACAATACATTTATAATATATACACAATATATTTTTAATACATATTGCACACATCACTCCTTTTCTTAGTGATACAAACTAGAATAATTTATAAGACACATATAATACTAGTTTTATTCCTGAAAAATACATTCACAATACATATTGTCAGTTATCACTCTCTTCTTATTGATATCAACCAAAATAACCTATAATATATGTAACGACCCGATCCGTCGTTATCTTAGAATTCGCAATATCACAAATTTTGGAAACAATTTAAAATGCATTTTGAATTAAGAAGGATTGACGTGATCAAAAAATTCAGATTTCAAAATTCGTTCGGGATGACATCACTCGGCTATAGCGGGATTTATTTCGCTATAGCGCTACCGCTGTAGTGAATGGATGTCCGCTATAGCAGAATGATGGGAGGCAGTAGCTCAGTTACACGATTTTAATAAAAAAAAGACTTCTCCTCAGTTGAAAAACATACGAGTGTTTCTCCAAAAATCCTCCTAGGCTGCTCCAAAGCTTGGGAGCCATGAGAGGAGGGATTTCAATTAAAGGGACGTGAAACCACAGGTTTTGGACTCATCATCCGTCAGGGAATGCCGTCACAGAGCCAGAAATTGCATTGTTCAGCTGCTTGGCATCCAGGTAGGCTAAGTTCTTTACTTTGAGTATATATTGACCTGCTTTCATTTTGTATTATTGTATAAATGGAAAGGAGAAACCATGCTTAGGCCTCCGGGCATGGAGTCTGGAGGAGTTTTGTGTTTGACTGGATTGGAATAGAAAATGATAGGGTTGGGATGATGTATTGCCATAATTTGGGTTGCTCATAATTCTCCTGTGATATGAATCCAGGGACTAGACTGTTAGGGAAGGTTCAGGGAACCGAAAATGACTGGGTAATGAAATGTCTAGTTAAAGAGAGTTTCGAAAATGTTTTGCTATAAAAAGGGTAGAGTGAGCAATGATGGTAGAAGTACCAATGTTAGGGGATGTCTTCCCAGTATTGTGTTGTCTAAAAAGGGGGATGTCAGAATTGATGTAATTGCTAACATATATTTAAAGGGTGAATGGGAATTTAGTCTTCGGACAGGATTTCAAGGTTGAGTGTACGTACTCAGATTTGGGGTAGGTGATGATTACTATTTTGCTAATATGCAATATATGTTCATGTACTATTGCTTAGTATTGTGTGAGTTTGCATGCTTAGGGAATGAGATTTATGATTGTCTAATTTTCCGGTTATCAATCTTGTGAAATAAACTTGGTGTTGTTGCTTGTTGGTTTACAAGTGTGATTTTGTTCATTGTTTGTTGACTGTTGGATTTGTGTGACATTCGGTTGGCTCAGGTACCACGCAAGGTACGGGTTACATATTGGTTAGCTCAGGTACCACGCATGGTATGGGATACTAACGGTTGGCTCGGGTACCACGCTTGGTACAGGTTGATAATGGTTGGCTCGGGTACTACGCCTGGTACAGGTTGATAATAGTTGGCTCGGGTACCATGCCTGGTACGGGTTTGATTTACTTACATTGAATGTATTCTATCGAGGGTTCCATGAGTGGACCAGGTTATATTCTTGAATTGTGATTATTGCATATAGTCTATGAGAGGCCGAGTGATTATATTTAATTATGAGGTTGGTCTTAGTGTAGACCGGGATTACATATTGAACATAAAGGGGTGTCTTAGGGATCCTTGGTGGGTCTAGGTTACGTGAAAATGATTTATGTTTATTGTCGCTGAGTGTTGTCGGTGGTGGTTAATTGATTAAGTGTGGTCGATAAGCTAGGAGGAAGGCTGAAAGTCTGGGTCGTATTGATGGTTATTATTATCATGTTAGGAAATTGTCCTAGGGATCCTTGAGAGGTCCGGACACTTGTAAGTAGCACCATAAATGTAGTTGGTCTGGTTTGTTGGTTAACAGGGATACTTCTAGTATTTAGTCATGGGGGTTGACTGGAGTAGTGAAGCGGTAGTCTGGGTCTGAACTTAATGGTTGGACTAGTGTTAAGGTGACTTGGGAAGTCTAAGGGTAAGGTGACTTGGAAAGTCTAGGTGATAAGTGTGACTTGAGAAGTCGTAAGTGTCGGGTGGTAGAGTTAGAGTGGTGGAGTTGGCGGCAGAATGGGGCAGGAGAGCTTGGGGGTAGAATGGATGAGTTCTTGGTGTCTATGTCGGGATGGTAAGGATGATTGTTGAAGGGGATGAATCACTGTAATTACTGTATAATTTTCGTTGATTCCTTATATTGATGGTATATTGTGAATTCGAGTCGACCGATGATGCCTACCAGTACGTGTGTTTGTACTGATTCTACTCTTGCTATACCTTTTTTGGGTATAGTCTGGTTGCAGGATCGGTGATGTTTCATAGGTACACGATGATGAAAATCTCCAACAGCTTCTACTTCTTGTCTCTATGGTGGGAGTTGTGTCCTCTTACATTTCTCTTGTATTACTCTTGTAGCAGCTCATGTACCGGCTTAGACTAGATCCTAGAGAGGGTGTTGTATTTTAAAAGAGTTTTTTTCGCAATAAATTGTAAATGTTTTCATGTATTAAAGGAGTTATTTATGATTTTACTTTGTTTTTCGCATTACCTGTTGGATTAGGTGATAAGGGTTCTTCTATCTAAGTGGATTAGAATAGGTGCCCCGCACGGCCCGATAGTTGGGTCGTGACAAATGGTATCAGAGCGCTAGGTTATCAGTCTCCCAGTACAAGAGCAAAATGTCGAATAAAGTCCTGCAGATTGATGTGTTGACGTCCACATCTAATCTTTGGGAAGCTATAAAGCATTCTAGGAAGCGTCTCTCTTCTTTCATCTCTTTTTCGTGCGGTTCATTTACTTACTTGTATGAGTTGAGTCCAATTGGTATCTCTCGATTCTAATTGGTATCTCAATGAAGTAAAGGATGTCTTTGGACTCCAGTTGCAATGAAACAAGTAAGAGAAGTTGGAAACGTAAAGGTTCCAATTGGTATCTGGCCTGAGAGGCTGTAGTAAAGTGTGGATGACCGACTAATAGTCATCCATGGGATGAGTAGAGAGTAGTATATGTGGCTTGATTTTGTTGTAGCTTGAAGTTTTGAAATTTTATGTATTGCAATGCTTGTATGACTGAGATTGTGGGTGTGTGATTGATTTCCTTACTGTGAGTGGTTGGGTCTGGAGAGAGTCATAAGTTGAAATTGGTATGCTTGGATTTGTGAAATTGCTATGTGTGTGGATTTAAAGTTTCATATTACTCTCGAAGAGGGGATCATCATTGGTTAAGATGATGAGGGGACAAGACTTACACTGTAGGGAAGCTTCGGTTTCAGGACAGTCAGGACTTGGTTGGGAACCATAGGAACAAGGGTGTTATTCTGGCATGATAGCGGGAAGGTGTTGTTATAAATAATTTTCTCGTGTCTTTCAAATTTGATGTGGTGATATCTTTATGCTAAATTTTGATATGTGTATTATTAGGAATGGTCTGGGGTTGTTGTTTAAGACCATGACGGGATTTATAGGGTTAAACAGTGATAATCGGGAATGGGGATGAGTTTACTTTGCTGGAAATTTTGATTTTTCTGGGCTGCTATCATCGGGACCGCCATAGCAGAACAGTACCGCTACGGCGATCCCGCTATAGTGGGAATTTCCCCGCTACAGCGGCACCGCTGTAGCAGAGTGACAACCGCTATAACGAAAGGGGGCAGGGCAGAATGTCTGCCCTTTTTCCCCCTGTTTTCCAATTCATTCCCGAGGCATTTAAAAGCGATAGTTAAGCTACGAGTTGCTATGTAAAAATAAGTAAATCATCTGTAGAACTAATTTAGTATGCATATAACGGAAATTGTCTGAAACTAGCATCCATGTGCTTAAAAACGAAGGGGAAAAGGAAAGGAAAATATTGTTTAGTACGTGCTCTAAACGGGGGTACAACCCAAAAAGCAGTAAATGATCCTAATAAAGAGGGGAAGGGGAGTCCTAGGCCTCATCATCGCTCAGGAAGGGGAACTCCTGCCTGTTTTCGGGCTCAAGGGTGGGAAGCTCCTGACCAGGGGCAGCGCAGGCAAACATGACCTTGATGGTCTTTCACATCCGGGCAAACATGCGATCCCGGGAGCGTCTCTTCTTCTTCTTTTCCTCTAACTCTCTGCTGAGTACTGCAAAGTCCTGAGTAGAGGAGGGCGGGGTTGCACCTCCAGCAGAAGCAGTGTCATCCATAAACCTCTTGACAGCGGCCAGATTCTCTTCAAGCTGGCTGCTAGTAATCGGGGGATGAGGCTGAGAAGGGAGAGAGTGTCATCATCATCATCATCATCGTCAGCATCCTCAATAGGCTGGCTGCTCCCTGCTTCGTCTACTTTCCTCCTCTTCTTGGAGGTGACCACTTTCACCCGGAGAGGGTTGAAGGCATCATCCATAGCTACCTCCATATCAGTGTGATCCTCAGGCACCCCAACCCGCCTGCATGATAAGTGTTGACACCCAATTTTGACCTCCATAAACCTTTCTTGGGCTTTTATTTTACTAGTTATTCTTATTTTTAAAGCTTAATTTTCCTCGCATATTGCTTTTATTTACTAAATAAATCGCGTCTTTTATCGTCATCTTGACACTTTTTAAATTTGTATGCAATTTATAAATATATAATTTATTCTTTATTATTACTATTCTATCGTAATTTTCGTATAATACTACGTGTCATTAATTTTACGTATATGCGTAATTTATTTATAATTTTAAATAATATACATTTTGATAATTATCATTAATTATTTTTATCTACTAAATTGTATATATGTGGTATTTTATGTACTAATTATCGTTAATCATTATTTTGTTTATCAAATTATATATATACAGTTTTACTAATCAAATAATAGCACAATTACATGTCTTTCTCAAATATTTTAAATTCTAGCCCCTTCCTACCCAAATTATTTCAATTCTAGCCTAAATTGGGATAATTTGGCCCAATTTTAAAGTCCAAGTTTTTCAATCTCAATTGCCCAAACCCTCCTGACCCGCTCCATGTCCCGAACCATGTCAAATTTAATCTCAACCGTTGATCAAATGTGATCAACGGTCAAGATTAGTCCACTCCTCTTCTTTCCGTTTTAACCAAACCCTCCCAAACCCTAAGCCTCATTTTTCCCACTCCCTCACCAGCCGCCTCTCTCTCTTCTCCTCCTCTCCATTGCCGCCTCTGCCCGTCACCACCCAAATGATGCCGGCACCACCTTATCCCCTCTCCTAAACGCCTCTGCCAGCCACCACAAAAAAAAATCAAAAAACGCCAAAACCCCAAATAACGGTGAAACCCGTATGAACTGCCGCCGCTCCACCATCATTGGTGAGGTAGGCCGACCACCAGTTCTCCTCCCTTCTTTACTCACCGACGAGCGGTGGCCCACTGCCACCGCCTCATTTTTCCTACCAAATCCCACCATCGACAAAATCCCGAAGAACCCAACGGCCGCCACCCCTTCACTTCTCTCCCTTTTCTCCTCTTCTTTGCCTCTACCAGAACTCCACCGCCAAACCCCAACGATGACGAAATCCCATCGTCCCAGTGTTGCCACCGATGATTTCTTCGAACAAATTTGAAACCCCAAAGGTTTTGTTTCTCTGATGCACGGCGAAAGACTCCGACGAGGTTGAACGACATTTTGCAGATCCGTTTGGGGTCTGATTTTGTCTCACTTTTGTGCTCAAGGGTATCATCGTCTACTCTGTCTCATCCTCTTCTTTATAGGTTTTGAAAATCCAAATTTTGTTTATGAGAATCGGTATAATATTGTTAAGATCTTGACTTGTGTGGCTGTCGGTACAAACTACAGCATGTTGAAAACCCAACTGGTAAAACTTGGACTGCGAATTCGTGCTTGAACTCTATGATGTTGTAATAAGTGTTCCATGTGGGCAGTCATGTGTGAAAACCACCAATTTCTACAAGTTTTACTTCTAGCTTAATTCTGAAAATTCGATTATGTGTTTGTTTTGTTGGTAAAGTTGATGTATAAGCATGCCGGATTACTGTTGTTGTTCTAAGTCTAAAACTGGTGAGTTGTCTTTGTTTGGTTGCTGTCCTTTGTTGCCCCAATGTGTTATACATGTTAATCCATAGCTTGGTTACTAGTTGTTGGAATACAGTGTTGTGACTTGAAAATTTATGCTTAGTTCTAAGATAGTCTTATATGGCCTGTTTGTGAGCATGAGAGTAGAATAATTGCCATGATTCCATTGCTTGACCGATTCTGTGATCCTTTATGCTCACTATCAGTCGTAATTGGCTCATTCCAAGCAGGAATTGATATTATTAGATAGCTTTGATACTTGGCCTTCTGTGGTGAAATTTTTTACTATGGAATTTCTTTTAACTAATTGCCTTAGCTTTAACACTTATCTAATCTTGATAATATTGGAATTACGCCCCTTTAATTGATTCTCCGGATATTTTCTCCCTCTCCCTTTTTGGAATTAGAATTTGGACAGATTTGAGACCCCATGCATTTCGTAAATTTGGATATTACTGATTAATTTCAGCATCTTGACTCCCTAATTGGTCTCGTTTCCTTATCTGGATTGAAAGAATTGTGGTACTTGATTATTCTTGGTAAACTTGGATATGTAATTGATCAAATCAGCATGTCTGCGTCCCTTTGATTGATTTCTCTTTCTTTTATGGACATCTTAGTACTTGGATAATTGTGGTAAAATGCTGACCGGTTTATTTCATAATTGATTCGACTATCTAATTTTGGAAAAAAGATTTTTGTGTTGACAACTTTGTTACTTGGTTATTTATGGTAAAGTCGAACCTGCCTCATATGCTAATTGATTATCTATGTTAATTAAGGAAAAGACTCCCTTGATTTATTATTCTGATTATTTTCTTTCCATTGAAAAGCCCCTATTTTTTAACTATATAAATGGCCCCCCATCTTCAGTAGTTTCTCAGACTTTATAGACACTACTACTCATATTTTTATCTTCTCTTCTTGGTTGATAAGGGTTACTTATTGCTAATTATGAAGGCTTTGAATATTTCCTGTTATTTGCGGATAATTGGTTAGTGTTTTATCGATGCAGATTCCAATTCATATGCATGTTTACATTTAGTTTGGAATATGTATCCATCTGTGTTTAGCCATGATTGTTCTGTGATTTGTTTATAAAAGCATGTCTATAGGATGTCAATTTAGAACTTATATTTCTGTTTGCATTAAACCACTGTTAGCATGAACTTGTTAGTTGGCTTATGTTGTTTGACTGGTTGGTTTATGTGATTACCGTTGCTTCTGGCTTGGTTTTGTTTTTGTTGTATTTTGTGGAATACGGAGGTCCTAATGTATTCCCATGCCTCGACATAAGCACTGCCTAGAATCCTTGAGATTCTCAGGAACTCTGACATGTCGAGGGTAGTTTCATGGGTCATACTAGGATCTTCCGAATCCTATGCTATATTTAACAGGTTTCTATTAGAAGATGGTTACATAGTGAAGAGTTGCCCGAGATTTGGGAGTCTCCAAAGCTTAGATCTGTCTTATTTTATTTTCTCATTCATTCATTGGTCTGTAATAATTATTGTATAAACTTCGATAATAAATGAAATACTTTAGGGGACTGCTATGGGGGAAGGGCAAACTACGTGTTATTTGCCTTAGTTGTTTGAAAACGCCTAGAAAACATGCCTACAGGTAAGTTCGTTTCAGCTTTAAAATTAATTAGCATGCTCTATGGCTTAAAACCAGTTTTCAGTTCTGATTAGCTGCCATGTTTATAAGTTAAATATGTTTCAGCATTTATGATAGTTAGCTACCATGTTTTAAGTTGTAAAAATCAGTTTCAGCATATAAATAACAAAGCTAGTTACCATGTTTAAAATCAGTTTCATCTTTTAAACAAAATCAGAATCATGTCTAGTTTAAAAAATTAATTTCAGCAACAGTGTTCTGTGTATTTTAGATAGCATGCCTATAGGATTAATTCAGTTTCTGCATATAACACGACCAGAAATCATGCCTATAGGATTCAGTACGTTGAAACTGTTTCAGCATGTTAAAATCGTTTCATCATGTTAAATTCAATTTCAGCATGGTAAAACCCCTTTTCAGCATATTCAATTATCTGACTATCATTTTCAACATGTTACTTCATTTAGACATCATGCCTATAGGATTTAAATTCGCTTCAGCATATTAATTCATTTAGATACCATGCCTATAGGATTTGAATTCGTTTTAGCATTGTAATTCATTTAGTTATTATGTCATATGATTTAAAATTTGTTCTAGCATCATCAAATTAGTTATCATGTTATAGGTTTTAAAATCAGTTTCAACTTTTAAATTAGGAGCCACATGTGAGTTAAAATCTATTTCAGTAGTTCAATTAGCTGTCAGTTTTAGCATGATAATTAGTTCCAGCATGTTAATATTTATCTGTCCACAGTATTAAATCTCTTTTTTTAGCATGCATAGATAACCATTAGATATCATGCTCATAAGATTTAATTAATAAATTTTCTGCATATCTATACTACTAGAAATCAAGTTTGTAATTTAATAAGGCGTTAATTTCTGAAGCATAGTTTATCACCTCGTACCTTCATTAAATGATTAAGAGGCATGTTTGAGATTGTTATGTGCCACTTGTTTAAAAGTCCCTTGTTGTTTTGCTTGACGCTTTTCCGTGTCTAATTAGGAAGTTGTAAGATTTTATTTGTCTAGACCCACATCCAAGTTAGTAAGTCCAATGCCTCTTGGACATTAAGTTGGGACGGGTAGGCATACTAAGGTACGCTAGATTTTTCATTTCTTTAGTACGCTCCTAGGAATAATAATCTTAATAACCAACTTAGGTGGGTAGATAGACGGATATGATGGAAATCGACCCGAGCAGAATACGACAATGTCTTTGGAATTGTCTTCGATAATAAGCCGGGCGCTGATCCGAATAGGTTAAAACTAACCTAAGTTTAGTTCTTGTTTTATTATATGTTTAGGGTAGTTATCTAAATCACTTAGTAATTAGGTTTCTTTTTCTATATTCTTGTGTTAATTCTGTCTTCTCGCTGATCTCCTTTTTGTTTCATTATTTATTTTAATTGCGGTTTATATGCATGATCTTTTTTCTCACTTAGACTATTAGTAACTAATTTATCTACTTGCTTAAAATAAAGGTTTATTTGTTTAAATACTTAGTTAATAATAGGCTAATAAAATGGTTGGCCCTTTGTTTGTCACTTAATTCCCACATAAATAATGAATCCGGCAGGGATCCACATTTGTGGACCTCAAAAGGTGCTTAACACCTTCCTTTTGAGGTAACTTGAACCCTTACCCGATTTCTGGTGACGTAGACCTTAAATTAATTTAGTCGTAGTTAGTTAGAATGGTGCCCTAACGCACCTTAAATTCGTTAGGTGGCGACTCTTCACTCTTTTCTATCCAAAAAGAGTTGTCACGTCGATGGCCCATCTTTTCGCGAGAAAAATGGGGTGCGACAGAATGGCGACTTTGCTGGGGATACTTAGGTTCTAACCATTACGGATTTTATGTTATGTGGGAATTTGTGTTACCTTATTTTATTTAAAGAATGTTTTCTCTTCCTAATTAATTTTGTTATTTTTATTTTTCATGTTTAGCTTGGTCTTTTGTCAAATTTCTTGTGATTCCTTATTAATTTGTTTACTTTTTTTTTTACTGCTTTCATTAACTGTCAATATGTTACTTTCCTTTTTATATATGCTACATGTTATCGCTTTTCATAACTGGTATTCCGTTCATACTTCCCCCACTTGGGAACTTCACACTTTCACACACCATACACGTGAGTTGTGCCTTTGCACTTCTCGAAAATTATTTCAAACACCCATTTTAAAGAGTTGGCATAGACGTGGGGTGAGCGGATAGTTTTGCTACCGTGTGACCACGTGCCTCCTCGCATAGGAAAACCTTGAGTCTGTGTCCATCCAAATCTCGAAAACCTAAGATAGTGTTGTGCCCACCCCTTATACTTAACTCATGCATGTATTAACTATAAATGGGTATTCGTGACACCAGAATGATGCATATATTTATTTGCTATGTATTAATCTCTTATGTTTACGTTATCATTCTTGTCTTAGCCTATCCCTTACTCTTAGAATTTCAAGCTTTAGGCGACGTCAAAATTCATTTATTTGCACTTAATGCAAGTAACTGTATAGTACCTTACCTTTTTCCTTAAGGTCCAAATCATACCATCTTAGGCCCTAGTCAAATCCTCATTTATTCTAACGTTATGATTTGAGCTTGTCCTCTAGAAATCTTCTTTCGACATACAAATCATCTCTTGATTTGATCTATTCCTTGATAGGATATCCTAGACCCCTTTCTAACCTCTTAGGGTAATTTGTTACCTTTAGAATATCCTTGACTCATCGCATTCTACATGGACATATTATTTTCTCTGTCAAAATTTTATTTATTTGGTTCATATTTCACCGTAAGTTCGACTTTCAAACGTCAATGTTCGACGTTTGTGTCATCTTCCAACTCTCGCAACTTTGGAATTGTATAAATCCCTCATAACCTCAATTTAATTCTGAATAAATCATAATCTGTTACTCAGATAAATAAGGCATTCCACTCTATGGCTCCATAATATTATTCTTCATAAGATATTTTCTTTCGTGCATCATGAATCTACTTCTCCTAAGGTTGAATAAAGTTGAACGTTAGATGAAAAAGAATAATGTGGAGAGAGCTCTAGTGTTCAACAATAATCGACCTTATTCATCCTACGACTCCCTTGTCTCTTAAGTTTGCATCCTAGTATCGTGCCAAACATTCGAAATCATAAGTTTTGTTACTATCATAAATTTCGTGCAAAACTCAAATCTCTGCGTTTAAATCACTCTTTAAATTTTAATTCTCGACCATTTTGGGAGTCCTTTATTTTTAGTATCATTATCATTATTATTATTCAATGTTTCAAGCTTATGTATGCTACATGATAATTTTATTTGTGTTTAATTTATTTTTTCTCAAAGGTTGTCTAGCGTTTGGACATCGATTCGACTAAGAATCTGCAATATGACAAATATGCTCAGTATTCGAAAGAAAGCTAGTCTTCTTCCTTCTAGCTCCAGGCAAAATACTTTTTGGACTATATCTCTTCTCTCCGTCCCTACTCATACACTCCCTGAACAAATATCTTCAGCCCACATTGATCGTGGTACTTTACCGAGAATGATTATATCTGGCAAAAATGAGAACAACAAGCTAGGTGCATTGCAAAAAAGGATTCATGATTTAGAGGAGAGGGTGGATGAAAAATTACGCTCTGAAAATGTTTATGACCTGAGGTATAAAAAATTATGTCTACATCCAGGAATTGAATTGCTGCTAGGGTACAAAGTTCCAAGATTCAATGTGTTTGATGGGAATGGAGATCCAATCACACATCTTAAGGATTATTGCAGCAGATTGGTTGGAACAGGACATAACGAAGCTCTTCTTATGAGGTTATTTATTCAGAGTTTATCGGGAATAGCACTCACATGGTATGTCAAACAAGACTTTGACAAATGGTATTCGTGGGAAGATATGGCTCGAGACTTTGTAGAACAATATAAGTTCAACATTAAGGCCGATGCAACTATGCTAAATTTGCTCGGATTAAGAAAATTGAATCACGAGTCTTTTGAGGAATATGTAACACGATGGAGATTAGAAGCTTCTAAAGTGCGTCCTTCAGTACCTGAAGAGGAATTGGTACAAACATTCATAAGATCACTCGATGGTGTATATTATGAATCATTATACTTTGCAAGTATTCAAAGCTTTGATAATCTAATTCGAATTGGGAAAGAATTAGAATATGGAATTCAGACGGGGAGAATCAATGATGTTTCTACAATACAAGCCGCCTTTCAAACATCGAAGAGCTCACAGGATGAAAAAGGAAATAAGATATCGACCCCTGTACCTCAAACACAATATCATCAAAATTCTGAACAAGTCCATGCCATTTTTGATGAGCGTCCCCAGTCGTATAACCCACAAAGTTCTCCAGAGGTGTATCAGGCACCCGATTCTTCTCCACAAAAAGGGAGAAAACCTCGTACCTTTACTCCTTTAACGGAAACTTGGTCGAGTATATTTCAAAGATTGTGGGCTCAAGGAGTGTTGAAACCAATAAGGGGCTGGATTCCTAGGTACTCATCTCCGTCTTTTGATCCATCCAAAAGTTGTGTTTATCACTCAAATATTCAAGGTCATGATATCGAGGAATGTTCAGCATTGAGGCACAAAATTCAGACTCTGATTGAGAAGGGCAAAATAGAAGTGCAAAGATCACTAAACAATAATCCTGTCATGATAAATACAGTCATTGTTCAAGGTGATCCAACAAAAATATTTCCAAGACATTTAACAAGGAAGCGCAAGCTACATCAAAGGAATTGACGAGAACAAGACTCTCGTATGCAAAGTGTTATTATCCTCTATTTGTCCGTCTTATGATCAATAAACTTTTTCTGCTTTTATTCACTCTCTTTTGTATTCCTGAACTACGTTTGACCTGATTTCCATTTGGATATGTAGGCAGCTCATTATTGGGTTCGGTCTTAATCTAATAAAAATTTCTTCTCCTTTCACTTTCAAATCGATTTGGCCTTGACCAAGCTATCCACTCATTAAGCCTAAATTCTTTTAATCTGTCAAACGGCCAATAATATCATAATACAGATTCAAAATTAGGATCGTGATGGTCAAGCGCAAGGCAACCATATCTTTTGTGCTAATATTCTTCTTTGAGTGAAGCAGGAATACATGACTCTTTACATGAAAATATTGTCTGAGTTTTGAGAAACCTTAAAAATTCTACAAGGAGGCAATCTTTCGATATGGGAAGACCTGCATAAAGTATTTTATTTTAATTTTTGAGAAGTCCTCAAAAATTTTACCAAAATACTTGGCGAGCTCGAATTCACAGAATCAAAACAATGCAAAGAGACAAAGACAAGTTAAGGTACGTATCAATCTCCCCTTTTAAAACTTACAGCTTTTCTTTGAATGCAGGAATAATAAGTGTAAATCACAAAATTATTTTCGCAATCAAGAAAAATTGTCACCAAGAGATGCTCTGCTTTCTCTCGCATCTGACGCAAAGGCTAAGATGTTCTATCCTTATACTTTCGAATTATGCTACTTTTGGCCACTAAATACTTGAATTGAGCCACTAGCATTTAGTTAAGCTACTTTTGATCCATTGAATATGGAAATCAGATTATTATTGCTACTAAATAATTAAATTGTGTTATTACTGAGCTACTAATATGTAGGCTCGTTCACCTTACAAAGGACACCAAAGGTTGGTTTGCCTTACAAATGGGACACCAAAGGTTGGTCCGCCTTACAAAGGACACCAAAGGTTGATCCGCCTTACAAATGGGACACCAAAGGTTGGTCCGCCTTACAAATGGGACACCTTAGGCTTGTCCGCCTTACAAATGAACATTCATGATCGTCCACCTTACAAATGGGACACCTTAGGCTTGTCCGCCTTACAAATGAACATTCAGGATCGTTCGCCTTACAAAGGAATACTGCAGGCTTGTTCGCCTTACAAATGAACATTCAGGCTCGTTCGCCTTACAAAGGAACACTTCAGGATTGTTCGCCTTACAAATGAACGTTCAGGCTCATTCGCCTTACAAAGAAATGTTTTAGGCTCGCTCACCTTACAAATGAACATTCAAGCTCATTTGCCTTACAAACGTACACTTAGGCTCGTTCGCCTTACAATAAGACATCTTCTTTTGGCCCTACAAAATATATAAATTATTTTTTAAAAATCCTTACGTACTAATCTCCACAGGTTTAACAACTGATGATTTCTCTTTAAAAGTTTAAACTGGGGCAGAATTTTTGAGGTTCCTCAAAAATACTGCAATAATATTAAATTGATAAGCTTTCTCACCTCCTTTCTTCATTATTATTATTTATTACTATTTTGCGCCACATTAGTCAATACTTCTCTATATTAATGAGCTAACAATTTTATCTAGTTGTGTTAGAAGCTGCAGGCAAGACAAGAAACGGCAAATAGCAATTCTTCAAAGCATAATTCTTTATTCGTAAATCATATTCACATTCCATTTTTCTCATACTCTAACCTTGTCAACTCGTGCTATCCTGATTCAAAACTCATATTTGTCAATTTTATTTAGGGATCTTGTTCGTCCCTAAATCTAGAACTACACACAGCCTGATTCTCGTAAGACCCGAGATATGTAGGCGACTTGAAACTGAAGTCTCGGCCACATCATTTTCACAACCCCCTTTTATTTCTTCTGATTTTAAAAGAATCATCCTCCGGGTCGGACAAAATTGGCTACTATTCAACATTCCTTGCCCGCCAATTCATCCTTCATTCCCGAGCAAAGAAGAGGCAGTTGTTGACACCCAATTTTGACCTCCCTAAACCTTTCTTGGGCTGTTATTTTACTAGTTATTCTTATTTTTAAAGCTTAATTTTCCTCGCATATTGCTTTTACTTACTAAATAAATTGCGTCTTTTATCGTCATCTTGACACTTTTTAAATTTGTATGCAATTTATAAATATATAATTTATTCCTTATTATTACTATTCTATCATTAATTTCGTATAATATTACGTGTCATTAATTTTACGTATATGCGTAATTTATTTATAATTTTAAATAATATACATTTTGATAATTATCATTAATTATTTTTATCTACTAAATTGTATATATGTAGTATTTTATGTACTAATTATCGTTAATCATTATTTTGTTTATCAAATTATATATATACAGTTTTACTAATCAAATAATAGCCCAATTACATGTTTTTCTCAAATATTTTAAATTCTAGCCCCTTCCTACCCAAATTATTTCAATTCTAACCTAAATTGGGACAATTTGGCCCAATTTTAAAGTCCAAGTTTTTCAATCTCAATTGCCCAAACCCACCTGACCCGCTCCATGTCCCGAACCACGTCAGATTTAATCTCAACCGTTGATCAAATGTGATCAACGGTCAAGATTAGTCCACTCCTCTTCTTTCCTTTTTAACCAAACCCTAAGCCTCATTTTTCCCACTCCCTCACCAGCCGCCTCTCTCTCTTCTCCTCCTCTCCATTGCCGCCTCCGCGCGTCACCACCCAAATGATGCCGGCACCACCTTATCCCCTCTCCTAAACGCCTCTGCCATCCACCACAAAAAAAAATAAAACAACGCCAAAACCCCAAATAACGGTGAAACCCGTATGAACCGCCGCCGCTCCACCATCATTGGTGAGGTCAGCCGACCACCAGTTCTCCTCCCTTCTTTACTCACCGACGAGCGGTGTACCACTGCCACCGCCTCGATTTTTTGACCAAATCCCACCATCGACAAAATCCCGACGAACCCAACGGCCGCCACCCCTTCACTTCTCTCCTTTTTCTCCTCTTCTTCGCCTCTACCAGAACTCCACCGCCAAAACCCCAATGACGACAAAATCTCGTCATCCCAGTGTTTCCACCGATGATTTCTTTGAACAAATTCGAAACCCCAAAGGTTTTGTTTCTCTGATGGACGGCGGAAGACTCCGGCGAGGTTGAACGACATTTTGCAGATCCGTTTGGGGTCTGATTTTGTCTCACTTTTGTGCTCAAGGGTACCATCGTCTACTCTGTCTCATCCTCTTCTTTATAGGTTTTGAAAATCCAAATTTTGTTTATGAGAATTTGTATAATGTTGTTAAGATCTTGACTTGTGTGGTTGTCGGTACAAACTACAGCATGTTGAAAACCCAACTGGTAAAACTTGGACTGCGAATTTGTGCTTGAACTCTATAATGTTGTAATAAGTGTTCCATGTGGGCTGTCATGTGTGAAAACCACTAATTTCTACAAGTTTTACTTCTAGCTTAATTCTGAAAATTCGATTATGTGTTTGTTTTGTTGGTAAAGTTGATGTATAAGCATGCCGGATTACTGTTGTTGTTCTAAGTCTGAAACTGATGAGTTGTCTTTATTTGGTTGTTGTCCTTTGTTGCCCCAATGTATTATACATGTTAATCCATAGCTTGGTTACTAGTTGTTGGAATACAGTGTTGTGACTTGAAAAATTATGCTTAGTTCTAAGATAGTCTTATATGGACTGTCTGTGAGCATGAGAGTAGAATAATTGCCATGATTCCATTGCTTGATTGATTCTGTGATCCTTTATGCTCACTGTCAGTCGTAATTGGCTCGTTCCAAGCATGAATTGATATTTTTAGATAGCTTTGATACTTGGCCTTCTGTGGTGAAATTTTTTACTATGGAATTTCTTTTAACTAATTGCCTTAGCTTTAACACTTATCTAATATTGATAATGTTGGAATTACTCCCCTTTAATTGATTCTCCGGATATTTTCTCCCTCTCTCTTTTTGGAATTAGAATTTGGACAGATTTGAGACCCCATGCATTTCGTAAATTTGGATATTACTGATTAATTTCAGCATCCTGACTCCCTAATTGATCTCGTTTCCTTATCTGGATTGAAAGAATTATGGTACTTGATTATTCTTGGTAAACTTGGATATGTAATTGATCAAATCAGCATGTCTGCGTCCCTTTGATTGATTTCCCTTTCTTTTATAGACATCTTAGTACTTGGATAATTATGGTAAAATGCTGACCGGTTTATTTCATAATTGATTCGACTATCTAATTTTGGAAAAAAGATTTTTGTGTTGACAACTTTGTTACTTGGTTATTTATGGTAAAGTCGAACCTGCCTCATATGCTAATTGATTATCTATGTTAATTAAGGAAAAGACTCCCTTGATTTATTATTCTGATTATTTTCTTTCCATTGAAAAGCCCCTATTTTTTAACTATATAAATGGCCCCCCCATCTTCAGTAGTTTCTCAGACTTTACAGACACTACTACTCATATTTTTAACTTCTCTTCTTGGTTGATAAGGGCTACTCATTGCTAATTGTGAAGGCTTTGAATATTTTCTGTTATTTGCGGATAATTGGTTAGTGTTTTATCGATGCAGATTCCAATTCATATGCATGTTTACCTTTAGTTTAGAATATGTATCCATCTGTGTTTAGCCATGATTGTTCTGTGATTTGTTTATAAAAGCATGTCTATAGGATGTCAATTTAGAACTTATATTTCTGTTTGCATTAAACCACTGTTAGCATGAACTTGTTAGTTGGCTTATGTTGTTTGAATGGTTGGTTTATGTGATTACCGTTGCTTCTGGCTTGGTTTTGTTTTCGTTGTATTTTGTGGAATACGGAGGTCCTAATGTATTCCCATGCCTCGACATAAGCACTGCCTAGAATCCTTGAGATTCTCAGGAACTCTGACATGTCGAGGGTAGTTTCATGGGTCATACTAGGATCTTCCGAATCCTATGCTATATTTAACAGGTTTCTATTAGAAGATGGTTACACAGTGAAGAGTTGCCCGAGATTTGGGAGTCTCCAATGCTTAGATCTGTCTTATTTTATTTTCTCATTCATTCATTGGTCTGTAATAATTATTGTATAAACTTCGATAATAAATGAAATACTTTAGGGGACTGCTATGGGGGAAGGGCAAATTACGTGCTATTTGCCTTAGTTGTTTGAAAACGCCTAGAAAATATGCCTATAGGTAAGTTCGTTTCAGCTTTAAAATTAATTAGCATGCTCTATGGCTTAAAACCAGTTTTCAGTTCTGATTAGCTGCCATGTTTATAAGTTAAATATGTTTCAGCATTTATGATAGTTAGATACCATGTTTTAAGTTGTAAAAATCAGTTTCAGCATATAAATAACAAAGCTAGTTACCATGTTTAAAATCAGTTTCATCTTTTAAACAAAATCAGAATCATGTCTAGTTTAAAAAATTGATTTCAGCATCAGTGTTCTGTGTATTTTAGATAGCATTCCTATAGGATTAATTCAGTTTCTGCATATAACACGACTAGAAATCATGCCTATAGGATTCAGTACGTTGAAACTGTTTCAGCATGTTAAAATCGTTTCATCATGTTAAATTCAATTTAAGCATGTTAAAACCCCTTTTCAGCATATTCAATTATCTGACTATCATTTTCAACATGTTACTTCATTTAGACATCATGCCTATAAGATTTAAATTCGCTTCAGTATATTAATTCATTTAGATACCATGCCTATAGGATTTGAATTCGTTTTAGCATTGTAATTCATTTAGTTATCATGTCATATGATTTAAAATTTGTTCTAGCATCATCAAATTAGTTATCATGTTATAGGTTTTAAAATCAGTTTCAGCTTTTAAATTAGGAGACACATGTGAGTTAAAATCTATTTCAGCAGTTTAATTGGCTGTCAGTTTTAGCATGATAATTAGTTCCAGCATGTTAATATTTATCTGTCCACAGTATTTAATCTCTCTTTTTTTAGCATGCATAGATAACCATTAGATATCATGCTCATAAGATTTAATTAATAAATTTTCTGCATATCTATACTACTAGAAATCAAGTTTGTAATTTAATAAGGCGTTAATTTCTGAAGCATAGTTTATCATCTCGTACCTTCATTAAATGATTAAGAGGCATGTTTGAGACTGTTATGTGCTACTTGTTTAAAAGTCCCTTGTTGTTTTGCTTGACGCTTTTCCGTGTCTAATTAGGAAGTTGTAAGATTTTATTTGTCTAGACCCACATCCAAGTTAGTAAGTCCAATGCCTCTTGGACATTAAGTTGGGACGGGTAGGCATACTAAGGTACGCTAGATTTTTCATTTCTTTAGTACGCTCCTAGGAATAATAATCTTAATAACCAACTTAGGTGGGTAGATAGACGGATATGATGGAAATCGACCCGAGCAGAATACGTCAATGTCTTTAGAATTGTCTTCGATAATAAGCCGAGCGTTGATCCGAATAGGTTAAAACTAACCTAAGTTTAGTTCTTGTTTTATTATATGTTTGGGGTAGTTATCTAAATCACTTAGTAATTAGATTTCTTTTTCTATATTCTTGTGTTAATTCTGTCTTCTCACTGATCTCCTTTTCGTTTCATTATTTATTTTAATTGCGGTTTATATGCATGATCTTTTTTCTCACTTAGACTATTAGTAACTAATTTATCTACTTGCTTAAAATAAAGGTTTATTTGTTTAAATACTTAGTTAATAATAGGCTAATAAAATGGTTGGCCCTTTGTTTATCACTTAATTCCCACATAAATAATGAATCCGGCAGGGATCCACATTTGTGGACCTCGAAAGGTGCTTAACACCTTCTTTTTTAGGTAACTTGAACCCTTACCCGATTTCTGGTGACGTAGACCTTAAATTAATTTAGTCGTAGTTAGTTAGAATGGTGCCCTAACGCACCTTAAATTCGTTAGGTGGCGACTCTTCACTCTTTTCTATCCAAAAAGAGTTGTCACGTCGATGGCCCATCTTTTCGCGAGAAAAATGGGGCGCGACAATAAGTCGGTAATCTACCAACTTATTGAGCCTATATCTATGTTATTACTATGTTTTGAATTAATTAAGAGGTTCTTATGGCCTTTATTGATGTCTATGCAGGTTCTTTAGATAGAAGAGGAGAAACAAGGATATGGACCTAAAAAGAGCCAAAAAGGAGCTAAGTGTGAAGAATTGAGAAAAGCTGGATTATCTACCGAGAGGTGTGGTGGCTGTGCGACACGCACAAGCCGAGGTGTGCTTCATATCTCCTCCACATGAAGCTGCAAGATGACTGAAGATTCTGCCACGGCATGCGGTATCCATGCGACGCGCACATCTCATGGTGCGAAATGCATCACCTTTCGCACAAAGCCTACTTAAGCGGCTGAAGTCACTGGTCAACCTGAAGCAGGTGTGCGATGTGCACACTACGACGTGCAAATCGCATGCTGCGTCGCACACTACCCGGAGGGCAATTTTGTCCTAAATTTATGTGATGATTTTGGGAATATATAAAAGGCAATTTTAGGCTTGTTTTGTATATACAATTTTGAGCAGAGAATTTCAGTAGAGAACTTGAAGATATTTTTGGCTTATAAACACTGTTCTCCATCTCCATTGAGAGGGTTTTCAATCCAATCTTTTGGTTAAAAAAATTGTATACCTAATTTGACTCTAGAACTTGAGAATCATCAACAATGGATGATAATTTAATTTACCCAGCTGGTATATCTTCTCCCCCTTCTATGAGTGGCTAATTTCTCTTGTTTAGGGGTGTATTGATGATGGGTGCCTAGCTAATGGGTGTGGGTGTTGCTAATTCGCTATTATAATTGCTTATCTGATGTGGGTCTAGTAATTTCACCATATTTTAATCTAATAATTTGTGGTTGCAAACATGAATTTACCTTACTTGGCTATTTAGTTGCTCAAGAGAGAATTTTGTAGTTGTGGATGTGAAATTGCTAGTGGGTACTTGGGAATCCACTTAGATTGGAGGCTAGACATAGCTTCAATCGCGAAATCTCCCATTTAAGGGTCTGACCTAGAAATAGGACGACCTCCCCAAGCAAATGTTGGCTGGTTATTTAGCACACCGAGTGATATTCTAATCGAAATCGTCAGATATGTGGATGTTGATTGAGAGATAGCATTCCACACTTATGACCAACGCTACCCGTGTCAATAGGTGAGAATTTGAGTGAATTAGTGACTACCCTATCCTATAGCGAATGCCCCATCAGAAATGCACCCCTAGTCATCTAGTTCTATTTGGTACACCCATCTCGATTTTATAGCTTTTGTTTGAATTGAGTTAGTAGTGACAACTTTCCCAATTCCCCCATTTTATTGCTTTGGTTTTGTTGAACAACTACTCTCACTTTGAAATCGCTTCGCACAATCTCTAATGAGCTAAATCAGGTCCCTTGGGTACGACCCTGACATCCGTTGGGTTTATAAATTTTGTTTTGACTACGCGTTCGTCGTGACCTCCTAATTGAAGAGCCACGATTTGAGCGTTTATAAAAAATGGCGTCATTGCCGGGGACTTAAGTATTAGCTAGTTTTTTATTGTTGTTGTGAAGTCAACTTGAGAGTGTTTGTTTTCTTTTACTTTTTGTTATTTTTGAGTGTTGATTGAGTAGGTCGGTTATGGAAGAAGTCGAGGACAATGAGAGCATTGGCAGCTTCGACAACGCCAACGTTGCTGAGCCAATGATGCATGGAGGTGTAGGTGCAATCTGCCTACCCCCCATGGTGGGAAATGTTGTCTTCTATATGACAAGCATCATGCTCCATTTGATTCAAATGAAGGGGCTATTTAGTGGAGCTACCCATGAGGATGCCAAACGGCATATTCAGAACTTCGTGGAGATTTGCCAATCATTCATGATCCACAATATCTCCCAAGAGTCCATCCGATTGTGCCTATTCCCTATCTCTTTGACGGGGGAAGCCACGACGTGGTTGGAAGAATTGCTACTGACTCCTTAACGCCTTAGCTGACAGAAAAATAAGCTCAAACTTAATTATTTTGCCTAATTCTTCTCTGGATTGCCCTAGACCTCACCTTGCTCAGTTTTTGTCCGAGACTGGTCTAGCCCAAAATTTTTAACTCTCTAATCCGGAAGTTTTCTAACCCAATTTCTTGCACGATTAGCTCACCCATAATGACAGGAATGGTTGTTACAAGAAGCCAACACTCGAAGGCATGCAACAATCCTTCATACCCCTAGTCCAAGCTGACCGAGGCAAACCTTAAATGTATTGCAGAACAAAGTAATTACTTCATTTATGGGGTCTCCAAGACCCATACTAAATAGATAGGTATAGACAAAGGTCCGATCAGACTGAGATAACGTAATTCTCTCAAAGGGACAGGGTGCTTTAACTTGAAATTCATCAATATGCTAACCACAATCTCTTCAAATGGTGGCCAAGTCACTCTTTTTTATGAGGGAACCCAACCCACTTACTGGTTTGTCCTCCTCTTTAGCCCTCCCGTTGCTCAAGGATTTGAAATCATTGTCAAAAGAGAAACAGCTGGAAAAAATTTCATTTATACTCGGTTTAGAGGAACCCGACTCTTTATTCTTGCCCTTAGAAGTAATGCCAGACATGGTTAGGTAAGACACGATGAAGTCGGAAGAGACTTGTGAGAAGCTTCATAAGCCAAAAAAAAGAAAGTTGGATGCGTCGAAATGACAGAGCACACTGAGTTTATAAAAGAAATGGTAAGCAAGTAATCCTAAAAAGCGTCTCGAGAAGAATAAGAATTCTCAGCCACCCATGTGTTGAAAGGTTAATTCGCGATGAGATGCGACATTCTGAGAGCAAGTTAAGATAGCGATCTTCAGATTACTTTTCGTCCCCCAAGAACTACATGACGTAGTATCCTGAAAGATTGAGGGACTATTTGTATGGGGTAGAATCGGTACGAAGACACATGGAAGAAGCTGAATAAATAGCTCAGACGCGTGGACACCACGACAAATGCCATGACAAGAGTAACCTCTTGTAGGGATAAGGAAACTTTCTCCCATCACCATCAGTGACATGGCACAAAATAACAAGCAATGGACAAATGTGTTAGAAGAGTGAATGATACTCTGCAGGATAGAGCCTTAGGAGAATATTAGCCAGCCCACTAACAAATTAGACAAATGGCATCTTCACATAGGCAGAGATCCCTTAAGACATTGCCTCTAGAATACAATTGGCTAATGCCTAAGCTTGTACACTATAAATAACCGCCCTTAGTCACTTGTAGAAGGGCTTCTTCTTCTCTATCAAACACATATTCAGAATCAATTAAATACTAGTTACTTGGTAGCTTTCTTTGTCGTTCAAATTCTCTCTTAGTTTTTCTTAAGTCCCCTTAGCCGCTCGATTAATCTCTTAGCAGCTCTCGTGGACGATCTCAGTTAGCTCTAACATTTTTGTTTTACTTGCTCGTTATTACCTTTTTGCTATTATTAGTTTCCCTTAATTGTTAAGTACTCTAACCGCTAACAAATCGATCCTGAAAGCAAGATTAAATCATAGTGCATGCTCTAGACTTACCTACAAATTCAATTGTACCAAATTCATGGTAAACACCACTAACCTATGTAGTATCTTATTAACAAAATGTAAGGTTATCACTTATTATCTAGGAAAATCTTAGTAGTTTAGTTGGTTGACTACATGAACTTTCATCTTGTTAGTGAGAGTTTGATTTCTCACTTTGTAACACCTCCCCATTTTTCATTCTCCTACCTCCCAATTTTTATTTTTTTAAAAATCAATTACTTGCCTTCTTGACTTTAAGTAAGATCATATTTTTGAGAAAAGTCAAATATTTAGAATATATGATTATCATGGCAAGTACTTACAACCTTTAAACCACTTCATAACTGATATAAATTATAAAGAGGTGATATTTTGGCAAAATATCAGGTCAGGTTTTCACCAATTTATCATTGAGAGCATGTTTGGTGTGAGGGATAAAATAAAATAATTTCAGGATAAATTTTTAGTGTCTTTTAATTTCTTGTTTGGTTACAAAATTTAGGATAACGTATCCCATAATAAAGTAGTTAAAATGACAAAAATATGCCCTCAAATCATTTTTATACATCACTTTTTACATACTTTAAATAAGATGAAGGATATTTTTTCGTAAACAAATAGTCCCTCCGTTCCATTTTATGTGGCATCATTTGACTTGACACGGTATTTAAGAAAAAAGGGAAGACTTTTGAAACTTGTGGTCTAAATTAATCCTTAGATATTTGTGTGGTTGTAAATCATTTTATTAAGGGTAAAAGAGTAATTTTAAAGTTAAATTATTTCTAATAATAGTAAGGTGACATTCTTTTTGAGACGGACTAAAAAGAAAAGTGTGCCACATAAAATGGGACGGAGGGAGTAACTTATTCTTAAACATTATCCAATGCATATTATTTTCAATACAATAAATCAAACACTCAATAAGAAATAATACCAG
The DNA here is from genome assembly GCA_003996215.1 of Jaltomata sinuosa. Lineage (NCBI taxonomy): Eukaryota > Viridiplantae > Streptophyta > Magnoliopsida > Solanales > Solanaceae > Jaltomata > Jaltomata sinuosa. Next base: position 405,150 of record QJPP01007264.1, read on the forward strand.
AATAACAAATCTCAGGATAACTAATCCCAACATAACTAATTCCATCATACCTTGTCTTCAAACTAAACGACCCCTCAAAGTTATATATATGTATAATTGTTCTTTTCTAATACTATGTTGCTTTGGCCCAACCATGTTCTTTCTTCTTTTCCTTATATGGGATTCACTAGTAATAACGTATCTGCTGATAGATTAATGATTCATGAAAATCATCCCTTAATAAGAAAATTTCACCATCTAGGCCATCTCATGGTGGACATGGAGACCACCAACTTCAATTGAGAATAAGCTGTAAGTCCTCGTGAAAGACATTCCTTAAAAAGGGAATTCCACCATCTAGGCTGTCTCATGGTGGACATGGAGACCCAACAATTTTAATTGAGGATAAGTCACAAATCCTTCATGAAAGGCATCCCTTAAATAAGGAAAATCTACTATCTGGACCATCTCATGGTGGGCATTGAGACCCATCAACTTTAATTGAGAATAAACTGCAAGGCTTCGTGAAAGGCATTCCTTAAAAAGGGAACTCAATCGTCTGGGTCATCTCATGGTGGACATGGAAACTCACCCCCTTCAATCGAGAATCAACTACAAGTCCTTCGTGAAAGGCATTCCTTAAAAAGGTAACTCTACCATCTGGACCATCTCATGGTGAACATGGAGACCCACCCTCTTTCAATTGGGAATGAGTCATAAGTCCTTCATGAAAGAATTCCCTCAAATATGGGAGTTCCACCATCTAGACTATCTCATGATGGACATGGAGACTCACCCCTTTAAATCGAAAATAAGTCACAAGTCCTTTATGAAAGGTGTCCCTTAAATAAGGGAAATCCACCATCTGGACCATCTCATGGACCCACCAACTTTAATCGAGAATAAACTGCAAGTCCTTTGTGAAAGGCATCCTTAAAAAGGGAACTCCACCATCTGGACTATCTCATGGTGGACGTAGAGACCCAACCCCTTCAATCGAGAATAAACTACAAGTCCCTCGTGAAAGGTATTTCTTAAAAAAGGAAACTTTACTATCTGGACCATCTCATGATGGACGTGGAGACACACCCCCTTCAATCGAGAATGAGTCACAAGTCCTTTATAAAAGGCGACCCTCAAATAAGGGAGTTCAACCATCTAGACTATTTCATGGTGGACATGGAGACCCACCCCTTTCAATCGAGAATGAGTCACAAGTCCTGTATGAAAGGCATCCCTTAAATAAGGGAGTTCCACCATCAGGGCCATCTCAAGATAGAAATGGAGACTCACCCCCTTCAATCGAGAATGAATCTCAAGTCCTTTATGAAAGGTGTCCCTTAAATAAGAGAGTTCCACCATCTGGACCATCTCATGGTTGACATGGAGACCAACCCCCTTCAATCGAGTATGAGTGGACATTTCATAGTGGACATGGAGATCCACCTTGTAAAATCGAGAATGAATCTTAAGTCTTTCATAAAAGACATCCTTTAAATAAGAGAATTCCACCACCTGGACCATTTTGCAATCCCACCAGCTTCAACTGCGAGGGACCGCAAAATATTGAACTATCTTACTTTTTTTGTTATCTAGATTAACTTTCGGAAGGAAATAATAAAATTATTGAGTGTTTATGATACTTAGTTGTGAGCATCAAATCTGAACATGTTTTGTGTCAAATTCAATGGTTAAATCAATAAATAAGTTATCATTCAAAATATAATCAAGTAAAAATAGGTTCAGTTAAAATGAGTAAATAATTAGTTATAACCTAATTTCTACTTAAATTTATGAATTGGAGAAGTTATATTCTTACACATCTATGTGGCCAACACGTACGTATAACTTGAATCAATTGGGTTGACACGCCAATTTGACCATAGATATTTCAAACAGTTTTTGGAAATTTTTTTGGCAAAACTAGTTTCGCCATAAAATTGGTCATTTTTTTAGAAAACTTTTTGGCAAATAATTCAAACTTTCAAAATCTACAAAAAAGTGATTTTTGGCTAAAATCTAGTTGTTGAGTTTGTTTAAGATTTTAAAACTTACCCTAAATTTTTATTTATGAAAAAAGTCCATCGCCATAAAATTGGTCATTTTTTTAGAAAACTTTTTGGCAAATAATTCAAACTTTCAAAATCTACAAAAAAGTGATTTTTGGCTAAAATCTAGTTGTTGAGTTTGTTTAAGATTTTAAAACTTACCCTAAATTTTTATTTATGAAAAAAGTCCATCTATTTATAACGCCAACTAATTCTATCTATCCTTTCTCCTCATTAAACGCACTCCTGATTTGAAAATGCATGCTCGCCCTGAAGAGATTATTCATAGAATGTGATAAGATTATATTAATGAATAATTAGTTAGTACTGTTGTTATTATTTATTTTTTTACACCCATGGATCTTAGTAACTAATTTTGATGAATTATAGTAGCTGATAATTATGTAATTAGTAATTTTTATTAAAATATCATTTCATAATTTTTTGATAATGTATTATCTAGTTCATTATAAAAATAATAATTTTGTGCCAAACATATAGGTATTTTTGATAATTTTTATAATTTTATAGAACTGATAAAATTTGTGCTAATTTATTTAAAAGTCACTCTCATTGAAAATTATAGATATTGGATTAAAAAATTTGCACATTACTGAAGTGGCATATCAAATCACCAATCCTCATTTTATAAAATATGAACCAATTTCGATTCCAAATCACCAATCCTCTGGTGAATTTATGTATATGTCCTGCAATTAATGGTGATCAAAATAGAAGTGACTTTGATTGATCATACAAATTGACGTTTATTTCAAATAAATAATTAAATATATTTTGTTCCAACCATGAACAAGGAACTTATATGGTTTAACAAGGAACTTATATGGTTTAACAAGGAGTTTATAAGGGAATGGATTGAAGTATAATGATTTTTAAGAATGATACAATTATAATTATTAATTTGCATATCACCATTTATAGTAGTTCAATTAAATTGTAAAAGCATTTTTACGATTTTAAAAAATTCACATAAATGAACAAAGGCGACAATGTAAATACGTTCCTCAAAATAAAAAATAAAATACATTAAAAGGCACAATAAAAGTCATCATATCTAATGTTAATTCTAGCAATGACTTTTTAATAATCTTTCGAGGTATGTATTATTGTTTATGATTGGTGATTACTTGTAGTTTGACTGAAGAAAAGAACTAGATGAGTTTTTAAAAGAATACATGATGAAATTTAATAATTTACCTTCATGGTATTAAAAAGTCAAAATAAAATAAGATATTGTAACTTTTTAAAAGTCAAAGCTTTTGACGATCTAAGATTTGAATGTGATTATTATGGCAAGTACATGCCATTTTTAAGCCACTAATCTAGGGTGGCAATTGAGCGGGTCAAAATGGATCAAGATAATAAATATGTCAAGATATAATTTGATTTAAATCTGCTTGGATCAAAATGGATTGGATCAAAACGGATCATGTAATGGGTCATAATTTAACCCGTTCAATTTTTATTAAGTTTTAATTTCTTTATTTGTCATTTTATAATTTTTTTAGTACCTAATAAAATTTTTTTTTTTTTATTATGGCTATTTATAACATATCAAATTAAACAAACGTATTCTTAAAATATTCTGACAAAATTTTTCAAAAATCAATTCGTGTTACATATCAACTCAATTTTTAATGGGTTGAAATGGATTGAGCTAATAAATGGACAGGTCAATAATCAATCCAAATTTAAATGGATTGAACGGGTTAGGCTGGTTGAGTTTGATTTTTTCACCCCTGTAGTATCTAATTGACAAAATGCTAGGTTTTCACTTACCATCTAAAGAAATCTTAGTTGTTTATTACATGAACTTTTATTTTATTAGTGAGATTTTGATTTTTCACCTTGTAACCCCACTCCCATTTTTCATTCTCCTACCTCCCAAATTTTTTAAAGAAAATAAATTCATTACTTGCCTTAGTTTATTTTTTGGTAAGAATTACTTGCTTTTTTTATGGTAAAAAATTACTTGCCTTCTTAATTTTAAGTAAGTTTTAATTTTTTTAAAAGTCAAATATTTAGAATATATGTAATCTGAATCTGATTATCGTAACAAGTACTTGCCATCTTTAAACCATTTCATAACCTATATAAAGAGGTAATATTTTGATTGGCAAATGTCAGGTCAGAGTTTCACCAATTTATCATTGAAAGTTATGTATATGTATAATTGTTCTTTTTTAAAATTATGTTGCTTTGGCCCAATCATGTTCTTTCTTCTTTTTCTTATACTGGGCATCCCTAGTAATAATGCATTTACTGATAGATTAATGATTCGTGAAAGACATCCTCTAAATAAGGAAATTTCACCATCTAGGCCATCTCATGATGAAAATGAAGTCCCACCAGCTTCAATTGAGAATGAGTCACAAGTTCTTCATGGAAGGCTTCCCTTAAATAAGGGATTTTTACTATCTGGGCCATCTCATGGTGGACATGAAAACTCACCCTCTTTAATCGAGAATGAGTCACAAGTTCTTCATGAAAGGCATCCCTTAAATAAGGGAGTTTCACCATCTGGATTATCTCATGGTGGACATGGAGATCCACCAGCTTTAATCGAGAATACACAGCAAGCCCTTGGTGAAAGGTATTCTTTAAAAAAAGGATCTCCACCATCTGGGCCATCTCATGGTGGACATAAAAATCCACCCCCTCCAATCAAGAATGAGTCACAAGTTCTTCATGAAAGGCGTCCCTTAAATAAGGGAGTTCCACCATCTGGATCATCTCATGGTGGACATGGAGACCCACCAGCTTTAATAGAGAATACACAACAAGCCCTTGGTGAAAGATATTCTTTAAAAAAAGGATCTCCACCATCTGGGCCATCTCATGGTGGACATGAAGATCCACCCCCTCCAATCAAGAATGAGTCACAAGTTCTTCATGAAAGGCATTCCTTAAATAAGGGAGTTCCACCATCTGGATCATCTCATGGTGGACATGGAGACCCACCAGCTTTAATAGAGAATACACAACAAGCCCTTGGTGAAAAATATTCTTTAAAAAAAGGATCTCCACCATCTGGGCCATCTCATGGTGGACATGAAGATCCACCCCCTCCAATCAAGAATGAGTCACAATTCCTTCATGAAAGACATCCCTTAAACAAGGGAGTTTTACTGTCTAGACCATCTCATGATAGACATGGATATCCACCAGCTTTAATCGAGAATACACAATAAATTCTTGGTGAAAGGCATTCTTTAAATAAGGGATCTCCGCCGTCTGGGCCATCTCATGGTGGACATGAAGATCCACCCCCTCCAATTGAGAATGAGTCACAAGTTCTTCATGAAAGGCTCCCCTTAAATAAGGGAATTCCATTATTTGTGTCATCTCATGGTGAAAATAAAGATCCACAAGCTCCAATTGAGAATAAGCTGCAAGTCCTTCATGAAAGGCTCATTAAATAAGAGAGTTCTACCATCTGGACAATCTTATAAGCCCACCATCTTCAATTGAGAGGGATCACATAATATTAAACTATCTTACTTTTTTTTTATCTAGATTAACTCTCGAAAGAAAATAATAAAACTATTGAGTGTTTACTATACTTAGCTTTGAGCATCAAATTTGAACACGTTTTTGCGTCAAATTCAATGATTAAGTCCATAAATAAGTTATCGTTTAAAATATAATCAAGTAAAAATGGGTCCAGTTAAAATAAGTAAATAATTAGTTATAACCTAACTTTTTCTACTTAGATTTAAAAATTGGAGAAGTTATGTTCTTACACGTCTATATGGCAAACACGTACATATAACTTGAATCAACTGTGTTGATACGCCCGTTTGATCATAGATATTGCAAGCAGTTTTTGGAAAAAAAATTACAAAATTAGTTTCGCCATAAAATTAGTCAACTTTTTTTATAAAAAAATTGGCAAATAATTCCAAATCCCAAAATCTACAAAAAATAATAATTTTGGGCTAAAATCTAGTTATTGAGTTCTTTTAAAATTTTAAAACTTACCCCAAAATTTTATTTTATGGAAAAAAATTCATCTATTTATGATGCCAACTAATTTTATCTAGCCTTTCTCCTCATTAAACGCACTCTTAATCTGAAAATGCATGCTCGCCGTGAAGAGATTGTTCGTAGAATGTGAAAAGATCATATTAATGAATAACTAGTCAATATCATTGTTATTATTTATTTTTTACACCGATAGATCTTCATAACTAATTTTGAAGAATTAGTTGTAGTAGCTGATAATTATGTAATTAGTAATTTTTTTATTAAAATATTGTGTTATAATTTTTAGATAATGTATTATCTAGTCTATTATAAAAATAATGATTTTGAGTCAAACTTATATGTTTTCAAAAATTGTGTTCAAACACACGTTGAAATTTCAATCCAAACTTTATTCAAATTTAATTTTCCAAAAATATTTGAAAACTATAGCTAAACGCTAGCTAAAGAGTGTCGATAAATAATTTCTCCAACTTTCTTGCACCCACTTAAGCTAATGATTCATAGTAAATCCTAAGCATGTATTGGGAATATACCCCTATGACAATTCAAACCCTTACATATCTATCTTAATTTTGTTATTTGATGTAATTTGTTTTCAAATGGTTCTAACTCATCCCATCAAGTTAAAAAAATTCTATTTCAGTTTATGTGATACACTTTTTTTTAGTCTGTTTCAAAAATAATGTCACATTTTTATAATTAGAAATAAAATAATTTTAATTTTTTTTATCCCTAGTCAAGAATGGTTCAGGATGTGTGGTAGAGTTGCCTAGGCGTGGGTCTAGAAGGGAAGTGGTTGCTGCTTCACTTCATGTAGCTTGTAGAGTTTTATCTTTTCTTTGATCGTGTAATCCTTGTAATGAACAAGAATGAAAGAGGGCTGGGAATTATGTGCTATTTGCGTAAAAAAAAAAAATTTACTTTCAAACCCACTTTTTTCCCGCCAACCCATCCTTTTCATTTTTTCTTATTTAAAGTCATTGTTCAGATCCTCTTTTACAACTGAAACTGGCAATGTGTTTTATAATTATAAAGTCTATATTCAAATACTATCTCCTAACATATAGTTAGCGGGAAAGTGAAAAGAAATTACGAGGTCTAATTTCTAAATTTTTAAAACTAAGTCGACGCATCCCCAGGAGTATTATCTACCAAAGTTTTCTTAAAAGAGGTTATGTGTATTTTATATGTAAATATACCTATGTGCCTATATTTAAAATTCAGATCATTCACTTGTCTTCAAAAAATATTATTATTATTTTTAACTTTAAAATCAACCTCCAATCAAATTGTTGCTATATTGGAGGAGTGCGATTAATAATATCGTAGCATCATCCCTATAAAAGCAACAAACATTTAAACCTTTTAAATTTTCTCATGAGTCCTTTGACAAGCTTAAGTTCATTTATACTTTATAAAGCTAATTTTATTTCATATTATTTTTTGTTCTTTTATTTATTTTGGAGTAATTAATATTTTATTTTCAGTATTCTATTTTTCATTTTTAATATGATGTAGCTTTCACTTGAGTATATGAATAAGAATAATTAACTGTACGTAATATGTTAGCTTTCTGAATCAATTTTCCTTTCCTTTAAATTCTCTTCTCTCGCTTATCTAATATTAATAATTCTCGCATGATTAATCACCTAGATTTTTAGATTTGTACTCCCCTGTTTCAATTTGTTTGGTCTAGTTTGACTTGGCACGAAGTTTAAGAAAATAAAGAAGACTTTTGAATCTTGTGATCTTAAATTAAAGATATGTCAAATGTACCAAAATGTCTTTTAATCTTGTTGTCTTAAATATGTCATGTGGAAAGTTTAGATTAAAGAGTTGCTAGAATAGGAAAGGGTCATTCTTTTTGAAACGGACTTAAAAAGAAAGTAGGTCAAACAAATTAAAACGGGGAGAGTATTAATTAACTAATAATCAAATGTATATGTTTAGCTTTACCCACTTGTTTAAAATAATTAATAAATAAATTCGTTATTTAATCGCTTTAACCACTTAAATTCGTATTCATTATAATTTACGCCTAGTTTATTTATTTATTTTAAAATAAAGTCTTTTTCTATGTTTAAATCACCTAGTTATTTAGATTCGCATGTTAAGAAATAATTTATTTAATCGATAAATGAATTGGTATGTTTATTTATTCATCTTATGTTCTAGATTTATTAAGTAGAATTAATGCTTAATTTGCTTACTTTTCTAAAAATGAAGTTTGTATGATTATCACAGTCATTTTAAGTTAATAAATTCATTGACCTTTTGTTTATCACTCGATCTTCCCACATAATAATGAATCCGGCAGGGATCCATATTTGTGGACCACGAAAGGTGCTTGACACCTTTCTTTCGAGGTAACCTGAACCCTTACCCGATTCTATGGTGACGTAGACCTTAATTTAATTTAATTTAATTTAATTGTAGTTAGTGTAGTATGGTGTCCTAACGCACCTTAATTCGTTAGGTGGCGACTCTTCACCCTCTTTTTATCCAAAAAAGAGTTGTCACGTCGATGGCCTGCTTTTTCTCGAGAAAAATAAAGCACGACAACGATTCTTGGAAATTGAGGCATCAAAGCTTGTCCATCTTCTCGCGTATTTGATGTTTCAAACCTACAATAGAGGAATCTTCTCAACTTCCCGCCTTTATCTAAAAACAAAAAAAAAAATAGGGAAATGGGGAGTCACTCTTAGTGAAAAACTCTGAGGCACCAAGATCCAGTGAGAGGATGGAACCTCCGGTGAAGATGGAAAGTCAATGATATGTTTCTCATAGGGAAAAAGGGGATCTCATGGAAGCAGGCATTCCATAGCCCTGAACATCGCGCCCCACTCCCTTCCATAGCTCTCAAAATAAGTGATCAGCCTCGGAGTCAGCCTTCAATAATATTCCCCTCATCCTCTCAGCATCATCGTCCATACCAATGTCACCAGAATCAACCTCCTCTCAGAGGGCTTTAATCTTTTGGTCCTTCTTCTCTTGGCAGGGGTAAGCATGACCTCGGAGAAAGGGCTACTAGCAGCACCTATGAGAGCGTGTAATCCCCCACAGGGTTCTAAGCTTATCAAATTTAGTTTAACAACCTAGGACAACAAAATCACAGGGCCATAAGATAGACCTGCAAAGGAGAAGTATCAAAAAATGAATGCGAATGAAAAATAATTACGAACATGGGACATCAAGCCCACCATGATTCTTGGATTTCCAGTCAAAGTGATTGGACAAACATGTCCACAAATGCTTGCTATCAGTGGGCACGCCCAAAATCTTCTTAACCCACAAGCAAAGTTTACCAACTAAGTGGATGAAAGTCATCCCCAAAGTAGGAATCCACCAAAAAGTTGTGTTGAATAATTGATGATTAGCAACTAATATCAAAGAAAGACGCAGAGAACAAAAGGGTGATAGCCAAAAATCACTTACGGTTGGAGTTCCAAGTCGTGAAATGAATTTTTGGATAAATAAATTGGAGCAACATAATGAATTGATTAGACCAACCTCGATATCTAGTATTATCCAAATTGTCGAGGAGGGATTATCTACCATAGTCAGTTAGTTGAATTATCCTTCCTCGAACCAGATGGGGAGAATAAAGGAGAAGCAGATGAGTTAAAAAAATTCTCGCCCACTAAAAATGGGTCACGACCTAAATCACCGCGAGTGGTATCCACACTAACCCCCGGTGGGAGAATCAATTAATCAACCAAGACTTAATCAAAAACTAAGCAGCTAAAACCAATCCAATATATATAAAAGACCAAGATTCACATCTAAAATTTAAAGAATAGAAAACCTGCGGAAATATTTTCCTAGAATTCAAAAGTCGTATATCAAAACTCTAAACATGTCTAAGGACGGGGATGCAACTCCAAAAATAAATAAGATCTAAGTCCGAATAAGGGACTAGAACTAATAGAAAAGTCCATGGTAGCCCAAAAGATGCAGCTCACCCTTGAATTCAGATGTCGTCCGGATCACAATTGAGGTCTTGAAATAGCCACCGAATATATCATGTACTCAACAAAAGAAGAGCAAGTGCATTATCAGTACACAAAAATAATAGTGTACTGGTAGGATCATCGGTCATTTTTTAAGATACAAAATATGAATAATTAATCATAACTTAGTAAAACAGGACAACATGTACAATTAAAGCCAAGTTCAAATAAGCAAGACTCTCAATCATCAACATGACTCAACCATCATATAAGACATGTCCACAAAACCAGTATATAACAGCAACCCAGACCACCCAAGGATTCCTAGGACATCATCTATGGCGTTCAATATGCAATCCTGATTTACTCAAGAAACCACCTTAGCACTTAAACATATCAACCCGGCCACTCATGGACCAACATGAAGTAATAATATCACAACAGATAAACCCGGTTCACTCGTGGAATCAACACATATAACAACAATCAAACTCATACCAGACGTGGTACCCGAGCCAACCATAAGTGAAACTGTACCAGGAGTGGTACCCGAGCCAACCGATGAATAACCTATACCAGGCGTGGTACCTGAGACAATCGATAATTTATACCAAGCATGGTACACGAGACAATCGAAGAAATCACAGATATAATAGCAATCACAACCATAATAAATAACATACCATACTTGTATAACCTACAAGCATTTAAAGTAAGTTCATTGCATGAGATTGACACTTAAGATATCACTAACACTTTTTCTTTTTTTCTTGAACAAACATGGTGCAAGTAATACTAATGAGACAATTATAATGTATACATTATGAATTTAAATTACAACAACCATCACTTATCTCAATTCAAGCCTAAATGCTCTACTGAACTGGAGCTTTCCCGTTTCTTAAAACTTTAGCTTGATCATAGTCTAAAAATAAGAATATAAACACATAATCAACCAAATGACCTATATCATCCCGGATTACAACTTAATTTCAAACTCCAAGGCTAATTCCATGATTATCCATCCATCCTAGGGTCTTCCCACCTTAACTTCACCTAATTACTACCAATTCCATGATTATGCCAGTGAATTACGGTAAGGAATCTTAAATAAATAACTTAAACCAAGAACCCAAGGTTTTTCCATCCCAACATTTCCCTTTTACACCAGAAAATTCAACCTAGGTTAAGTTAAACCCTTCCCCAAGCCTGTAACTAACGATTTTAAGCCATAAGAATTGAAGTACTAGTTTACGGGGATAAATTACTTACCTTAATAAAGGATTATGGTGAAAAAATATTGAGAATCACCCAAAATCGCCACAACCCTCCTCAAAATATTCTTGAGAAATAATGAACATTTTTGGAGAAGTTTTTGCATTTATAATGACTAATACTACTATAGCGGTCCAATCCCTCTATAGCGACACCGTCATAGCGAAAGCCTCCTGCTATAGCAGAGTTGACCGCCTCTAACTCCTGCTATATAGAAGAAAATTTATCTGCTATAGCGGCATCGCAGTAGCAGCGTGTCACCCGCTATAGTGGGTGTCACGGGACAGAAACTCGAAAATCCTCCCAGTTTTGCCTATTTCACAACACTCTTTCAAACTATGACGTCCCAGACCAACCCATTTATGTCAAGTTCGATATTAAGAGTTCTACCCACCCGAATTCAGTTCCAAAAAGTCCTACTGACTACTTAACGCCTTAGCTAATAGAAAAATAAGCTCAAAATTAATTATTTTGCCTAATTCTTCTCTAGATTGCCCTAGACCTCACCTCGCTCAGATTTCGTCCAGACTGGTCTAGCCCAAAATTTTTAACTCTCTAATCTGAAAGTTTTCTAACCCAATTTCTTGCACGTTTAGCTCACCCATAATGACAGGAATAGTTGTTACAAGAAGCCAACACTCGAAGGCATGCAGCAATCCTTCATACCCCTAGTCCAAGCTGACCGAGGAAAACCTTAAAGGTATTGCAGAATAAACTAATTACTTTATTTATGGGGTCTCCAAGACGCATACTGAATGGATAGGTATAGACAAAGGTCCGATCATAGTGAGATAACGTAATGCTCTCAAAGGTACGAGGTGCTTTAACTTGAAATTCATCAATATGCTAACCAAAATCTCTTCAAATGGTGGCCAAGTCGCTCTTTTTTACGAGAGAACCCAACCCACTTACTGGTTTATCCTCCTCTTTAGCCCTCCCGTTGCTCAAGGATTTGAAGTCCTTGTCAAAAGAGTAACAGCTGGAAAAAACTTCATTTATACTCGGCTTAGAGGAACCCGACTCTTTATTCTTTCCCTTAGAAGTAATGCCAGACATGGTTAGGTAAGACACGATGCAGTCGGAAGAGACTTGTGAGAAGCTTCATAAACCAAAAAAAAAAAGTTGGATGTGTAGAATGGCAGAGCACACTGAGTTTATAAAAGAAATGGTAAGCAAGTAATCCTAAAAGGCGCCTCGAGAAGAATGAGAATTCTCAGCCACCTATGTGTTGAAAGGTTAATTCGCGCTGAGATGCGACATTCTGAGAGCAAGTTAAGATAGCGATCTTCAGATTACTTTCCGTCCCCCAAGAACTACATGAAGTAGTATCCTGAAAGATTGAGGGACTATCTGTATGGGGTAGAATCGGTACGAAGACACATGGAAGAAGTTGAATAAATAGCTCAGACGCGTGGACACCATGACAAATGCCATGACAAGAGTAACCTCTTGTAGGGATAAGGAAACTTTCTCCCATCACCATCAGTGACATGGCACAAAATAACAAGCAATGGACAAATGTGTTAGAAGAGTGAATGATACTCTGCAGGATAGAGCCTTAGGAGAATATTAGCCAGCCCACTAACAAATTAGACAAATGGCATCTTCACATAGGCAGAGATCCCTTAAGACATTGCCTCTAGAATACAATAGGCTAATGCCTAAGCTTGTACACTATAAATAACCGCCCTTAGTCACTTGTAGGAGGGCTTCTTCTTCTCTATCAAACACATATTCAGAATCAATTAAATACTAGTTACTTGGTAGCTTTCTTTGTAGTTCAAATTCTCTCTTAGTTTTTCTTAAGTCCCCTTAGCCGCTCGATTAATCTCTTAGCAGCTCTCGTGGACGATCTCAGTTAGCTCTAACATTTTTGTTTTACTTGCTCGTTATTACCTTTTTGCTATTATTAGTTTCCCTTAATTGTTAAGTACTCTAACCGCTAACAAATCGATCCTGAAAGCAAGATTAAATCATAGTGCATGCTCTAGACTCACCTACAAATTCAATTGTACCAAATTCATGGTAAACACCACTAACCTATGTAGTATCTTATTAACAAAATGTTAGGTTATCACTTATTATCTAGGAAAATCTTAGTAGTTCAGTTGGTTGACTACATGAACTTTCATCTTGTTAGTGAGAGTTTGATTTCTCACTTTGTAACACCTCCCCATTTTTCATTCTCCTACCTCCCAATTTTTTTTTAAAAAAAAAATCAATTACTTGCCTTCTTGACTTTAAGTAAGATCATATTTTTGAGAAAAGTCAAATATTTAGAATATATGATTATCATGGCAAGTACTTACCACCTTTAAACCACTCATAACTGATATAAATTATAAAGAGGTGATATTTTGGCAAAATATCAGGTCAGGTTTTCACCAATTTATCATTGAGAGCATGTTTGGTGTGAGGGATAAAATAAAATAATTTCGGGATAAATTTTTAGTGTCTTTTAATTTCTTGTTTGGTTATAAAATTTGGGATAACGTATCCCATAATAAAGTAGTTAAAATGACAAAAATATGCCCTCAAATCATTTTTATACATCACTTTTTACATACTTTAAATAAGATGAAGGATATTTTTTTGTAAACAAATACTCCCTCCGTTCCATTTTATGTGGCATCATTTGACTTGACACGGTATTTAAGAAAAAAGGGAAGACTTTTGAAACTTGTGGTCTAAATTAATCCTTAGATATTTGTGTGGTTGTAAATCATTTTATTAAGGGTAAAAGAGTAATTTTAAAGTTAAATTATTTCTAATAATAGTAAGGTGACATTCTTTTTGAGACGGACTAAAAAGAAAAGTGTGCCACATAAAATGGGACGGAGGGAGTAACTTATTCTTAAACATTATCCAATGCATATTATTTTCAATACAATAAATCAAACACTCAATAAGAAATAATACCAGAATAACAAATCTCAGGATAACTAATCCCAACATAACTAATTCCATCATACCTTGTCTTCAAACTAAACGACCCCTCAAAGTTATATATATGTATAATTGTTCTTTTCTAATACTATGTTGCTTTGGCCCAACCATGTTCTTTCTTCTTTTCCTTATATGGGATTCACTAGTAATAACGTATCTGCTGATAGATTAATGATTCATGAAAATCATCCCTTAATAAGAAAATTTCACCATCTAGGCCATCTCATGGTGGACATGGAGACCCACCAACTTCAATTGAGAATAAGTTGTAAGTCCTCGTGAAAGACATTCCTTAAAAAGGGAATTCCACCATCTAGGCTGTCTCATGGTGGACATGGAGACCCAACAATTTTAATTGAGGATAAGTCACAAGTCCTTCATGAAAGGCATCCCTTAAATAAGGAAAATCTACTATCTGGACCATCTCATGGTGGGCATTGAGACCCATCAACTTTAATTGAGAATAAACTGCAAGGCTTCGTGAAAGGCATTCCTTAAAAAGGAACTCAATCGTCTGGGTCATCTCATGGTGGACATGGAAACTCACCCCCTTCAATCGAGAATCAACTACAAGTCCTTCGTGAAAGGCATTCCTTAAAAAGGGAACTCTACCATCTGGACCATCTCATGGTGAACATAGAGACCCACCCTCCTTCAATTGGGAATGAGTCATAAGTCCTTCATGAAAGAATTCCCTCAAATATGGGAGTTCCACCATCTAGACTATCTCATGATGGACATGGAGACTCACCCCTTTAAATCGAAAATGAGTCACAAGTCCTTTATGAAAGGTGTCCCTTAAATAAGGGAAATCCACCCTCTGGACCATCTCATGGACCCACCAACTTTAATCGAGAATAAACTGCAAGTCCTTTGTGAAAGACATCCTTAAAAAGGGAACTCCACCATCTGGACTATCTCATGGTGGACGTAGAGACCCAACCCCTTCAATCGAGAATAAAATACAAGGCCCTGTGAAAGGCATTCCTTAAAAAGGGAACTTTACCATCTGGACCATCTCATGGTGAACATGGAGACCCACCCTCCTTCAATTGGGAATGAGTCATAAGTCCTTCATGAAAGAATTCCCTCAAATAAGGGAGTTCAACCATCTAGACTATTTCATGGTGGACATGAAGACCCACCCCTTTCAATCGAGAATGAGTCACAAGTCATGTATGAAAGGCATCCCTTAAATAAGGGAGTTCTACCATCAGGGCCATCTCAAGATAGAAATGGAGACTCACCCCCTTCAATCGAGAATGAATCTCAAGTCCTTTATGAAAGGTGTCCCTTAAATAAGAGAGTTCCACCATCTGGACCATCTCATGGTTGACATGGAGACCAACCCCCTTCAATCGAGTATGAGTCACAAGTCCTTCATGAATGGCATCCCTTAAATAAAGGAGTTCCACTATCTGGCCCATTTCATAGTGGACATGGAGATCCACCTTGTAAAATCGAGAATGAATCTCAAGTCCTTCATAAAAGACATCCTTTAAATAAGAGAATTCCACCACCTGAACCATTTTGCAATCCCACCAGCTTCAACTGAGAGGGACCGCAAAATATTGAACTATCTTACTTTTTTTGTTATCTAGATTAACTTTCGAAAGGAAATAATAAAATTATTGAGTGTTTATGATACTTAGTTGTGAGCATCAAATCTGAACATGTTTTGTGTCAAATTCAATGGTTAAATCAATAAATAAGTTATCATTCAAAATATAATCAAGTAAAAATAGGTTCAGTTAAAATGAGTAAATAATTAGTTATAACCTAATTTCTACTTAAATTTAAGAATTGGAGAAGTTATATTCTTACACATCTATGTGGCCAACACGTACGTATAACTTGAATCAACTGGGTTGACACGCCAATTTGACCATAGATATTGCAAACAGTTTTTGGAAATTTTTTTGGCAAAACTAGTTTCGCCATAAAATTGGTCATTTTTTTAGAAAACTTTTTGGCAAATAATTCAAACTTTCAAAATCTACAAAAAAAGTGATTTTTGGCTAAAATCTAGTTGTTGAGTTTGTTTAAAATTTTAAAACTTACCCTAAATTTTTATTTATGAAAAAAGTCCATCTATTTATAACGCCAACTAATTCTATCTATCCTTTCTCCTCATTAAACGCACTCCTGATTTGAAAATGCATGCTCGCCCTGAAGAGATTATTCATAGAATGTGATAAGATTATACTAATGAATAATTAGTTAGTACTGTTGTTATTATTTATTTTTTTACCCCCATGGATCTTAGTAACTAATTTTGATGAATTATAGTAGCTGATAATTATGTAATTAGTAATTTTTATTAAAATATCATTTCATAATTTTTTGATAATGTATTATCTAGTGCATTATAAAAATAATAATTTTGTGCCAAACATATAGGTATTTTTGATAATTTTTATAATTTTATAGAACTGATAAAATTTGTGCTAATTTATTTGAAAGTCACTCTCATTGAAAATTATAGATATTGGATTAAAAAATTTGCACATTACTGAAGTGGCATATCAAATCACCAATCCTCATTTTATAAAAATATGAACCAATTTCGATTCCAAATCACCAATCCTCTGGTGAATTTATGTATATGTCCTGCAATTAATGGTGATCAAAATAGAAGTGACTTTGATTGATCATACAAATTGACGTTTATTTCAAATAAATAATTAAATATATTTTGTTCCAACCATGAACAAGGAACTTATATGGTTTAACAAGGAGTTTATAAGGGAATGGATGGAAGTATAATGATTTTTAAGAATGATACAATTTTAATTATTAATTTGCATATCACCATTTATAGTAGTTCAATTAAATTGTAAAAGCATTTTTACGATTTTAAAAAATTCACATAAATGAACAAAGGCGACAATGTAAATACGTTCCTCAAAATAAAAAATAAAATACATTAAAAGGCACAATAAAAGTCATCATATTCTAGCAATGACTTTTTAATAATCTTTCGAGGTATGTATTATTGTTTATGATTGGTGATTACTTGTAGTTTGACTGAAGAAAAGAACTAGATGAGTTTTTAAAAGAATACATGATGAAATTTAATAATTTACCTTCATGGTATTAAAAAGTCAAAATAAAATAAGATATTGTAACTTTTTAAAAGTCAAAGCTTTTGACAATCTAAGATTTGAATGTGATTATTATGGCAAGTACATGCCATTTTTAAGCCACTAATCTAGGTGGCAATTGAGCGGGTCAAAATGGGTCAAGATAACAAATATATCAAGATATAATTTGATTTAAATTTGCTTGGATCAAAATGGATTGGATCAAAACGGATCATGTAATGGGTCATAATTTAACCCGTTCAATTTTTATTAAGTTTTAATTTCTTTATTTGTCCTTTTATAATTTTTTTAGTACCTAATAAAATTATTATTTTTTTATTATAGCTATTTATAACATATCAAATTAAACAAATGTATTCTTAAAAGATTCTGAAAAAAAAATTTAAAAATCAATTCGTGTTACATATCAACTCAATTTTTAATGGGTTGAAATGGATTGAGCTAATAAATGGACAGGTCAATAATCAATCCAAATTTAAATGGGTTGAACGGGTTAGGCTGGTTGAGTTTGATTTTTTCACCCCTGTAGTATCTAATTGACAAAATGCTAGGTTTTCACTTACCATCTAAAGAAATCTTAGTTGTTTATTACATGAACTTTTATTTTATTAGTGAGATTTTGATTTTTCACCTTATAACCCCTCTCATTTTTCATTCTCCTACCTCCCAAATTTTTTAAAGAAAATAAATTCATTACTTGCCTTAGTTTATTTTTTGGTAAGAATTACTTGCCTTTTTTTTTGAAAAAAGAATTACTTGCTTTTTTTATGGTAAAAAATTACTTGCCTTCTTAATTTTAAGTAAGTTTCAATTTTTTAAAAAGTCAAATATTTAGAATATATATAAACTGAATCTGATTATCGTAACAAGTACTTGCCATCTTTAAACCATTTCATAACCTATATAAAGAGGTAATATTTTGATTGGCAAATGTCAGGTCAGAGTTTCACCAATTTATCATTGAAAGTTATGTATATGTATAATTGTTCTTTTTTAAAATTATGTTGCTTTGGCCCAATCATGTTCTTTCTTCTTTTTCTTATACTGGGCATCCCTAGTAATAATGCATTTACTGATAGATTAATGATTCGTGAAAGACATCCTCTAAATAAGGAAATTTCACCATCTAGGCCATCTCATGATGAAAATGAAGTCCCACCAGCTTCAATTGAGAATGAGTCACAAGTTCTTCATGGAAGGCTTCCCTTAAATAAGGGATTTTTACTATCTGGGCCATCTCATGGTGGACATGAAAACTCACCCTCTTTAATCGAGAATGAGTCACAAGTTCTTCATGAAAGGCATCCCTTAAATAAGGGAGTTTCACCATCTGGATTATCTCATGGTGAACATGGAGATCCACCAGCTTTAATCGAGAATACACAGCAAGCCCTTGGTGAAAGGTATTCTTTAAAAAAAGGATCTCCACCATCTGGGCCATCTCATGGTGGACATAAAAATCCACCCCCTCCAATCAAGAATGAGTCACAAGTTCTTCATGAAAGGCGTTCCTTAAATAAGGGAGTTCCACCATCTGGATCATCTCATGGTGGACATGGAGACCCACCAGCTTTAATAGAGAATACACAACAAGCCCTTGGTGAAAGATATTCTTTAAAAAAAGGATCTTCACCATCTGGGCCATCTCATGGTGGACATGAAAATCCACCCCCTCCAATCAAGAATGAGTCACAAGCTCTTCATGAAAGGCCTTCCTTAAATAAGGGAGTTCCACCATCTGGATCATCTTATGGTGGACATGGAGACCCACCAGCTTTAATAGAGAATACACAACAAGCCCTTGGTGAAAAATATTCTTTAAAAAAAGGATCTCCATCATCTGGGCCATCTCATGGTGGACATGAAGATCCACCCCCTCCAATCAAGAATGAGTCACAAGTCCTTCATGAAAGACATCCCTTAAATAAGGGAGTTTTACTGTCTAGACCATCTCATGATAGACATGGATATCCACCAGCTTTAATCGAGAATACACAACAAATTCTTGGTGAAAGGCATTCTTTAAATAAGGGATCTCCGCCGTCTGGGCCATCTCATGGTGGACATGAAGATCCACCCCCTCCAATCGAGAATAAGTCACAAGTTCTTCATGAAAGGCGCCCCTTAAATAAGGAAATTCCATTATTTGTGTCATCTCATGTTGAAAATAAATACCCACAAGCTTCAATTGAGAATAAGCTGCAAGTCCTTCATGAAAGGCTCATTAAATAAGGGAGTTCTACCATCTGGACAATCTTATAAGTCCACCAGCTTCAATTGAGAGGGATCACATAATATTAAACTATCTTACTTTTTTTTTATCTAGATTAACTCTCGAAAGAAAATAATAAAACTATTGAGTGTTTACTATACTTAGCTTTGAGCATCAAATTTGAACACGTTTTTGCGTCAAACTCAATGATTGAGTCCATAAATAAGTTATCGTTTAAAATATAATCAAGTAAAAATGGGTCCAGTTAAAATAAGTAAATAATTAGTTATAACCTAACTTTTTCTACTTAGATTTAAAAACTGGAGAAGTTATGTTCTTACACATCTATATGCCAAACACGTACATATAACTTCAATCAATTGTGTTGATACGCCCGTTTGATCATAGATATTGTAAGCAGTTTTGGAAAAAAAGTTACAAAATTAGTTTCGCCATAAAATTAATCAACTTTTTTTAAAATAAATTGGCAAATAATTTCAAATCCCAAAATCTACAAAAAAATAATAATTTTGGGCTAAAATCTAGTTATTGAGTTCTTTTAAAATTTTAAAACTTACCCCAAACTTTTATTTTATGAAAAAAAAAATCATCTATTTATGATGCCAACTAATTTTATCTACCTTTTCTCCTTATTAAACGCACTCTTGATCTGAAAATGCATGCTCACCGTGAAGAGATTGTTCGTAGAATGTGAAAAGATCATATTAATGAATAACTAATCAGTATCATTGTTATTATTTATTTTTTACACCGATGGATCTTCATAACTAATTTTGAAGAATTAGCTGTAGTAGCTGATAATTATGTAATTAGTAATTTTTATTAAAATATTGTGTTATAATTTTTAGATAATGTATTATCTAATCTATTATAAAAAATAATGATTTTGAGCCAAACTTATATGTTTTCAAAAGTTGTGTTCAAACACACATTGAAATTCCAATTCAGACTTTACCCAAATTTAATTTTTCAAAAATATTTGAAAACTATAGCTAAACGCTACCAAAAAGAGGAGAGTCAATAAATAATTTCTCCAACTTTCTTGCACCCACTTAAGCTAATGATTCATAGTAAATCATAAGCATGTATTGGGAATATACCCCTATGACAATTCAAACCCTTACATATCTATCTTAATTTTGTTATTTGATGTAATTTGTTTTCAAATAAATGGTTCTAACTCATCCCATCAAGTTAAAAAAATTATATTTCAGTTTATGTGGCACACTTTTTTTTAGTCTGTTTCAAAAATAATGTCATCCTTTTATAATTAGAAATAAATTAATTTTAATTTTTTTATCCCTTATAAAATAATTTATAATCATACAAATAATCACTGAGTGTTTTAGATCACAATTTTTGAAAGTGTTCTTTTCTTACTTAAACCTTATGCCAAGTTAAATAGTGCCACATAAATTGAGACGAAAGAAATAGTTGGATATAAATACATAGATTAAAAGTAGAAGTTGATCATCCTGCAAATTATATAAAAATCAATGATGAAATACACCAAACAAATCAACTTGAAACATGGATTAATTTTGTATGATCTTGAAAAAAAAAAAGTTGAAACAGGAAAAAAAGCAAGGAATAATTTCAGCGACCTCTCGTTGAATTTGTCTTTTATAATATAATTCTCTTTTGTAATTTAATATATTACACTCACCTCCCTTATTCTGATATGTTTGTAAACAAACTAATTTAAGTAATAAATTTTCTTTGTTCTTTCGAAACTACTCGTATGTGGCACCTTTTATTAAATTCTAGGTTCTTTAATATAAACCTTCTCTCAAAAGTTTATCTAATTCTTGAGAAGGTCTCAAGCAGCTGATAATATATTTTGGTTAATAACTTTATATATAGTTGCAAGAAATTGTTGATAACTATCCCTTTTGATGAAGTTAGCATTCTTTTTATTTTTATTTATCCATTAGTCTAAATAGATATTATATGCTTCTTTTAGTTCTATATCCAACTGAAGTTTTATAATTTGTTTAACAATATATGAAATAAATTAATAATAGTGTATGAAGTTCATATTATAAATCAGTTCGACTATTTTTTCATTAACTAAAGTTCGAAACTAACTTAAAATCTTCATGGTTGAAATAAATAGAACATCAAAGAAGCATATATCATTGTGTAAACGAGTGTAAAAATAATATTTATAAAAAATATATTTTTTCATTTTTATAACTATTATCAATGTCACGAGATTCGCACTGAATCTAAATATAGAAAAGATGTTTATTCATTCTAAATTCTTCTTCTTATTTGAAGAAATCATTAGGTATATATTTGAAATAAATTGTAGAGTATATAAAGAGAATCTACAGAAGCTTCGTATTTGATAATTATGATCACAAAAGGGTAATTTTGAAAGATTATGTAAATTAAGTCACTCAAATTAGTTTAGTTACAAAAAACTAAAAATAAGGGAGATCAATGTAATATATCCAATCACAAGAGAGATCAGTATTATAAAGACAAATTTAAAGGGAGATCTCTGAAATTATCCTAAAAAATAGAAATCAGAAGTATTAGGCCAGGAATCTTTTTGTTTTCGTTATAATTGTTACTATGGGTCTCGAAGTACAAGGGAATTTATTGGAAATAAAAGTAATGAAGGTCTCAAGGGTCACAGTAAATTTCTGCATAATGTTAAGCATATGTCTCCAATATTTGTACCATAAATCTTGTATATGAGAACTAAATTTGTCCCAATTCCAGTTGCACCCATCACAAGATAATTTAACTAATAAGCTTCTTTTCTATTATTTCCTTTTTTTTTTGTTGATGGATCACTTTGTTAATGATGCCAGTGTATTAATAGTGAAAGTCTTTGGATGGTTACCAAGTTGGAACAGAAAATTGTATAATTATAAGGGTGTCTAATGGGCTGGGTTGGTTCGAGTTGGGTCGGTAAAAATTGAACTGGTTGAGTTTGGGATTGGGTCGGTTACCGGGTTAGCCCTATCCGGATTCAACCAGTCCGCTCCCAAAAGAGTTTTAAGTGACCCATTTGGTTCCGGGTTATACTGGTCCGAGTCGGTCGGGTTACATTAAGAAAAATATTTTAAAAAAAATTATTTTTTAAAAAAAATCTATTAATAAAATATAAATTACAACAACAACAACAACAACCTACCCAGTGTATTCCCACAACGTGGGGTCTGGGGAGGGTAGAGTGTACGCAGTCCGTACCACTACCTCAGAGGTGAGGTAGAGAGGCTGTTTTCGATAGACCCCCGGCTCAAGACAAAAACAGTCTACGAATAGGCTAAAAAGGACGTACCAAAGATACAGGATATAAGAAACATGATAAAACTACAAGGGACGATAGGAAGTAATATGTAGTAACAAACAACAGACAGAAGCAGAACACTGCCACAAAATACTACTACGAGGAATCCAAGAACAAAAAACTATAAGCGAGCACTACGATTACTAGTCGGGACAACAAGGAAAAACACTCCTACCTACTAGCCTACACACACTTCTACCTACTACTCCTCTACCCTAATCCGCGTCCTCCACACCTTCCTATCTAGGGTCATGTCCTCGGTAAGCTGCAACTGCGCCATGTCCTATCGAATCACCTCTCCTCAATACTTTTTCGGTCTACCTCGTCCTCTCCGGTATCCATCCATAGCCAACCTCTCACACCTCCGCACTGGAGCATCCGTGCCTCTCCTCCTCACATGTCCGAACCATCTCAACCTCGCTTCCCGCATCTTATCTTCCACCGATGCCACACCCACCTTATCTCGGATATCATTATTCCTAATCCTATCTCTCCTAGTAAACCCGCACATCCATCGCAACATCCTCATCTCCGCCACCTTCATCTTTTGAATATGGGAGTTCTTTACTGGCCAACACTCTACTCCATACAACAAAGTTGGTCGAACCACCACTCTGTAGAATTTGCCTTTAAGTTTAGTAGGCACCTTCTTATCACACAAGACTCCAGATGCGAGCCTCCATTTCATCCACCCAACACCAATACGGTGAGTGACATCCTCATCGATCTCTCCATTTTCCTGGATAATAGACCCAAGATACTTGAAACTCCCTTTCTTTTGGATGACCTGTGTATCCAGCTTCACTTCTACGTCATTATCCTGAGTCGCCTCACTGAACTTGCACTCCATATATTCAGTCTTGGTCCTGCTCAACCTAAACCCCTTAGACTCGAGGGTCTGTCTCCAAACCTCCAACTTAGCATTAACTCCTCCGCGAGTTTCGTCAACCAAAACTACATCATCCGCAAATAACATGCAGAATGGCACCTCACCTTGTATTTGCCGCGTCAATACATCCATCACCAAGGCAAATATAAAAGGGCTAAGGGTCGATCCCTGGTGCAACCCCATTAACACGGGAAAGTGCTCCGAATCTCCTCCCACAGTTCTAACGCGAGTCTTGGCCCCTTCATACATGTCCTTAATCGATCTGGTGTACGCCACGGGTACACCTCGAGCCTCCAAGCACCTCCACAGGACCTCCCTAGGGACTTTATCATACGCCTTTTCTAAATCGATGAACACCATGTGCAAATCCTTCTTCCTTTCCCTGTACTGCTCCACCAGTCTTCTAAGGAGGTGAATAGCTTCTGTAGTCGAGCGTCCTGGCATAAAGCCGAACTGGTTCTCGGAAATAGGCACGATCTGTCTCAACCTCAACTCCACCACCCTCTCCCAGACCTTCATAGTGTGGCTTAGCAATTTGATACCCCTATAGTTGTTGCAACTCTGAATATCGCCCTTGTTCTTGTACAAAGAAATCATCATGCTCCATCTCCAAGCTTCAGACATCTTTGTCGTTCTGAAAATACCCTCAAACAACTCGGTTAGCCACTTCACACCTGTCTCCCCCGAGCTCTTCCAAAAATCAACGGGAATCTCATCTGGCCCCGTCGCCCTACCCCTACGCATCTTACGAATCGCAACCTTAACCTCCTCAACCCTTATATGGCTACAGCAATCATAGTCACGACGCCTCTCTGAGTGTGCCAAATCTCCCAGCACAAAGTTTTTGTCCCCCTCTTCATTCAAGAGTCCATGGAAGTACGACTGCCATCTCTTTCTAATGAGAACCTCATCTACTAGTATTTTGCCATCTTCGTCCTTGATGCACTTCACTTGATCAAGGTCCTGAGTCCTCCTCTCTCTAGCCTTTGCTAACCTGTATAACTTCTTATCCCCACCTTTATCCTCTAAAGCCGCGTATAAGCTTTCAAAGGCTGCCGTTTTAGCTGCCGTTACCGCTAACTTAGCCTCCTTCCTAGCTATCTTATACACCTCCCTATTCCTTCGCTTCTCCTCCTCATCTTTACTCTCTACCAACTTCGCATATGCCCCCTTTTTAGCCTCCACCTTTCCTTTTACTTCTCCATTCCACCACCAGTCCCCTCGATGCTTGCCAGCACGACCTCTCGAGACGCCCAATACCTCTCTAGCCGTCTCTCTTATGCAACTAGCAGTCGTATCCCACATATTATCCACATCCCCACTACTCTCCCAAGCCCCCCTAGTCATCAACTTCTCCCCTATTTCCAGTGCACTGGCCATAGTCAGGCTACCCCATCTAATCCTAGACCGGTCATCCACAATCCGCTTCTTTTTCTCCTTCTTGATCTCTAAATCCATCACTAAGAGTCTATGTTGGGTCAAAAGATTCTCACTTGGGATAACCTTACAGTCTTTACAAAGACCTCTATCACCCGTCCTAAGGAGCAAAAAGTCTATCTGAGTCTTGGCCACCGAACTACGGAAGGTAACCAAGTGCTCCTCCTTCTTCGGGAAACTAGAATTAGCTACTCTCAACCCACAGGCTCTAGCGAAATCCAAGAGTGCGGCTCCCCCTTCATTCCTATCCCCGAAACCAAAGCCTCCATGCACATTGTCATAGCCCCTCGACGATACCCCGATGTGCCCATTGAAATCCCCTCCAATGAAAAGCTTCTCAGTATCAGGCAAACCTCCCACTACCTCGTCCAAAACCTCTCAAAAGCGTTTCTTCTCCTCCTCATCCAAGCCCGCTTGTGGTGCGTACGCACTAATAATGTTCAAAGTAGACCCTCCAAGGACTAACTTAATTGATACCAACCTATCGTTGACCCTCCTAACATCCACCACTTGCTCTCTCAACTCCTCATCCACTAGGATGCCTACCCCATTCCTATTCCTCACACCTCCTGAGTACCACAACTTATACCCGTCTACCTCTCGCGCCTTAGTGCCCACCCATTTAGTCTCCTGGACACACGCTATGCTAATCCTCCTCTTCCTTAGGACCTTCACTAGCTCTATGGACTTTCCGGATAAAGTCCCTATGTTCCAAGACCCTATTCTCAACCTAGATGTTTCCTTAACCCCCTTACCTCTCCTTCCCCTCGCCCCCGCCCCCGAACCCACCCCCGACCCTGCCCCCAAACCCGAGTGCGACCGATGACATGACCCTACTCGACCATCATCCACCAAAGCCACTAAAACGTGCGCTATAATCAAGGATAAACCAACTCCACCAACTACTCTATACTAAATAATTATATCACAAGAAAAGCAAAATAAGGTAAAAGAGACAAGAACTACACTACCCAACACGATATAAAGCCAATAATTAGCTTCCAGAATACAATACACGTCAAAGTCAATATAAAATGTAAAAAACTAGACGGCGAGTGTTAAAGCAATGGCAGAAATGTCAACCTAAATATGCTATCCAGAATGCGATAAAAAAGTCCAAGCAAATGTGAACTATTGAGGACGAAAATAAAGCCTAGGGATAGAAGTCACCGGGGTCAAGCTGTGAGGAGAGAAGGACGGTCTGCTTGCTAAAGTGGTTGGATTCCAGCAAGATGAAGTGTCGAAATTGGTCGCCGGAATCTTGTTGTTCGCCGAAATCTGGTTGGTCGCCGAAATTTATGCTAGATCTGACTCGGGCAAGGAACCTGCAAGAAGAAGAAATCGAGACAAAAGAAAAAGAGAAGAAAACAAAGAAAGGAGAAAATTACCAAAATTTCGGGAATCAAATACAGAAATTCCCAATGGAATTAGGAAATCAGTTGCAATTCCACACCACCGACAGCAGCTCTGTATCTCCAAAACAGAAAATTCTCGTCGTTTTCTCCCAATTTAGGAACCTAAACGTACTGTAAAAACTCCACTACCAGCTCACACATCCAATTCTGAAGAACCCACCAAGATTTCTCACACTACTACACGAAAAAACTACAAAATCGAGCTGGAAAATACCAAAAAAAAAAAAAATCGAAAGAAACCGCACACAAATCAAATACAGAAGATCTTCTCTCCCAACGTACTGCAAAAACTCCACTATTACACTGAAAAAACTACAAAAATAATCAAAATTAAAGCCAGACCCACTAACACACAATATTATCTCAACAATGGGAGTCGGCAAGCACTTCAACGGGGGCAGGAAAGATAGAACCTGGATGGGATGAACCTTGGTGTTACTTGGGAGATTTTCCCAGTGAAGCCGTGGTCACCGGCGAGACAAGCAGTGGTGCCTCCGTCTTTCTCCTGTTTGCTGCCTAGGGTTGCGTCGAACAAGGGGAAAGGAAAGAGCGAGAATCAGAGGAAGGGTAGAGGAGCGGAGGAGAGAGAGAGGGAGGTGGGTTGATCACTGGTGGCCGCCGGCGTTAGTGCGGTGAAATCAGTTCTTGGGGAAAGAGCGCGAAGAGAGAGAAAGAGCCGTTCAGCGCGAAGAGAGAGAACATCTAATAAAATATAAATTATTTATTATTATTTAAGAAATCGGGCCGGGTCGGTTAACCGATATCACTAATGACGTGACATTACCGGTTTTGATCAATTTTGTGTTACGGGTTCAAAAATTGAACCGGTCGATTCCGGTTATAGTAGGCGACCCAAACTAGCCCAACCATTTAACTGAGGATCGGGTCGGATTTTTACCGGGTTGGATTGGTCCGATTTTGAGCCAACCCTGCCCGATTGACACCCTCCTTTAAGGGCGTACATGGACCGGATTGGTTCGAATTTTGTAAATACCAAACCAAATCATTAGTGTCGGATTTTTAAATTTATAAACCAAACCAAATCAATAAAAGTCAGATTTTTCAACCTCGAGTTTTTTTGGTTTTTTTTGATTTCTTTGAGTTTTTCGGGTTTTTTCCGGTAAAGTGTTCATACAAACATATAATTAACTTGTGTTTCAAATATTTCTTTAGTCCGAGCAAAATACAACTATCTAAGGTATTTCTTAAACAAATAACACAAACTATATTCACTTTATTTGAAATTTATGAGGTTAGTGATGACAATAAAATATTCAACCAAAAAATAATGAAATCGCATAGAATAAATATTGCATATTAATAAGTCATAATAAAAATAATCATAATTTAAAAGTATTAAGTCATGTTAAAATAAGTTTAATAAATATTAACTACATGACTAAATATTAAACAAAAAAATAAATTAATTTATTTATTTATGTAAAATTAAAGAATAAATATCTAACATGATTGTCATTCCTAGAGTTGGATTAAATAATCTTTTGTTAACATTCGTATTAATTTGGGCTTTATTTGAGCTAATAATATCTATAGGTTGTAAAAAGACTTATTGGACCATTTAAAATTCTAAGTTTAAACTTGAAATAATATATTAAAAGATAAAAACTATGAAAAAGTTGAAGAAATATTTATAAATTACATCACAATAAATATTTTTATATATAAAATATTTTTAAAAATAGTATACATATAATATCGGGTTGGTTCGGTTCGGTTTGACTTTTTTTAGTTAAAACCAAACCAAACCAATTATAGTCGGGTTTTTTTTTCAATACCAAACCAAGTCAAACCAAACCACTAGTCGGGTTTTTTTGCGTGTTGATTCAGTTTGCGATTTGATTTGGTTTGCGGTTTGGTTTTGTACACCCCTACCTTCCTTAATGGAATATGAATATAAGGAACGAAAATAATTCAAGTATCAAATATTGCGTATAGACAACACAATAACAAATTTTAATCAAATATGAAATGAGAAGAACCATAATCGCACAAGCCTTTATTTTGGAAAACTTTCAGAAATAGCCTAACTATAGGCGAAAATAGGTTAACATAGCAACACTTTCAATAATTACAATCTGTAGCCCGCTGTATTCATTTTCGCTGGTACCTGCTGTATCAACTGTATGCAATTTACTGTATTTAATATAAAATACAAATACCATAGCTAATTAATTATTGTATTCCTCTTGCATTTTGTATTTTCACATCTCTATCTCTCCTTCAAATGTATCAAATTTATCAGTTGTATTTGTATATAAATAAGTATATGCATCATTTGTATTTTTTATCTATCATATACAAATATAAATGTATCGTTTATATCATTTGTATTTGGATTGTTCAAGTTGTATCAACGAATACAATTCATATCAACAAATATAAGTGCGCAATTCATATCAACAAATACAAGTCTATAAACAAATACAATTGTATACAAAATATATCTTTTGTATTTGAATGATGCAAGTTGTATCACCAAATACAATTTGGATTAACGAATACAAAAAACAAGCATAAAAAATACATAAAGCAACAAATGTATCCACGAATACAATACAAACCTCTTTTTTTTCTTTTGTTCCTAGAAAGAGAGAGAAAGAGAGAGAGAGAGAGAGAGAGAGAGAGAGAGAGAGAGAGAGAGAGAGAGAGAGAGAGAGAGAGAGGGGGGGAGGGAGGCAGTGAGAGAGAGGGAGAGGGGGAGAGAGGCGGGCAGAGGTAGTGAGAGAGAGGGAGGCAAAGGCAGCGAGAGAGAGGGAGAGAGGCGAGCAAATAAGAGAGGAGGAGAGGGTTTTTCAAAGTATTGCTATTTGGATACAATTTGTAATTAATAGAAACTTAAGCTATATTGGCTAATTAAGGTCTTAAGTATGCCTATATGTGTAGTTTTCCCTTTATATTTTCGCGATGTTTTATTGTGTGACCCAATAAATTCTTGAACTTAAATACTTATGTGGGTATTTATTTCTTCGAATCCCATATGTGTAGCCACATGTTTTAAGGTTAAAAGTTTTTCAAAACCAGTTGAATTTTGTTTTCCACCAACAAGAAAAGGATTTCATGTCCTAATTTGACTCGGGCATAACTGAGATCATATAATTAATTAATACTTTTGAACTAACTGTTAAGTACGGTTAAGCTAACAACTTAACTAATTATTGGAATTGTGACATGCAACTCACGAAAGATCGATATGTTTCATGCTATATTTAATATAGTTATCTTGTTAGATTACTCACAAATCATGTTGGACAGTTATGAGATTTCAGAGTTCATACAAAGAAGAGGAAGAAAAATAAGTTTCATAACTATAGCATTCAAGTCATGATTGACTAATATGCATGTTCGTGACACGTCCAATTTTAAAATCGAATTTTGAAGAAGTTTTAATAGTTAAAAGCAGCGGAAAAAAAAGAAGAGAACAAGAAAAAGCAGTGAAATGTCTTTGGTGAAGTCCGCCTGCAATTCTAATGTCGAATGGCTATTTTTTATAATAATTAATAACTAAGTTATTTTGAATAAAGAATTTTGACTTAACTAGACATTTTATCTAATTTTTTCCAATTATGTATTATATTAATACTCTATCAGCCCAAAATCTGTAAGGAATTGTGGAGTAGGTTAGATTGGACTTGATTATTGGATGAAAAGTTTGGGCTAAAGCTTAAAAGCCCATTACTGAATAAAAGAGAGAGAGAGAGAGAAGGGAGGGACCAAGTTGAAAGATAAGTTAAATATACAAGCACCATTTGGAGTAATTTACATAAAACCTATTAGTTTAGGAGCTAATTACTCTCTTGATTATTAGTTTAGTAAATTACATTTTTTATCACTTAAAAAGCATCCAGATACATGGTTTAATGTCGGATACATCGCATAAGGCATCCAGATACATGGCTTAGTCTCGGATACATCGCATGTATCCGGGTTTAGTCGCATATATCCATTGTCCGGATACATGATTTAGTTTCAGATACATCACATCCGCATATATCTGAGGGGTTACACCATGTATCCGCATGTATTTGAGGAGTTACATCATGTATTCACATGTATCTGAGGGGTTACAACATGTATCTATGTGGTTATGCATGTGTCCGTGTGGTTGCACATGTATCCGTGTGTATCTGAGTTTAATGTGGTCTATTAAGTAATTAAAATAAAGTAGTGAGAGAATTAGTAGATATGGTAAGGATGTTTGATTATTTCTGTTTAGTCAATCTAATATTGAAAATATGTAGTAGTAGCAGCTACGTCATGCATGGATCCAGGAGCGGAGCTAAGTAGATCGAAGGGGTTCTTCTGAATTCCCTTAGGCAGAAAATTACATTATTTATATATGATTAAAATTAATTTTTATGTATACAGAGTAGATATTTTACCCATTTTAACTTCTTTTTGTGTTTACTTCTTCATATTTTAACCCCCTTAATGAAAATCCCGACTTAGTTCGACTGCGGTGATGAATCCATATCATACGAGTGACGTTACCATGTATATAAAGAATAGATCGAATAAATCAATAATCTATTAAATATATCAATATATTTTATTTAAATATTTAATTACAACTTTTTTCCGATTGAGCACATATTTCATCAATGATAAAGCTTAATTTTTCATGACTCATTGATATCTCATATTTGTAGGCCACAAGAGGAAACACATTTGATACATAAACAAAGTATTATATATGCTGCGTAACACACGATCCATAATTGATTGTATAATATGTTTTTGGAAGTTGATAAGTGATATTTACGTCAATGAGAAACAAAAATCAATTGAATTTCAGTGTGAGTAATAGTGGAATTTATAATAGACCAAATTGTTGATTGTATATGCTTAAGGCAGAAACTAATTTGGTTACTATTTCATTTGAGTTGAGATCTATGAGCTCTTATGTTCCAATTTCAGGAGAAAAAATAAATTAGATGAGCTTTTATTTATTTGTCTAATAATTTTTTTGGTAAAATTTTAAAATTTACTTATTTTGTAACGTGTTTTTGAAAAAAGTAATTTTGGAGAATAGCAATTTTTATTTGACTAATCAATTTGAAAAAAAAAAATCGTCAATACTAGAGCAGAATATATACTTGGTCAAGTTCTCACAAGTGCTTTCGGAGAAAATTACTTTCTCCATTTCAATTTATGTGATGTAGTTTGACAAGACACAAAATTTATGAAATATGAAAAGACTTTGCAATAATGAAAATTATCTCTAAAATAAATTTTTTAAATAGAAAAGTACATTTTTTCTAAATAAGTGAAAATCAACATGTGTAAAATATTAATAGTGTCAATATTACTTTTTTGAGCTACTCAAAGTATTTATTTTCCCTCTCGAAAATTTGACCAAACAGCAAACACTTCAACTCTTTAAAATAAATATTTTTTAAAAAATAAATACTTTTGACTACTCAAAAGTCTGGCCAAACAAACTACTCTGTTTATTTCAAATTATTTGTTTTAGTTTGATTGGCTATCAAATTTTTTAAAAATAAATTATTATATTAAATTAAAAATATATGTAATGTACCAAAATATATTTTAATCTTATATATTATGTTTTAAACATATTATAACATTCTATTATTAAAGAGTCATCAAATTAGACAAAAAATATTCCCATTCATTCACTTTTACTTATCTATTTTGAATTTTACATGTTCCTTAAAGAATAATGATTAATATGAGTATTTTATTATAATATCCATATTGATTAATGTACATTCTTATGTTTTAAAGAATAATTTGTGAATAAGTAATTAATGTTGAAAATAAATAAATACTTTTTTTATTTTTTCTTGATATATCAAAAATAAAAAATATTTTTAAAATAATGAACAATAAAAAAATGACCTAAGCAGTATCTTATTTCTAATTTTGTGCAGTGGGACAAAAACCTTTTAAGGTTAGACTAAATCAAGGTGGACTTGTAAGTAAGCTTGTCGTACGCGTACACGTAATCTTCCATATTCCCAATATTCCAATTGAAAAACTTACTTCTATCGACGAGGTCAACTTTCCCCTTTTCAATCTAACTTATGTTTCTAATTATTCTCTTCGTTCATTTTTATTTTTAATATTTTAAAATAGGTTTTTATTTTTACTCATCATTTTAAATATATTAAAAAGATAATTTCTTATTTTTATTTTATTTTCAATATTAATATATATTCTTTATTATATTTTTTAAAATTCAAGAATATATATCGATTAATATAAATATTATAATAAAATATTTATATCACTTATTATTCCGTACAAAGTTCAAAACATAGAAGTAAGGAGGTTGTTTGGTGTGAGGGATAAAAATAAATAATTTTGGGATAAAATTTTAGTGTCTTGTTTAGTTGTCAAGTTCAGAATAACTTATCCCACTATTTATATCATAGTGATAGAATAAGTTATCATATATATATAGTAAAATAATTTAATCTGAGATAATTATTTTGAAGATAATTAATATTGAGATAACTTGATCCTAACTAAACACAGTGAACGGGGAACAGTAGCACGTGCAAAAACATTGTTAAATGAGTTTGTACTTGAAACAGTCAAGCGGACCCCACCAAGAAGATGAACCCGATTTTCACCTGCAAATTAGCTTACGTGTAATATCGTATCCACGTGTTCCTAAATTCTTGTTTGTTTATAATGAAAAATCTGAAAAAAAGAAGTTGTATACTTTCTGCATGACCAATCACCACAGCAACGAACAAGTCAATAAACGATACTGTCACGAGGTTACACGAAAATCAAATATTATTTATTTTATTTAAATATTTAAAGTAGGAGTTGGATTATTGTTTTGATTATATTTTTATAAGAAATATTTAAAATTTAAGTGTATTTTTTTAAATATAGTTTATAATGCTTGATTTCCAAAAATCAGTAAAATCATTTAACTTGACTAATTTATTTGAAACATACAATCAAATCTTCTTTAAAAGAGTAATAATTCATAATTGATATTATATATTAGATCCATATACGAGTTATTACATATTACAGTTAAGTCTTTTTATAGTCATGATGTTCTGTATGAATATTTTATGGCTACTATAAAGAGGTGTTTGTTATATTGTACACTGACATTTGACATTTAAATCTCATCCAGCCTATTACAAATAAAAATATGCAAATTATAAATAAATAATTTAATGATTTGGTGTACCAAAAAGAAGGTGTATGAATGTAAAAAGACAAACATCAGTAGTTTTTCCTCATAGAATTATGAACATTACTAATGAACACCATTCAAATATAATTTTTTCGAGGGAACCCATCGATGACCCCCTAAAGTTGGCACGACTTTTAACTTAGACACCTCAATCGAGGGTTGTTCATTTTAAACACCTCATGTAAGGGTCTGCTGTGTCATTTTGACACTTTTTTGACAATCAGCAAAACAATAAGGAGAGTGCAATACACTTGCGATGATGTGGCAAGACAACTAATTAAAAAATTAGAATACTATACTCCCCCATTTTGCATGGTTTAATTCATTCTAATGGATTTGGGCATCAATCTCATATTGCAAGAAATCCAAGAATTTCTGGGGGCACTAGCACGAGCAGAAATGGTTGAAATTCTACTGTTTGAAATAGAGTAAAACAACCCAAAATCCCAGGAGCTAATCCAAAATCTCCTTCAGGTGCAAAGCGTAAGTCCTCTCACTAAGAGCTTCTCCCAAATTCGATATTCCTTTTTATTTCTCATCAAACGAATGGCATCTTGTTCAGGTCGATTAGAAGGTGCAGAAATAGCTAGAACTGAATGCGGAAAGTATGGAAAAACAACTCGTAATGTATTTAACCAGAAAATAGATTATGCTCCTGCGAAAGTATCTACTCGTTACGGAATCTCAGGTGTCAAAGTGTGGATTTCATATAGTAAAAAAAAAGGGGAACGTGCTATATCCAAAACGTACGAAATATAGTAAATATCGTAAAGGCAGATGTAGTAGGGGTTGCAAGCCGGATAATAAAAGTGAACTCTGTGGATATCATTTAAGCATCAGCCGGAAATAATAAAGGGAGTGGATCAACTGAGTACACACATGCAAAACAGACACCCTTAGGCCCTTACTGTGGAAGCCGAAAGGATGGAGAAGGAGAAATTTCAAAGTCTAATGCAGTGGTAGATATAGAGCATATTATATGAGTTTACGAGAATTCAATAATTTTTACAGACGATCCTATATTTGATCTATGAAGGAATTCATATATATATATATATATATATATATATATATATATATATATATATATATATATATAAAATATTATAATATATTAATTTGAAATTGTTATAAAAATTTAAAAACTTTAAATATTGAATTTGGCTATGGCACCTAACAACCCAACTGGCTAGCTACTAGAAAATATTCCTTGTTGAATGTTTAATCCCATGTCTTCCTAATATCTGTATTTTACTATATCATGCATAAAATAGTATATTGGTTGTTGCATAACTTGTCTTATAACCAAATAATCTGTAAAACAACAGTGAGTTTTATGCCGTGATTAGTTCTTCATATTTTGAACTCCTTAGTGAAAAATCCTGGCTCTGCCAATGCTATGATTTACTGATAGAGATCAACGAGAATAATTCCACAAGGACACCTCAACATCACTTTCCACATGATCATCCCAGCTGAAATGACTCCCAAACAAGCATGGATTTGGTGAAAACAAACATCCTTCTTTCATGTTTGCTTGCCATTCCTCTATCCCACATGAGTTGCTATACAAAACGTTACTACTATTTTCTTCAACCACCACATTATAATCTACAATATTATTCTCTTGTGGTTCCTTCATTTCCTCATCACCAATATTAACATCAATTTCCTCTCTCGGCCCGAAGTAGGCCTCAGCGGCTGTAGCAGCCGCTTGGCGTAACTCCTTCGGGTCCGTCGATGTGGGCACTTGCAACCGCCAAGCCGAGTCGGCGAAATTGAGAGTGGCTAATTCCCCTCTAAGCGCCAATGCAGCTACGTCATGAGCGCGTGCAGCCATTTCCGCGGTCGGGTAAGTACCTAGCCATATTCGCTTTTGTTTGCTCGGCTCGCGCATTTCGCAAACCCACTTGCCGTTGTTCCTCCTCCTACCTCCCCTGTACACCGGGTGACGTGTTTCCTTGAACTTGTTCCTCCCGGCTCGTTTCTTCGGTTCGCTCGATGCTAATAGAAAAATTCCTTCATCGGAAGCTTCCGTTTTGACCGAAGAGGAAGAAATCGAGTTATTCATCTTCGTATACGTCAAATTTCAGCTTCTAATTGAATCTACTATTGCTGAGTTTGTACTCTGCAGTAGAGGAATGTGTTTATAGATTTGGATTAGGGGGGTGGGAGGGGACACGTGGATATAGGATGTGGACGCGCACACGGAGATATCGGTTTTTAGAAAGAGCAGGTGGAAAAGGAAAGAGAGAGGGTTTCTGTTTTCCTTTTTGGTTGTGGGGCCCGCTTGACTGTGTCAATGATCAGAATCTTATGAAATAAGAAAACGTTATCGGGATTCGGGTTATTAGCACGTGTGGTGATTGTTGGGCATGCATTATTAATAGTAAAAGAATGGGTCTTCTACAGAGACATGTTTCTTGTTTGAGGAAAACAAGGTTTATCGCACGTGTGTTAGGCATATATTCCGTTATATATTAGTTGATCACTTTTTTTTACATCTATTTTAAGAAATCATAGAAATTTTACAAACAAGTATGAATATTTTCAAAAAAAATTAATTAATACTTTCTTGATTTAGTAAGATGACCAACTAATATGAGACAATTATTTTTAGTGAGGTGACCAACTAATATAGGACAAATAGATTAAATAAACTTTTCTTCAAAAGGTATGAGTATGAATAGTTCAGATTTTGGGTATTATAATATGTTTGGCCAAATTTTTGGGGAAGCTAAAAATATTTATTATTTAAAATGTAATGTATTTTAAAATGTAATGTATAAAATATTTTTTAAAATAAATTGATTTTACAAGTTGTGACCAAGCATGAAATTAATCATTAAGAGCTTGAGCAAGTCTTAGGCCTCATTTGATTTCATTAAATTAAGACGTTTAAATTTAAATACACATTTGAAGATTAAAATATGTATTAAGATTTAGAATATGTCTGAATCTGAATGTACATATGAATATTAAGATATTATTTATTTCTAGATCTGAATACTGAATGATAACCCAGTTTAAACTTAATTCTATATTAATAAAATATTATAAAAAATGCATTTCAGCAGAATAAATTTGTTAAAATAACATTTTGAATATTTTTATTTTCAAAAGACTCGCCTTCTCCCTTCTTGTGCTTGTTCTCGACCTGTTTAGCAAAATATTTATAATCAATATTCTCCACATCTACGTAACTTTCGTCGAAGTACCAAATAACATAGGCTCGGTTGCTTCTTGTTACCGGTACGTTTGAGCTTAATGGGGTTCCTTTGAGACGTGTGAATCGGGCTACGAGAGTTCTCGATAAACATCAATACATCAAAAAAATATTATGAAAACTTATCAATTCAAGATCTTGAATACAATTACTACATTTTTAAAGTTATTTGATCATATCTATTACTTTACTATGATTTTAATAAATTTTCATATATAAATTGTGCTTCATATTGAAAATATTGAATTCAGATAAATTCAAAAAGAATTATAAGTACATCAAGCAATTAGAAAAAAAGCTAGAAAAGCTATGAAGAGAAACATTGAAAGTCTTCCTCTACATATATATACGCAATCTTCATTCATAATCAAATTCAATAATAGCTGGATCTCAAATCTAGTTCAGTGCGTAGATTCAAGATCAATCTATTGATTCAAATCCAAAGTTGTCTAGCTAATCGATGTTGATCGTTAGGAGAAAAATAAAAACAAGAACTATATCTCTTTAAATCTGAAATGTTCTAGAAATTGTAATAAGCAAATCAAATATTTTCTTATCTTGATTATTCTCATGCACAAATAAATTGTGTGTACACATGTTATTTACGTCTTTTGGGAGTATATACAAATAGTTAAATCATATGAAGATTCGTAGGGCCTTTAGCTAATGAGAAATGAATTGCCTCACCTCACGTCATTATCAATGACACAGTCAATGGCGGGCCTCTTTTAAAAGATACTCCCTCCGACTCATTTTATATGATTTAGTTTAATTTGATACGGATATTAAAAAAAGAAGGAAAACTTTTGAAACTTGTGGTTTAAAATGAGTCTTAGATATTTGTGTGGTTAAAAATTATCTCATTAAGGATAAAATGGACATTTTAAAGTATAATTGTTCCTAAATGTAAAAATATATCATTCTTTTTGAGACTGACTAAAAAAAAAAGAGTCATATAAACCTGGACAGATGGAGTACTAGTAATTGTCTGCATTTCGCAACATAGGAGGTTCCTTCAAAAAGGAAAGGCTCTAGGAGGGTGTTTGAATTGACTTTTTTTTTTAAGTGTTTTTGGCTTTGGAGTGATTTTTTTTATATTTAGAGATATTTGGCAAAGACAAAAGCACTTTACTTAAGACTTAAAAAGTACAAAAAAAATAAATTAAAAGCCAAAAGTTGATTGCTACCTACTTTTGACTTTTATATTAGCTTTTAGCTTATAAGTCATTTAAAAAAAAATCAATTCAAACACCCTTTAAGTCATCAATTGTCTTTCAAAGTTCTTCTGTATAATTCACTTAGATACTTTCATCGATTCTATTTTTTATTGGATACTTTAATTTTAATTAATAATATATGCCTATTAAATAGTTTTTTTGAGAATTAGTCGAAATCGGTTTAATACATAGTTATACTTTTAAACTTGTCAGAATATTTTATTTAAACACTCGAACTAACTCTTATTCTAATTGAACACCTTAACTTCTAATCACGTATTCTAATTAGACACTTTTAATTTGAATTTTGGAAAAACATTTACGCGTATTTTTGTTTGTCTATTAGATAGTTAAGTTAACGACATAAAATATGTCATATCTTTTAGTTATACACATCAATTTCAAGTAGAAAATGTTTGGGGTTTTACTGCTTATTAAGGCGAATGTATATAACTAAAGAAAATAACATATTTTATGTGGTTAACTTAATTACCTAATAGACAAATGAGAACACACGCAAAAAGAATTTATAAAATTTGAATAGAAAAAGTCTAATTGAAACACTTTATTAGGAGTTAATGTGTTCAATTGAAATAATACAAGTGTCTAAGTGAAATATTCTGTCAAATTCAAGAAGCTGATTATGTATTAAGCCGCTCAAATAAAATTATGATGTCATAATTGGTTACCATGCATGACAGTGGATGCATTGCCTAGCTGCTGCTATCTCATGGTTTTTTTAAACCAAAATCACAATGACTACTACTTGCAATCATTTCTTCATCCCTTTTGTTTTTTCATATCTAAATTATAAATACACTAACAATGTAAATTTATTATACATGTTGTCACTTAAAAATATATTGTAATTCCATATTAATATGCAGGGGTGTAAAAAATAGATTTAACTGATGAATCGAACCGATAAAAATGTTATTGGTTTATCAGTATCGAGTTATTAAATTAACGATTTTTAAACGATTTTATAATTTTTTTATTGGACTATCGATTCGGTATCGATTTTAAGGTTTTAGTTAAGGGAAAAGGACATGGGCTGACCATTTTCAAAAGAAATGATCCATGTTTGACCTATTGGACAGAATAAGGTCCTTCTCCCTTTTTATTTCCAAATTTTAGCCATTGATAGAAATAGCCCAAATTCGATTCATTTAGCCCAATTTTACAGTCTTTGTTGACTTTTTCTTTGTTTTTTTTTTCTATTGTTTTTTTTTTCGTTGCTCTTTTTTTAAAAAAAAACTTTTTTGTTGTCTTTTTTATTTCTTCTTTTGTTATTTTTTTGTTGCTCTTTTTATTTCTTTTTTATTATATAGTGTATAATAAAAGTAGTTTTTGCAACGTTTTCTCTCCCTCTCTATCACTGTTTCTGTCGTTTGCTATTTTTTTTCTTTTTGGCTGCCATTTTTTTTAAAAAAAATTGCTCTTCTACTTGTTCCTTTTTTTTTAACAATCAAATATAATTTTTAGTGGTTTTTTTCACAATATAATGAAGATAGTTAAAAATGAAGGATCGATTTTGCTTTCCCTTTTCAATTTCTTCCTTAGTAATTGGAGAATGGTTGTATAGAATGTGTATAGAAATTATATATGATATGTAACAAAAATGTATAGGATATGTATAGAAACTGTATAGAATGTGAATAGAAACTGTATAAGATATATAAATAAAAATTGTATAATTATTGTGTAGAAGATGTATCTGTATAAGATTTAAATAGAAATTGTATACTTATTGTATAGAATATGTATATATATGTATCATATATGTATTATATTATATCAATATGTAATACATTGAAGGTTGTATCAATACATTAGAAGAATAAAAAAATACAGTTATATGGTACATATATTTGCTATTAAATATGCATTGATACATTTTTTTTCTTTTGAAATTGTTAATGAAAAAAAAACTACTCTTTTTATTATTAATTGTTAAAGAAAACAACTAAAAAGCAAAAATGTTTTTTTTTTTTACAAAAAAAAAGCATGGAAAAAGAAGAAAAATGAGCGGAAAAAAGAACAACATTTTTTTAATTTAAAAAGTAGTTACAATAAAAGTTTTAAAAACAAATAAACAAAAAGAGGACATTAAAGGGGCATTAAAGTTGGGGGATAGCAGCGAAATGGCCACTAAATGGCATATTATATTTCTTGGTCATCCGTATGTCAATAGTTTGATCGGATAGTCATTTATCTCCTTCTCTCAGTAGTTAATGGTTAAACCAATAACCCAATAAAATTATATCAAAATTATATTTTTATCCATAATTATATAATAGTACTTTAGATTTTAAACATATACCCTATTGTTTTTGCATTTTATAGTTGTTGTCTTAGTATTATTGTTTTCTTTCTAAAGTCATCGGCTTGGTGAGGTTCTACCTATCAATGTTGTTTTTCTTTTTGAGAGATTGTTACCGTTGCTACTGCATTCAAGTTTGCTACTTAATAAGAAAGAAAATAAGTTTGTTTTAGTAATAACAGATTTAAATTTGCTTATGCTTGTAATTTGTATAGACTTTTATGCACGAAGATAGTGTATATATGAAGATGAAAATAAGAAAAAGAAAAAATAAATTATAGGAGCATTTTTTTATCGGTTGAACCGAAAATCGAACC
Source organism: Jaltomata sinuosa (assembly GCA_003996215.1). Classification (NCBI taxonomy): domain Eukaryota; kingdom Viridiplantae; phylum Streptophyta; class Magnoliopsida; order Solanales; family Solanaceae; genus Jaltomata; species Jaltomata sinuosa. The sequence goes on from QJPP01007264.1 coordinate 446,025, forward strand.
GTTAAGGCCCAAAAACCGATTAACCAAAAATCGATAATGAATATCTTATTGGTTTGTGTATCGATTTTGCATATTTACAAATCGAAAATCGATAAATCGATCGGACCGTTAATATACAAAACCAAACCGAACCGACCGATGCGCACCCCTATCCCCTATTAATATGTAATCTGCATGCACATATTTATTGCTTACTCATAGTTATATGGTATTTATTTCTACTTTAATTTTTAAATTACTATAATTAAATTTATAAAATTAATAACAATGTCGGATGGTGTAGTACATAAATCTTTTAGCACAATATAACTCGTTAAACTATGTTTTTTTTCCTATGTTGCCAATCCATACATTGAGTATAATTAAATATTTGTAGTTAACTTTAAAATGACGTGATGTAGAACTTTAGCGTTAAGTCATTGATGACTCTTTGAAGTTGTACACAAAATTTATTTTGACACTTTATTTAAGACGTGTTCCAATGAAACATTTATATTAGTCAAAACTTGTACTTTGGCCGTCAAAGAAATCCCCATAACGTTGCCACCCCTATTTCTGTATTTCACCTTCCACTCTATTTTATTTTTCAACTGGTACAAAGATCATCTTCCCCGTACTTCAAAATGAATTTTGTGGACAATTTTAAGGAATTGTCGATGACTTAAACCTCTTCTTACACCTCATACCTCAGTATAATACAATATTGTCGAAGGTCATTTGCACTTTTGTCCTTATTTGTGCTGGTTTTTTATTTTTATTCCTCATAATAATTTTTGTTGCGGGGCATAAGATTATATTTATGTATCATAATATCTCATAAGCTTTAAAAGGACAAAAGTTAAAGATCAAACGAGCATAAATTAAAGTGCAATTTCAACTATTGCCTGCAGACGTAATTGGGCATCTCTAAGTAACAGGCCTGTTGAAGCTTAGAAGTTGGGCCTACTCATCTGAATGGACCAAATCAACTCCAACAGCCAAACTAGCTAGAGGAACTTTCGTTAACAACAACTAATAGAAATTTAATGAGGCTTTCACAGTAATACTTTGCCTAATTATATAACATAACAATAATTTTTATAGCAATTGTATAATCTCGACATGCAAATACAAATAGAGTAATTTCGGCATATAAATACAAATCCATTAAAGTAATCTCGCCATACAAATATAAATCAATAAATCTTGGCATACAAATATAAATATGTATTGTATATTTTGCAAAATTTCGACATACAAATACAAATACAGTTGAGTGTTGATTGAGAGAATGACATACAAATACAAATAACAATAGTTTTAAACCCTCTGCTGCAAAATTTAATTGAATTAAACTGTTGCTATAAAGTGTAATTAGGCATGATTGTCTGGTACATTAGGTAATTTTTCCAACTAAACTACTCTACAAGACTACAATGATCAAAACTGATGCTTTCTACAAATAAAATAATAATAATAATAAAGAGAGTAGTGGGAAGCAAGTACTCTTCCACCAATAACTCTAATAAACAATCTCCATAAACCAGATTTCTGACTCATTCTTCCTTTTTTGCTCTAGATCTTACAGGTTTTGCTGGTTGTATCACTTTACCAAGCAGGATCACTAGAATTGGTACAATACTTCCAATATAGTATACACTTCCATAAGCAGTAAGTGTTTCATGCAGGCTTAGTACCTGTAAATAAGAAACAAGAAAACAATTGTCAACTTTGTGTCAAAGATTTTAACTTTAATTATACTCCTGACTCATTTTATATGACAGTGTTTGACTGGCTACGATGTTTATGACCGAAAGAAAGAAAGACTTTTGGCACATACAAAAAAATATCCCTGTGACTTATGATTTTAAACATGTCATAATCTATGTTATGTAAAACGAAACAGAGGGAATAGTAAACATCATTCCAACAAATTAATAGGCAACCAACCATGAATCCAACAGCTGAGTAGTTGAGAACCAGAAGTGTATATACAAAGTTCATGAATACAAGCATCTTCTGAAACTGAGCACTACTTGTAGCTTGCTGCCATCTATAAATGACTGCTCATAGACAAAGCAATATTGTATTAAACCATAAAAAAAAAAGGGGGGGGGGGGGATTCCTGTGTTAGCAGGGTCCGGGAAGGGCCGCATCCCAAGAGGTGGGATGTGGACAGCGTACCCTAAATATGACTGATCTAGCTAGCAAGGTATAGTTTTAATTAAGTACCTCTTGATCCAGCAATCATCAGAACAGACTGAACAAAGAATATAATGTAGCCAGGATATAACCCCTGCATTGTAACACAATAAACTTTAGTTAGACAGGATATTGCTTAAAGAACTACAGGCAAATCAGAATTGCTTTAGCTTAAAAAGAACAGAACATGGCAGAGTATCTTTATCCATGTTCAAGACTAAATTAACATATGTTCTAATTATGGTGTCAAATGGGCGGGTCATGTTTTCATGGGCTAATTTTGTGTCGCCCCTAGTCCAAAGTATCTATCACTTTTCATTGAGTACTTAATTTTGGATTTTTGAGCTGAGAAGTGTCAAGTATAAAATAGAAAACTCTCCTTTCTATTGTGTTTTAGCATTACAGAAGTGGCAAAAGTTTAGGAGGACAAGTAGGGATGTCAACATTGTGGCTTGAAATCAACGGTTTTATGTAGCATAAATGAATTTGCAGAGGCCTATATTAAAATATATAAAGTGAGAGGACTTGTATTTCTATAGTTACAAAAATACATGAAAAGAAATCGACTTTAAAAAGAAATACAGAGCTTTATAAAGTACTGTAAAGCTCTAAAATTCTGATGTGCCACCATAGGCAAAATCGATTTTTGATGCATAGTTGAATAAATGTTTGTTCATACAAGTTATAGTTCCATGAAAATTCATCTGGAGAAGATTATATGTTATCATATGAATCTTTCATTAGATAAATTGCAGAACAGATTATGTGATATCCACTTACATGCCATACAGCACTAATAGTTTGTGTGACCAGCAACTGGACGAAACTAGGCTTCCTTCCCTTCTGTATAAGCCTCTCATATACATCTACAGGAAAATACAGATCAAAAAGAAGAGATTTGATCATAAAATAATTGCATCATGCTTAACTTTGTTACGAAGTTATACATTCACTAAAAGATGATGGACAAATCATAGAAGTTTGTTTACATCAGTTTCCTGGAAAATACAACGCATGCAACACAGCAAGTACTTCCTGCGTCTCATTTTATATGGCGATGTTTGAATAAACACAACATTTAAGGGAAAAGAAGAAAGACTTTTGGAAAACATCAAAAGTGCACTTTGGCCTTGTGATCTTAAAACATGTTACGACATTTCTATAGCTATAAAGTAAGTTGGGATAAAATGAGAATTTTAAAATCAAAACTTTCTAAATATAGAATTGTGTTATTCTGTTTTTATTCTTTTTATAACAGACTAGGAAAAAGAAAGTGTCAAGGGAGTAGGAGTAACATAGCTCACCAATTCTTCACATTGTGTTTTTGAAAGTATCACAGCAACAAAATGACTAAAAAGAGAGATATTCTTACAGTGCCTCAACCAGGTGCTAACTTGAATGTTCCATACAAGCGGTATCTGAACTGAGCTCTTTGCAAGCTCAACACCCAATATGTCTACATTTTTAGCACGATCCCATCGTGGTTTTGGTGGATTAGCCATGTCTGCCCAACCACTGAAACCAAATCCAGATATGATGATAGCTACTTCTGAGATTGACCATATGAAATAATATTTACACCGTGCAGTAAAGCTAGCCATATATTGGTAACTCAACCGCGTCCAGAAACCCCATTCCTGGTACACTGGGTCCAAGAACTTAGAAATTGGGAAAAGAGGCACCAGATAGATATACAATCCCATACATAAAGCAGCTTGAAGAATAGCTCTTAACGTTGCACAAAAAGGCGATGGTTGTCCTTTGTCTGAAGGTTTCCAGATCTGCAAAGGACTTGCTTAGTTATTGTAATGAGATGAAAAGGGGCAGAATCAATGGCATAGTAGAATTCTGCAGAAGCAGTCTTAGCATATTGACACAATTCGCATTACAAGTTTGTTTGGGAATGCAGTGGTTTAAGGATTTACTCTCGTCTTCGGGCAATACCAACATTTTATATATAGACACATTGTTTTTCAGAAATATGTAATTTACACACATAAAAGAGAGATACGAATGGTGTCGGATGATACCCTTTGACAGAACAACAATACAATGATGATATGAACTTACACCATTTCTCTCTGTCCATTCAAGGTAATCCTTTATTTCATAAACTGGACCAGCAAAATGACTTCCACAACAGAGACAGTAACCAAAGTACTCAAGTAACGATGGCAACTTGAGCAAACGATTTTTCTTTTGCGCCTCACGCAAATCTTCATCCTTCAATAGTCCATCTTGGTAATTGATCACGCTTGAAATTATTTTCAGCGAAATCACCATTAGAGCTCCTAAAATTTTAGAAAAGAGAACCATTTAAATCAATGTTCAGTAAGCTAAACATGAAAACTGAACTACGTACACAAATGGAAGTATTGTACCCATAAAAGCAAATGTGAACACTATCAACAGTACAAGATACAGAAGTGAAAACAAAATACAAGGAACAGATCATAATGATAAAGTATATTCTTAGCTGGATGATCACAGTTTTTTCAACCAATCTGCACTAAATCAGCTTGCTGAATCCATAATTTTGTTTCGTGTTTTAAAATCAGTAGATTTCTACATATCAACAATGTCTGAACTCAACATTATTGAGATTTTATTTTTCTGTTTATGTGAAATATTTTCGATCTAAAGAAGTATCGTATGCTTCATTTGTCTCAAATGCCAAGTGGATTGAACACATTGACGAAAATTAAAGGAGTTTGAGACAGTGATTTGTTTTGTTATGTTCAAAAGATGAAACCAAGACTAGGACAAAGACGAAGTACGTTCTTACCCGTAGCATCCATTCCTCCCTTTTTCCATGCATCCCCGCTCATGTAGTACACATGGCTGCACCGAAAAGTTTGAATATTATCATGGTGTTTAAAAGGTTTTCATTCACAGAATTATAAAAATTTCCACTAGCATACTGAGGAAATGATTCACCTTGCAAACAGTTCATACTGCAATAATAACATCAAATGTCTGCTAAAGAACTAAGCTTAGCTTTTCCTCATTAGAACAAGATCAACATAAAAATACAGCTCAAAATTACCTCAAACTTTGTTCTAGTGGTAAGAGCTTACTAATGATGCACGAATTATGCGCATGTCATGGGTTTGAACTCCGTCACAAACAAAAGAGTAATATATTTAAGTGGAGAAGGACAGAGAGGCGGACCAACGGACGGAACTAGAGGGGTGAAAAGGAGTTCATACTGCATATCGAGTTTGGAACTTTGAGCTGTGAGCCACTGACCTTCCAAAATTTATCAGCCAAAAAAATATACAGCTCAAAATAAAGGAATAATTCCAGAATTAAATGGGGTATTGGTCACCATCAGGTTCAAGACAACGAGGATAATGTATTAGTTATTGTTGAAGAGTTCCACATCCTATGGAAAAGGGATGGGTGATCTGCTTATATGAACTTGGGCAATGCCTCTATTTACGATTATACTGTGAGCCTTAATCAAACAGAGATCCCAAAAGAAAATAATGTTAGCATAGAATGAACATACCATCCAATAAGATATCCAAAAGCAAGGAAGAAAGTGATGATCCCACAATAAGGCCGGAAGAAAACCATTGAACCATAACCCAAAAGCATTGGCACCAAAAAATGAAAATTTGACGACAATCCAAACGAAACATAGGACAGAATAGCACCTGATAGGGCAGCATAGAAATGCCTACCACTGACACAAGGAACAAATCGATGAAGAAAACTGACAGGAATGGTCGAAACGAAACAGAGCAAGAAACGGAGTACCGGAATCGATACTCCGATCGCCAACGCCATTGATTCCATCTCCGGCAAACTCATGTTTTGTAATTAAAAAAATATACGTACAAATTTTGTGAATCTTGCATATACAACAATGGTAAAACAAGAGAAAAGAAAATGAGATGGATAGGACAAAAAAGAAGTTAGTTATTTAGTGAATCAGATGTGAGATACGTGTAGGCACTCGTTTGGTTTCCTTTTTAATCAAACGGAAATTGATTGCAATATTTTCATAAATATATCGTTTTTAAAAACTAATTATATTTACATAGACCAAAAATTCGCATAGTTTCTTTTTTGGAAAAATTACCCTGTATGGCCTTTGGGGTAAAATAACTTTAAAATTTACCGGCGCTCACCCATTTCTCCTCCACCACCGTTGCTGCCTGAGCTTACCGGTGAGGTCATCGGAGCTCCGGCGACACCAGCTCCATTTCCCTTTCCTGCTCCGCCGAAATCACCCACTCACCACCACAAAATCCGATCAAAAAACAGCAACAACCACTCCCGCAAACGACCGAAAAAACCCACACAACCAAATCGATTGGATCCACAACAACAAAACCAACCATCGACCCCAACTCCAGCCGAATCTCATCACTCCAGTGAACTAAACAGACAACCACCACCACTTATTCCTCGAATCAACACCAATAATTTTGTATAACAGTCTTCTTCATCGAAATTTTGTATAGAGCTGCTCATGTCTATCAATTTTGTGCAATAAGCAAAGTGACACAAATGGATGGAGGAAAAAGACGAATCTAGTAATGGGAGAAGGGGTTATTGTGTATAATGGTGTGTAAGGTGTATAAATACCTCTTATACACTTATTATTTGTATTTATACATATATATATATATATATATATATATATATATATATATATACATATATTTGTGTATAAACTTGTATAAAGTTGCATAAAATTGTATATCGCGTAAAAATTGAATTATGCGGGTGTAATTAATTTTATGGGTCATGTAAATATAAATATTTTTTTAAAAGGTATACTTTTGAAATTATTCCTTTTTTTCACAATAGTGTTTATACATGTTTATACAATATAATACATCTTTATATAACATTATACCCTTATTATAGACAAATATATAGATTTGTATAATAGTATATAAGAAGTGTTTATGCACACTTTTATGTAGGCTATAAATGTAATTATGAATGTATAATAGTGTATAAGAAGTGCTAGTTAAAATGAGAATAATATTATACAAAATATTGTGTGAATTGTACTATTATGATTGAACTTATTTAACCTTTCATATGGACACGTGTATTGCACTGTACTAGCCCTACTTTTATTCCATTTTGGGGGACATTTGTTAGTCTCAGTTTACTAGTTGACATCGTGAATATGATGAGTAGCATGTTCTTACAACACAAAGTTAATGCATAGCCGAAGAACCGCCTATGGAAAAGTGGATTGTGGATCGAAAAAGTTGGTCTATTTTATCTCAATGCTTTTTCCCTTGATTGATTTTATGACGAAAAAAGGAAGTTAGTTAAACATGAATTTTTTGGATAAAAAAATGATTTTCTGTGAATAAAAATACTATTCTCTCAGTTTCAATTTGTTTGAGTTACTTTTTTTTTTCCAGAAAAATGTCTCTTTCCATATTTAGCAACTCTTCAATTTCAACTTTCCACCTGACATGTTTAAGACCACAAGATTAAAGGGTAATTTGATATATATTTGACATATCTTTAATTTCTAACCACAAAATTCAACATCTTATTTACTTTCTTAAATTTCGTGTCAAGTCAAAATAGGCCAAACAAATTAAAACGAAGGGATACTATTTTGCGTACTTAAATACTATTCAATGGAGTTTTATAGTTTCTTTTAAAAAGGAAAAAAATAAATTCTTAAACAAAAAGGCAACACCTAAAACAAAATTAAATCAGTAGTATTAATATTCAAATACTTAAATTCTACCATAATTCTATATAAACTAACTAAATTACCATCAATATTACATTACATTACACATATATATAAGCCAACAACATGAGTACGAACACAGCACTGAATGGTTGTACCAAAGGTATGGTTAGTTTGGTAATTTGACTCATTACTTTTTTAGTAACGTGTATATTTCATGTCAGTGATATATCTGTGTTCCTTTGTGCTGATTTGTGTGTGGAAGCATTAAGAAAAAGGAATTGATGCGGACTGCCTCTTATCTTCCTTGTTCCTTTCCATTTTAGTTTTTAATTGGATTTGTTCTACCTTCTTCTTCCAATCATTCATGTCTAATGTTTGTTTCTCTCTCAATCTATGTCTCTATGGAATTATCCATTACATTGGTATATAAGAAGACTACGGAGTTAATCAAGAATAATGTAAACGTCTCATGATTAGAATCCCGTGTTGACTATTTAATAAATTAGACTCAAGTTTTGACCATTCATAAGCTTCCTACTTGCTCCGCTCTGTTGGTTTATCATGTAAACTCCTAACTATTGTTTTTCCCCTAAAATATGCAATTCATGCCTACTTATTTTGTTCCTCTGTTGAAACAAGAAATCACAAGAGAAGGGAAAATCATTATTTAAATGAATTCTCTCAGTTATGCTTGACTATCAAGTTAATTATATGATTCTCCTGGTTTTGCCTTGGTCATTCTTAATTTTTTCTTCTCTATGAAAAGGGAAATTAATTGTTAACATTTTACATTTTCAAGTGGCGGACATATATAGCTGAAAGAATGGATCAACAAGTAGTGGTTCCGTCACTTCGGTAGGGAATTCGCGATGCCATCTCTATGGTCTTGTTGTTGATGGTACCTCACAGTGGGGGAGCTCCCCAAGCATCCTACGAGGGAAGAGCAAATTCACTAGTCCTATCGATTATCAAATCCCTCTACCTTTGTGAAAGACATCAAGCTTACACATAAAGGAGAAAGGTACAAGTTCTAATTCAAAATGTCTCTTTGCTTCACATACAGCATACACTTTTCTTGAGTAGAGTTATTGAGTTGCTAACAAGTTAACACGAGATATTATTTGAAAAATGAAACTTCATTGTTTCTCAATCCTTAAATTATTCTAGCGTCTTTCTTCTAAAGGTTATTAGCCATAAAGAAAAAGTGTACAGTAGATGCGTTTTGCGTCTCCCAACTGACGATGTTGATTTAATTACAAGTGGCAGCTACTGGTCTGCTTCAAATATTGATGAGCACATATGCTTATAAGGAATTTTCGACTCTTGCCAGAGAAATAAATGACAGCAGCTGAGCATGCTATGGAAAACGCAGTTTAATATTCTGTGACCACCAACATATCGGTGTGTTCTCTCCTACATCCAAAGATTTTCAGCAAGTCCAAGGATCCTATATAGTGGATCTGGTCTGCATATTCGCATTCCTCCTCCCCTCTAACTTTGTCGTGAATTACATAGTTTATGTAGAATTGTTATGTATTATCTGCCACTACTTAATAAATTGTTCTATAGACAACAGCCATTGGTTCAATTGGGGCAGTTGCTGTCAATTTGATTGCTGGAGGAAAGCCTGTTGCGGCTTGCGTTGGCATAGCAGCTAGCTGAGTTTTTAGATCCTTCTCACCGCAAGATACTAAGAGGCCTTGAGGTGCTTTCATTCATCTGACTTTGCCTGGTTATGTAAATTTTTTTTCCCGGTATCAGCTTTTTCCAAAGTACTCAAAAATATGATTGAGTTTAACTTAGATATCTACCAATTTTGGAACTTCAAAATATCCTAATGCTTATTTACCAGTGCTGATTTCCCAGATTTGTATTTACGTAGACTGGACTACATCAACGTTATGAAAATTGAGGCTTTTCTCATTTTTGGAAAGACATCTGTCTACCATTTCACTTCTAACGAACATCTGGCTTCCATTACACTATTTGTAGATGTCATTTCTTTGGCCTTTTCGTGTTCCCTCTTCATTCCCCATTCCCTTTCTTGCATCTTTGCTATGTTCTGTGTTTTTGTTTAGAGTTCTGCGGGATTTTTAATTTTGTTACAAAATTTCAATAATTAAATTTCCTTAAGAGTTTTCCTTTATGAGTCTATTCTGTTTATGTTCTTCTTTCATATAGATGATGTGATTTAGGTTTGTTAGTTATCAAAAACACCTCCTTGAAAGAAGATGTCCTAAAACGCTAGATGATGTAACTGTACAAGCTTCTTTCAAAGTGTACGACTTTCTGGATGTAGTGATGATACTTGTACATATGGATCTTATATATATCGTATAATGAATTGTGGGAGAAGACACTAGGATGGCGAGGAATTAACAGAGGTGCTTTGAACTGGAATGCAAAAGTACAATGGCAGTTTCACAAGTTAAGGGAGGAAGTAACATTGCAGCAATTTTTAGGATGTCTTTCGCATGCTGTGTATATACAAGGTATGGATGCAGAGGAACATAAGGCTATTTCAGAAGCAGAAGATGACAGTTGATGCTTTGATGAAGCAAGTAGTACAGGATATTCATTGTTGTGATGCTAAGCATGTTAAACTGCAGGATAGGCTCCATAGTTTAAACGGCTACCCTTGGAGCTTTTAGTGAATCTAGCACTGCTTGTGTAGGATGAATGGAAGCACAAGTCGAGGGCTGTCCAGGCTTGTTTGATTGATGCTTTGTAATGCTCTACTTGGCAATAAAATTCTTTATTTACCCGGGAAAAAAAAGGATGTTTTCTATTTTTTCGATGATTTGGTTTTGTGTATAGCTTGCAGAAGCGTTGAATGAAGACTTTGTTTCTAACTTACTTGCTCATCCCTTTCACTAATACACACAGCTTGAAATAAATTGATTCCCTGCAATTTGTGGTTTATATAGCTGAATAACTTTCAGCATACTTTATTATTTGCATAGAACAGATGCACGGGCCATGCCCCTCTAGTATATATATAAACTAACTAAATTAGAGAGCCAAAAACTTTCAAGTCTTGAACAAGCTAAGGATAGACCACTGTATTGTGTGACTCCTAAAGTCCTAATCAAATAAGCTAAACATGGCCTCATCATCACTCTCCTTTTATTTCCTCCTTCTTCTTGTCATGAGCAGAAAGTGCAGTGACGGCATCATTATCGTTAGTAGGAGGAGCAACAGCAGCAACAGCCTTGGTAGAAGTTGCGGTTCCGCCACTACCAACGTTCATGACAAGTTCATTCACGTTCATCTTTTGACAAAGTTTTGCAAAAAGGCTAGGCCAGTACGATTCCACCTTTAAATTTGAGGCTTTTATAAGTGTACCAATTCTCTCCACACTGATAGGAATGCCATCGTCATGAAGGATCAAACAAGCATAAGTACAAGCAAGTTCACCAATGAAAGACATCTTTTGGTCAAGCCGTAGTTCCTGTCCTGGGAGAAGTGGAAGGAGTTAGGAGGATGGAGTTTAATATGGAGAAACTCTTGCCATCCAAATTTTGATTGAGGGAAGGGAAATTTTTTATATGGAACTTATAAACTTTGTGGGCTATTTATAGAGTATAATTTATTGCTACTCCCATCCTATTTCAATTAAGTTAAAAGGAAAACCAAATATAATACGTTTAGTTGAAAGAAAAAAAAATTATACGATTCCATGTAGGTCAAGGAATTAATTTTTTTTAAATTTATTTTGGGAAGAAATAAGGATTAAAAGCTTAAAACCAAATACTGTATATTATTGATTTACATCAGGAACATACTCTACTATTTTAACTTAAAATTGTGTTTTAATGAGTAAAGTATCAAAAACACACCTAAATTATTTTTTTTTTTGAGTTTCATACCTAAATTATTGAAAGAGTGAATTTCATACATAAACTATTACTCATTAGTTTGAGAAACACACTTTAACACCAACTGAACCAAATGTTTGTATATAAATACATTTAGGCACGTCTAACCATTAAATTGTCACCCCCAAAACAGAGGGCAGACAAGAACCATATGGCCACCTGCTTTACGAGCAATCTATGACATAAATGAAGTCACCAACTAATAAACGAGTGGAAAACTAACATATGATACATATATATATACCACAGAGTCATTTGAACAAAAACTGTACAATACGATACTAGATAATGTCTAGGAAGCCTCTAAAGAGTACAACATACTATACTACTAATACCTAGTCAGGACAGGCCCCGACATACCCAATTAGAGATCTATACACATACTGGCTCCAGATGGAAACGAAGCTCACCAAAATATCAGTTGAAGACGCAAGAGACCCTAATGCTGATGTCTGCTCTCCTGTGAGCCTGACCCTGTATTTATAAGAAAATACAGTGCCCCGAACGTAGGGACGTCAGTACATATATAACATGTACTGGTATGTAAAGCAGACAGAATAACAAGTAGACAGATATGGGGGCTCATGTGAATCAAATGTCAAAATGAAAGAATTATGAGCATACAAATGATAGACGTACAATATGAAATCGTAACCTATGCACGAACCTTACTAGTTCTTCATATTACGTTCAAAGAAGCATTCATTATAATATAGCCCCTATGGCTTGCCTAGGTGACGTACTTACACTATATTCAATACAAATGATCATGTGATGGCTTACCGAAGGCGATCCAAGTCACATGTAAAGCATATGTTGCTCAAGTACTTATTGCTATAATTTTATACACATAATATAATCGCGGTCTGATATGAGGTATGCCCTTTAAGGGATCACTATAAGGGTTTGCCCGCAAGCCACATATGCCATGTATTGGCTCGAGTCAGGAGAAACTAGTGCATGACGTTTTAGCTGACTCCAAATACAAATAATGCCACAAGGGCGGGTACGCCACAATGTTCGGGCTCACTATAAGAGTCTGGTCTCAATTCTGTGCACAAAATAGCGTCGTGCAGGTGTGTCAAGTAGAACCTATGAATACCCTCCCGTCGCTAACTTTTATCAAGTAATGACCTTAAAGGCATATGATATATGATTTATGATAACAATCGTTCAACCATTCAAGTAAGATCTCTATATGATACCTAACTTACCGAATATGATATCACCATCCAAATAGTAGTTCTTACTTTAACTTATGGTCATATCAAATAGGTTATTGCATAAGCTAGTGTAATTATGCTATAGCCATTTATTCTGTTTATAATGCATGACATATATATAAGACCATATCAGATGAATTCTAAGGATCTCAAGGAAAGACACTTACGATCATGTGAAATATTAAGAAAGTTGACGCGAAGGGAGTAATAAGAGTCCATGTAAGCTTTAATAATTAAATAAGGGAATAACGTATAAGGCAATTAAAAACTTTATTTTCGTTCTTCACATAGGCCATTTGACCTTTATAGAGGGAACATGTGACGTAGGGTGATGCCTTACGGCGAAGAAAGTTTTAGCTCCACATACCTCGGGTACTTTCCTAGCTAGTAGTGGTACCACGAGCTTCCAACAATCCAACACACCTCGTGTAGCCCCTACGCGATCAACTCAATCAACTACGTATACGAAGCATATGTGTATTCATCAATAATCCATTAATTCTGCATGTTACCTGTTGGACGGGTGGTAAGGGTTCGTCTATCTAGGTGATTAGAGTAGGCGCCCGCACGACCCGATAGGTTGGGTTGTGACAAGAAACCTCACTCCACCAAGCTAATGACATGACAAATACAATTAACTAAAAATTAGATGTATAAAAATATACAAGATTGCACATTTGCACCCATTTTAAAAATATACTGCCATCCAACATAATATATTGCACATTTGCACCCATTTTAACAAAAATAATTTCGCAATAACATTTTTACACTTGATATACAAGATTATACAATATTATATATTTATTGTAAAAATATATTAATAGTATATGAAAGTGTATAATTATGTATAAAAAATATTTATATATACTTGACGATATTATATAGAAAGGTAAACTACATAAAACACAAAAGTATAATAGCTAATTACAATTCGTATTAAGAGTTATAAAAATTACAAAATCTATCAGATTTTTCTTCTAGATACACATGTTGGAAAAATATATCTCAAATATGCGCAAATTAGATTTGATTTATTTTTGAAAGTATTTTATTTTGTAACTAAATCACATTAATTTAGGCAAAAATCAAGGGTAACATGTATCTTAATTGTGTAACTTGGTTAATTTTATTTTATTACTCTTTAAAAGAATAAATTAAAATTTTAATATTTATTAAAAATTTCATCTAGTGTATCCAATATTAATTTGATATGTCCAATAGCAATTTTATACAATGTATCCAGATACATGTATTTGGTGTCAAATATGTACGGATAAATACATCAAATATTTGTGATTCACAATGATTCTTTGTATCTGTGTTTTCACAATGGATCTATGTATCACAATTTCATAGATTTGTTTAAATTGAGTGTATCTGTATCCAGAATCAATTTGACATATCAAGTATCAATTTCATCTAGTGTACTCAGTATTAATTTAATCTATCCAGTATTAATTTCATATAGTGTATCTAGATACATATACCTGATATCAAAGATATATGTATCTATTGGTGTCAAATATGCACGAATACATTAATCAAATAAGTCAGTATCCAGTATATCTGTGCATAGATATATACTTAGAAAAAGAAAAAAATATATAAATACACATACATAGATGCATAAATACAACTAACAGATTTTCTTATGTCCTACCGTCGCCGAAACTTTTATACATGTAATTGTACATAAATACGTACTTAGACAATACCTAAATGATACACATATGTAGATACAACGTAAACCCGAAGTATGAAGTAAAGATCTAATCCCCCCACCCACCCCCCACCCCCACCTCAAAAATTAAATCCAACCAATCTTTATTCCAAGCAAGTTTAAAAAAAAGAGAAAAAATCATTCATATACCACACTAGTTCTAAGAAAAACCAGCACAGAACTACTGAAATTCATACAAAAAAATATTTTACGAACGATTCAAAAGGGGACACTCCCAGAAGAGAAAATGAAAACCCTCTTGAATTGCAACAATGAACAAGGAAAATAAGAAGATACCCAAAAAAAATTGATCGGAGCGTTTGTTGGAGATGGAGAGATAAACGCGACCAGATATGTGGAGGTGGGCGGTGGTGGTTGAAAGAGCGAAAAGAGAGAGGGATTTAGGGGTGGCGGCTGAGGTAGGTAAAAAATTATTAGATTTAGAAGTTGTTTTGATGAAAATAAAAAGTATTTGATATTTTAGCCTATAATTATGCAACGTGTATCTAAGGTTTAATTATTGAATTTTGATTGAAAATTAGAAAGATATGATATATTATGTAATTATTTTAAACTATTGATATGTTATGTAGATATAAAAGAAATACTTGACTAGCTATGTAATATTGCCTACAAAACTATATAATACTATACAAATTTATATAAAAATTGAATTTTATCTCCTACAAACTTAAACCCATTAAAATATTACCAAAATAGCTCTAATCTTTATTTACTTTAAATGACATTTTTAATAGGATTCCTTTTTAATATATTTCAATTAGTAATTTGCAAGGGCGGCTCTAAGGTAAGGCAGGTGAAGCCCTTGTCTTAGGCCCCCAATATCTAAGGCCCCAAAAATATAAAGTAGTGTTATTATAATATATAATGTATATATAAATTTCAAAATTTAACAATCTTTTAAATTTGATAAATGTAGGATTGAGTGAGTTAATAGATAATTTTTTTTCTCATTAAATAAAATATATATTTATCTTCTCATCAATTCTATTTTTTTTTTCTTATAATCATTTTTCATTTTTTATTTTTATCACGATTTTACTTTCTAATTTCAACTCAATTTTTTTAATTTAGCTTTTCATATTTGTCAAATTTAATTAATAAGCAAATTCTTTTGTGTTTCATTTTCTTTTAACTAAGGAATTCCAGAGGTGAGTGTCGCAAAGTTCAAAACTCGATGAATATATATGGGCTCACTTATTTATTATTTTCATTTAATGCCATATTTCTATATTAGAGGAGAGAGTTCAATATCATGACATGCGCCTAACTCATACACTATGCATTTCACTCTCACTACTAAATCAAAGTTATGTAAACTTTTTTTATCTTATTTTTTAAATGAATTTTATGAAAGAACTTTAAAGGTATTTTAATTTTAGTTCATCAATTTGGTTGTGATCACTTCCCCATAGACGTGTTGTTCAACCAATGTCGTTCACTTTTGATAACTGAATGATATATTTACTGTCTTTAATGTTTTTGTCATTATTGTCTTATCTTAAATCACACTCTATAAAATTTGATTGAGACTGTCAAGGGTGAAAGACTGGCTCAAGGGGAAGCTAGTAAATCCTTAATTTAGGCCCCAAATTTTTTTGTTAGTGAATCATTTGGTTGTGATCACTTCCCCATAGACGTGTTGTTCAACCAATGTCGTTCACCTTTGGTAACTGAATGATATATTTACCGTCTTTAATGTTTTTGTCATTATTGTCTTATCTTAAATCGCACTCTATAAAATTTGATTGAGACTGTCAAGGGTGAAAGACTGGCTCAAGGGGAAGCTAGTAAATCCTTAATTTAGGCCCCAAAATTTTTTGTTAGTGAATCTTATGATTTTATTTTAGTTTAGATAATATTAAAATTTGCCGAAAAATAAAAAAAATACAAAAATATTGTTAAAAAGGAAGAAAGACTGACTTTTTACCCTTCAATAAAAATATTTTAAAACTTTAAATTGAACTATTTAAATTCTCATATTAGTAAATATTATTTTATACAACAATATCAAAGGTAATTATTGTAAATATATGTCTAACATCTTATTTATTTAAATTATCTCTTACTAGTATAAAAATATTATTATAATATGATTTAAAACTATTTTGTTTACGAATATTATACTTTAAATAACAAGTATGAAAAAGTGATAGCATTAACGCTTTTTCACGTGTGTGTATATATATATATATGAAATATAGTACCAAATGATATATAAGACTCTTATAAAAATTTAGTTTTAGGCCTCTAATTTTATTGAGTCGCCCTTGTTAATTTATCAAATATTTTAGCAAATCATGGAACCCATTTTGAGTTTTCAAGTTTTAAAAAACTCATAACAATAAAATAAATTAATTTTTACTTTAATTTATCCATTAATGTTTAAATTTGTGATGCTAAATATAAATATCACTCTTATAGGCACAAAAGGTTGAAAATTGTGATCACGAATTAAAATAATATTGTATTTTTTAGGTACTTCATAATATATATATATATATATTATATATGCAAAATGGGTTAAATAGGCTGAAATCTAAAAATAAGGATTTATTTTGGTTATAAGCTTGACACAAGTGATAGAGCGGAAAAATCTCCGTTTTAAACTCATTGCCACCCATTGGAACATCAAATATTATTTTAGTGCTACAATTATTAAACTCCAATTTTTTTTAATATAAATAAAATACCTATTTGTTCATCAATAGACAATACTAATATTTAAAATAATATAATAATAACAATAACATATTTAGTATAATCTTATAAGAGGGGTCTGGATAGGGTGATTTGTACACAATTTTAACCCTATTTTGTGAAGGTAGAGAAGTTGTTTCCTATAAATCTTCGGCTCAAGTAAATCATATCAAAAATCAAGCAAGTAAAGCAAATACAGTAGAAACAATAAACAATATGATCACTAAAGCAAAGAAAACAATAGGTAATACTAGAATCAAAGAAAATATCATATGAGAGTAATAGTAACAATACTAAATATGGAAACTAGACAATACTCGAGTACTTACTAACCTTCTACCCTAATTCTCGATCTCCATATCTTTCTATCTAGGGTTATGTTTTTGGTAAGCTGCAGGTGTGCCATGTCCTTTCAATCACCTCTTCCCAAGTGTTTTTCGGCCTACCATTACCTCTCCAATACCTAATACAGCAAACCTCTCACACCTCTTCACTGAAACATTGAAATTAGTATGAGAAAATATTGTTTGATTGAAATTTCTTTTGGAGCCTGAACACGAGGCATTAGGTATATTGGAATTTAGAAATATTTTGTGATGAATGTAGCATGACGTATTCTCTTTTTGTCATCCCTGCAGCTTTTCAGATTTTGTATTGAACGCATGGCATAGCTAGGACCATCTTCCCTTCATATGTCCAAACCACCTCAATTTTACCTTTCTCATCTTATCCACACGGATAGGCCACTCCCACCTTATCTCGGATAACTTCGTTCTTGATTATATCTCTCATAGTATGTCCACACATCCATCTCAATATCTCTATTTCCTATAATCTCGTCTTCTGGACGTGTGAGTTCTTGACCGGCCAACACTCCGCTCTATACTACATAGCTAGGCTGACTATCCATTTATAAGACTTACCTTTAAGGCTTGATGGCCCATTAATTCTTATCACACATGATATTGGATGCGAGCTTCCATTTCATCACCCCACTCCAATACAATGTGTAACATTATCGTCAATCTCCCCATTTCCTTAAATTATTGATCCAAATCCTTGAAGTTTCTCTCGTAGAGATGACTTGAGTATTAATCCTTTCATATCTGCCACGTGAGTTATGTCAGTGAACTTGCACTCCAAATATTCTGACTTAGTCCTGCTCAACCTAAGCCCTTTAAACTTCATGGTTTGTCTCCAAACCTCCAACCTATTGTTACCGCTACCATGTATCTCGTCAATCAAAACTGTATCATCTACAAATAACATACACCATGACACTTCTCCTTGAATATATTGTGTCAGTTCATCCATCACCAAAACAAATAGAAACGGCTACGAGTAGATCCCTGGTATAATCCTATCACGATTGGAAAGTGATCTGAGTCTCCTCACACTAGTCTTGACGTCATAATACATGTCCTTAATCGCCCTAATGTAAGCTATAAATACACCTTTAACCTCTGTCTCTATAAAATCCCCTAGGAACTTTGACATAAGCCTTTTCTAAGTCAATAAATATCATAAGGCAATGAAAACCATATTTGAAATAATATTGGAATTCTACAATATTGATTTGAGAAATATTTTTAAACAAATAATCATTTTCACTAACATCTTTTTTCATATTTTTTTACAATAAATATATGTATGTCCAAAACCATAGCAATGAGAATAGGAAATTTCCACTTAATATTGCATATCCAAATAGAGTTGAAGCAGTCTTTATCTGATTGTTCCATTTTTTCATAAACCATACATATCCAATTATTGGCCCCTTCAAGATTTGCATAGTCTTAAACCTCAACCAAATTCCATAGCTACTCTTCTTCTACTATACAAATTCACAATTATTCATCAAGAAAAATGTTTTCACCCTTATTAAGATCCAACGACAATGATGAATCCTTTCACCTACGATCAACCCGTCGACACGGTCTTCGTGATGCGATTCGGGTTTTCCAAAGAGCCAGCAATCGAACCGGGTTGATGATGCGTCAACCATCTGCGCAAATCGATGACAGGCAAAGCAGCAATTGGGCTTACTCAAAACCCGTTGTGATTATTGACCTTTTATGGAACTTTATGTACGTTATTGCTGCTATTGTGGTTTTAGTTTTGAGTCGAAGAGAGGACACGGAAATGCCTTTAAGGGTTTGGATTATTGGGTATTCTTTTCTTTGCTTGCTTCATGTTGGTTGTGTTTTGTTGGAGTTTCGGAGAAGAGGGTATGGGCAATCGCCGTTAGTCGGAGAGGGGTTTGGGAGTTCTGTTGAGGGTTCAAGTGGGTCTAGCAGTTATGTTACTTTGGCTGAATTAACCCCTGAAAGAACAAGGTATATTCTCAAAGAATTTGGAATTCCCCCACTTAAATTTTTCAATTTCTTTGTACTACTATGTGGGATGCTAAGGTTTTCGTTAGGCATGCGGACTAAATTATTCTGGAATTATAGTCCTGTATTAAATTTGGGATTAGATTTATACTGTGTTTGGTTGACAATATAAATTGTTTATAGTGTCCACATCTAATCCCAAATTTAATATTGGGATATTCCACCTTATCCTGCTTACCAAACAATCCCTAAGTTCACTGAATTTCAGTCCGTTGTCGCTCCGATCTGTAAAACATAGAGAGATAACATCCCGATTGGCTAGCGATGAGGGAAAAAGAATCCAAATGTATGGTACTAATTTAAACACGCCACCTACATGACTCACTACATAGGTTTAAGGAGTGCAGGATAATATGGTTCCTCATCCCTCGGTATAAAGAAGTTTAGAAGGCAAGAATGATAAGCATTCGGGCCTCTAAAAGCAAGATTAAAGTGTCCTCTTGGATAAGAAGACCTAAAACACCAGTTAACAAAAGGGAATCTTTCTTTTTCAGTTAAGTCTTATGTTATACTCTGTGGTATTTATATAATGAATTTCCCTCGGCTTTGGTTCAACAGCACCTGCTGAGCCGGTGCTGAGCCAAGCCAAGCCTGATATTTAATTAGAGAAGGGTAGAGGGGATGCTTCATTATCCACCGAGTTTCAAAACTGGAGATAATGGATTTTTCATATTTAGGAATCTATTTCTGTTACATTTGGAAGCTAAAGTAAAGTTCTTTACAGAAGAGTGTTGCTTATTTGTGTTTCCTCTGTCTTTTTTCCCCTCATAGTTGGTAGGATAATTTATGTTGTGAAGCTGAGACACTGCAATGATTTTAACTATGCAATGCTGGTCTCTATAACATTTTTGTTTTCGAAAATAAAATAAAATGCTACAGTGACCTGACAAAGTATATGGATTCTGCAAATACAATGTTATCATTCTTCTGGTGGATCATTGGATTCTATTGGGTATGTACTGGCGGGCAGCGAATGGTGGCAGGATCTCCTCAATTATACTGGTACGCATGGAAACCTTTCTTTATCTGAGCAAAACGTGTGAACTTTATTTTCAGTTTGTTTCTCAAACCAAATCTGTCGTCTTTAATAGCTTAATCTGAATGCAGGCTCTGCATTGTTTTCTTGGCTTTTGATGTATTCTTTGTGGTCTTTTTACTTGTGATGGCTTGTGCTATTGGTCTCGGAATTTGCTGTTGTCTTCCATGTATTATTGCCGTTCTATACGCTGTAGCTGATAAGGTAATGCTCTCGTGATTTTTCTAGTTTCTTTAACTTTATGTGTATTCTTCTCTACAAAGAACTTCTGTTTTTCTTTCTTGGGGAATCTATATTTGGAGCTAGTTCTCTGCCATATAGGTATGATAAGAAGATTGATATTTTTATGGTAATTAGCTTGTTGTGGTTCAATCCACTGGAGTGTTGGCCCTTATGAATGCCATGTGAAAGTGTTCTTCCTTTTGCACCCGTTTATCTTAGATGAATTTAATGGAATTTCTTATTCAGTCTGTAGATTGATTGTGTTTTATGACGCCCTTAACGCATTCAAATTTCAAGGTAATGCGGGGCTGAACAGGAAGAAATAGTCTGGCAATAAAGCAAGGTTTGCATGAGTAACCTATGTAAATAGACTAGGTTAATGTCGTGAAATGCAGATTTTACTTGTTCGTGCTGTTGATAAGTTTGAGATGAGGCTTCGTTAAGTTGAATTGGGCTGCTCACTTTTTTAGTTCAGCCGATTACTTTGTTTGAATATTCAAGCTTCCCGGGATGGCTCAAGCGTGAAGCTAGTAAAACTTTGCTTTAGGTCCCCAAGAAATTTTAATAGTGAATTTTATGATTTTATTTTCACATAAAACAATATTAAAGATTATAAAAATAAAAGGTACAAAATTTTAATAAAAGAAAGAAAGAAGAACTATCTACTTTTTACAAGAAATATTTTATAACTTTGAATTAAACAACTCAAATCTTCTTATTAATAAATAAAGTTTTTACAACAACGTCCAAGGTAATGCATTGCAAACAAATGTCTAATATCTTACTAACTAGAATTAATCCTTATTTTTATAAATAATAATATTACTATGTGAAGTTAAACGCTTAACGTCTTTTAAGAATATACACTAAACACAAGTAGCATATAAAAACAAAAAATATAACTATTATTTTGTGTGTATGTGCATATATTTAGGACCTCTTATTAACATTTGGCTTTAGACCACTATTTTTATTAAGATGCCTTGAATCTTCCTTGGTGAACTGGAAGCTTAGAATTTATATTTCCTTTAGGAGTATAATAGAAGTGGTCGATGTACTTTCATTTCTTGAAGATATATGCTTCTCATTCCCCGAAAGAAGATGCTTGGGATGCTTTTTTCAGAAGAAAATGGTATGAAAATTTTGTTAACCAATATAATTGGCAATTCTATAAAGTGTTGGTCACTCGTGATGTCAATAGTGGCAGTCTAGCTCTACGTCGGGTAATTAGGTTGATTAGAACTGCGGAACAAGTTTGATTTACTTCTATTCCAAAAAAAAAAAAAGTTTATGTATCCCATTGTTCCAACATGTTGCTATCAGTAGAAGGTATTCTCTGTTTGTAGAAGCACATGTTAGTTGATGATTGAAATCAGGTCAGAGTTCTCCCATTGAATTCTCTTCACAAACATATATGGAAATCGTGGAACCAAGAATTTCCTTTTTTGCATACTATGACTTTAGTAATGTTTGCGCGACAATTTTTTTTTAATGATTCTTTCAGTATTTTCTACAGAAAGGAGCAGACAAAGAAGATATTGAACAACTGTCAAAGTACATATTTCGACGCAATGATTGTATTGAAAATTGTACTGGTGAGATCCAAGGAACATTGGCTGGATTCATGACCCTGTGTGGGAGAGATACACCAACGGATGAGCGCTCACTTTCCGTAGATGATGCTGTATGTATCCTTGCTTTTCTTTCTTCTCACCTTTTTTACTCTAATGTGTTATTTGCTTTTGGCAAAATGTGCTTATAGCATGTCCATTTTTTGTAAATAGGAATGTTCCATATGTCTGTCTACTTATGATGATGGAGATGAACTTCGAGAACTTCCCTGTGGTCATTTTTTTCATTGTGCTTGTATCGACAAATGGCTATATATGAGTGCAACCTGTCCGCTTTGCAAGCGTAGCATCATTGGGGCTAGCAGTTGCTGTGAAGAAGTTTAGGAGAGGGTCATTGACAAGACTGCAGGTGTTCGTTGCGATTTTTTACACGTTATTTTCTTTTGTTAGACCACCAACCTTGGGTATGTACATACAACTCTTTATAGCATATATATGCAACTGCAAATAAATACACATACTTGTCTAGGCTTCATTTGTTTCTCTGGGTTCATATTTATATTTATTCTTTTTGTAAGCTGAAAATAGTTCAGTCAATCTACGGTGATGTGTTTATTTGTTGTAAGGATCTATAGTTGTTAAGGCCAGATATTGAATTTAATAAAGTGGTTGTTTTAGTAATTAATACTCTCTTCGTTCATATTTTGTTGTGCACATCTCTTAACAAAAACATTAATTAGAGAGATAATTTGATTAAATTATCTTTATTTATTATTCCTTTGTCTTTTCTATTCAATACTTCTCTCTTTTTCACCATATAGTGTCTCTCTATATTTATGACTAAAAGTAAAAGTGGAAACAAATAACTAATTATGTCTTGATTTTTCTAAAATGACAAGTATTTTGAACTATTTATTTTTAATAAGGATAACAAGTAAAACGGAACGGGAGAGTAATGGATACATCTATTACCCCTTATTCTCAGTCAGTTGTGAAAAGTAGTAAATATGCAGAAATAGCAATAAGAAAGTACTAAGCATTAAGAGATAATATACGAAATTTAGAAGTCTTAAACCAAGTAAAGACCATCTTTAACAGCTATAAAAATTGAGATACGGTTTGTTTTTGTCACAATCCGAAAATTCTAAACTGTGATGGCACCTATGCAGTCGGGGGAAATGAGGATCTAATTTATTACAATTTTGTTTTAATTTTATGACCTTTTTGTAAGAGATCTTCAGTTTTTTACACATAAGAGATTTTATTTTTACACATAAAAGATCTGAAAAGAACACTTAATTTAAAATTGTAAAGGGATTTTTTTACCTCATTTCCTCAGTCGAAAATAAGCATCTCATGAATGAAAGATACGGAAAGTACGCCATACAGAAGAAAATACACTATCTAGCTAGGAAAAGAAGACATGATAAAGGTAAAGATCTGGAGTCCGATGCTGCAGTTCAGCCAAGCAGCTCACCTAATAACTCCAAGCTGCTCCTCAGACCTCAATGATCAGACGCACCTCGTCCGCAACTAGAACTCGGATTAGTACCTGCACACAAAAGGTGCATACAACACGTGTAGAATACGAGAAACAATATACTCAGCAACATCATCGACCGACCCTAGAATGATACAGGGAAAATCAAACTAGGGAAAAGGATTTCAAAACACATAATGAACATGCAGATTGTTACAGTTTTCTGCGAAAAGCAAAGGATTATAAACACAACAAAGTGAAATAACTTCGCCAAAACTCAGGCATTTCAGCACAAGATTTTCCATCAATGAAAACTACTAATAAATTTGTCTCTGTATCACAACAACACAACATCTGAATTTTCTGAATCACATTCATTTAGTGAGTTTGACTATAGCAACATACAAAGGACTCATATACAAGTCGTCTCAACAAAGATTGGGGGCCTAAAATCTAACTTCATAAAAAGGCCTTATTTTATATATATATCGAATAACAATAACAATAGTAACATACCTAGTATAATCCTACAAGTGAGTTATGGGGAGTGTAGGATGTACACGGACCTTGTGCAGTAAGAATGTAATCAATGCAAATTTTCAATAAAAAAATATAATATAAATTTTGAATAATAAAACCTGATTCAAGAATTTGAGAAGTCGATATAATGATATCGAAATAGTGTTGCGTTGAATTTGATAAGTTGATATAATAATATCGAAATAGTGTTGCGCTGCTTCAATATAATGATAACTTGTTGCAATGTTTGAAATTTGAAAAAGACACCAAGAAAATTTGATCTTTTTGTAAACAGACAGTAATAGATTTTGCATAATCTAGAAGGTTTGACCATTTGGGAGACTTCAGAATATTCAATAATAAGAGAATAAAAATAGTGAAAGGGGGCAATAAAAAAGGTAAATATAAGAATAATAATGCGGGTTCATGTTAGTCGTCAGTATATAAATGAGGCAACAAAATAGGTAGCCACGTAAAAAAGGATACTATAATTACCTAAAAACTATTCTATTTCTCAATTATATATTACAATGATCCCTACATTAAATAAGATAAAAAGTTATTATATTTTCTATCCAAAAAGTTATATATATATATATATCTTTAGAAAAAATGAGGGCCTCAAAAAACTTGAAGTCCAAGCAATTACTTTAGTTATCTTATGATCAAGTCGACCCTGCTCATATATATCTAGTGTACAGGTCTACTGATCTGAGGCTTGAAGTTATTAGTACCATGGAATAGATACTAATAATTAATGAGTAATTCTTTTCAAAGAGATCCTAATAATGAGTAATGAAGCATTATAGTATGGGTGCGGTTATTTATCGAGCTATGATAAATAAATACAAATAGAAAAGGAAAGGGAGAAAATAAAAAAAAAATAGAAGAGAAAAGTCATATAAAGTTATGTACAAATCATTACCCTTTTTTTGTATTTCCTTAATTAAAATCTCCGGATCTATGCTTATTTTTAAATTTTCGAAGCATTTTATCGATTACTACGCCCTTCCTCATCTCTGGGTGCCTAGATATCCACCGTAAGCCTTTTCTTGTTTGAACCTTGCCCTTCACTTTTAAGGCTATACCATCCTAGGTAGTACGAAATAATTCACATGTTGTCCATCGACTACCCCTCTCGACCTGATCTTAGGCCCTGACTCACCCTCCGTGGACGAACCTTGTGGAGGATCAGAACTCATAGGTTTTTGGGATATTGGATTCTCACCAATATTTGTGATACTCAAGCTGACATTCTCTTTCTTTTTTTTTTGATAATCAAGCTGACATTCTCACTTCTACTTCATTCACCACATCTCCCTGAAAAAGCAGAGACATTTTAAGTTTCATTGAGAAATTATTTTATTATAAATATACTTGTTGATGGTTCATCTATGAATCGATTTCATGGCTAAGGCCTAAGAAATATATTGGGTGTAAGAGAGAATGATGAAAAATATGGGGCCCAATGGTTTTTTTTAGCCTCTATACCGACACTTTTTACTTTTTTTCGTTTTTTTTGGAAAATTTTGTTATTGGGGTGGCAAAATCAAACTCAACTCGTCCAATCCGATCCAACCCATTTAGATTTGAGTTGGTTATTGATCCGCCCATTTGTTAGCTCAACCCATTAAAAATTGCGTTGATATGTAATCCAAATTGACTTTTGAGAAATCTTGTCAAAATATTTTTAAGAAACTTTTTTTTGATTTTATATGTTTTTTTTTTGTAACTAGCAATATATTAATCACCAAACTGAGCGTTTCAAAGCTATGGCACGCTACACACAACACTGCTATTCAAGTACAGAAAACTATGTTAACCAATAAGTTATTCCTAAAACACATAATTCTGAACTAAGTGCTAGTTTAGGAGGAGCTCGAACACAAATAACATAGGCAATCTCCTTAGCAATAAAGTCACAAGTCCTACTCCTTTTTTTAAAAAATTGTCAAGTTCCTTTCAATCCACAAAGCATGAGTGATTTCTGTGTAGATCATTTTGAACAACTTCGCTTGACAAGACTTCCCTTTGGCATGCTGCATGATCCACTGCATATGATGATCCCAACTAAGGGCATTATATTGATGCCTTTGCATCCATAGCAGGACTCTGTTCCACAAGCAATTGGTAAAGGAGCATTGCACAAATAAATACTCATGCGATTCATCAAACAACTGGCAAAGATGACACTTAGCATCCACTTCCCTTCCCCACTTACTAAGTCGATCTGTCGTAAGTAGTCGTCTATGCAGCTATAACCAGGCAGTAAATTTAGCCTTTGGTCGAGCATAATTCATATACAAAAGGCATTTCCAAGGAACATGAGGCCTCGTCCCCAAAAGTTGATTATAGATGCAACTAATCAAGCTTGTGGTAAGGTTGGCTCCTCTCAAATGTGGAGCACCGGCCCTAGCTTCAAGAATCTTACGCATCATCCAACAAGCTTGCTGTGGAATCTTCATTGTAGCAATAGCTTGATCTTTTATGTAGTATTGATGAATCTATCGTATCCACAGTTTGTCAGCCTTGTGCTCTACATCCCAGTAATTCCTCACTAAGGCAGCTCTGTTCCATAACAATATATTAGTTATGTTCAAGCCACCAACACATTTAGGGGCACATAACCTTTCCCATGCTACTAGAGCCTTCCTAGTGATGGTGTTGCAGCCAGACCATAAGTAGCTTCGACAATGCGCCTCAATCAATTGAACAACTTTAGAAGGCAATAAGAACAATTGAGCCCAAAAATCTTGGACACCAAAAAGTACAGACTGGATTAGCTGAGCTCTGCTAGCATAAGATAAAGTTTTGGCAGTCCAGGAAGTTATTTTAGCAGTGATCTTTTGAATCAGTGGTTGCCATTGAATAAGAGATATCTTCTGAGTAGCCAATGATACACCCAAGTATCTAAAAGGAAATTCACCAAGTACAAAGCCCAGACTA
Organism: Jaltomata sinuosa; assembly: GCA_003996215.1. Classification (NCBI taxonomy): domain Eukaryota; kingdom Viridiplantae; phylum Streptophyta; class Magnoliopsida; order Solanales; family Solanaceae; genus Jaltomata; species Jaltomata sinuosa. The sequence continues at coordinate 473,601 of QJPP01007264.1, forward strand.
TTCAAAATCTCAATTTGTTTTGGCTGAGACACTCCACCAAAGTATCTAGCACTCTTGCTAATATTAGCTTTAAGCCCAGAAGCCATAGAGAAGGAAGTAAAACATTGATGTTATATATAATTATAATAAAGAAAAATAATAATTTTATTAGGTACTAAAAACTCATAAAATAACAAATAAAGTAATTAAAATTTAGTAAAAATTGAGCAGGTTGGGTTATGACCCGTTACTAACCCGTTTTGATCCAACCCATTTTGATCAAAGTAAATTTGGGTCGGATTGAGTCTTGATCCATTTTGACCCGCCCAAATTTAACCAAACCCGCCCAATTGTGAAGGAATTGAAAGAAACTCAGATTTGGAAAATTTTCTGCTTGTTCCATTCATTGATCAAACCTTATCTTTATACAAGTATTTGTACAGAATAAAATAAATGTAAAAGAAACATACTATACAGTTATCCTATTCCTAGTGGTAGACAATGTACCTATGTACTACTAGAAAGAGAAATATGTACAACTGTTATTATTTATGTACTACTGTGATTATTTCCATCAATGGATGTGATTGCATCTTGCTCTTTCATGATGAATGTCACGCCCCAAACCATGGGAGGCATGACCGACACCCGGAGCCCCAAAAGGCCGAGGGTGCCAAAATAGAGTGTATCTCTGTTGAACCTGCTGGGGGTCTGAGACCGACAAGGTCTCTAAGAATTACAATTGGAAACACTGAAAGCTCAATAGTAGTTAAGCAACTCAAGGCCGACAAGGCTATTATCATAGTAGATAACTAATAACAAGGCCGACAAGGCCATACCCAACACTGATGTACATATACACGTCTACAAGCCTCTAGGAGTAAGTAAAATATCTCATATCCAGGACAGGGCCCTGGACTACCCATAAGCTGTACATATACATAACCTGGTCAAAATATAAGCTAGACCTCTGACTCGTCAGCTCCAGGAAGAATGGAGCTTACCAAAATGGCTGAACTCCGCAACTCCTACTGAAGAGGTCTATCTGGGTTTCTGTCTGGACCTGCAGGCATGAATGCAGCGCCCCCAGGCAATGGGGCATCAGTACGACAATAATGTACTGGCATGTAAGGTAGAAGCATAAAAGCAAGTCGCAAGTAGTAAATCTGAACAAGATAAAATATGAAACTTGTAAACTGTAATTGGTTAGACTCATTAAGCTCTTTCTCCTTTATTCTTTTTAGAACACAACACATGCATTAACTCACGCTGCAACTCACTCTTTATAACCCACACTGAACCACAATAGCGCCTCGGCGCACCCTATATTTAATAGCCTCAATATGGCAGTAGCGCCTCGGCGCACACTATGTATATAATGGCCTCAATATGGCAGTAGCACCTCGGTGCACACTATGTGTATAATGGCCTCAATATGGCAGTAGCACCTCGGTGCACACTATGTATATAATAGCCTCAATATGGCAGTAGCACCTCGGTGCACACTAACACGCAAACCACACATAATAAGTGTATTACTAGATTGACCTTCAAAGCTATTCTTGTTATTTATGAAGGTTCATTTAGATAACTTCTTTAGCCTTGGCTTACTAGGTGTTGGAATCAACATACCAAACACATATAAATGGGGATTTGACTTTCTAACTTTCATTGTATACTTTCTAAAGCTTGATTAGAGATCACAATACAAAGAAGAAACTTGACAAAAGGATAACTTACATTTCGTGCAAAAAGAATCAGATTTTTATAAGAAGGCGACTTGAATCACCATAATGTATAAATTAGTTCCTTAAGACTTGTTGAGTTACCAAATCAGCTCTCTTACAACCAAATACTCAAACTCCTTCTTTCGGAAATTTAGAGTTCTATTTCTAGATTCATGTCGATAAGGAATAAAGAAGCCTTAACATACCTCGTTCCTTCCGAAGATTGCGCTTACCACAACTTGGACTTTCCTTTATTAAGTTAATCTACAACACAAGGGTATAATGAAGCTAATATTAGCTCTTAAACCTGCTGCAACACTCCCAAAACAGTAGCTAAACATTTCCCGGGCAGATTTACGTATTTTGCATTAATTAAAGGTGTATCGTCACACCTTCCTCCCCTTATCCAATACACATCACACACACACCAACCTACTGCCTCCAATAATACAAAACACATCAAACATCCCCTACACAACCCACCATGCCGAAATACAATAGCAACACATTGAACTCACGGCTTCCGATCGCCGTCCCGTGAGTTCTTAACAACAATTCAACAACAATTGTTCATCCGAACTTCAATCCAAAAATATTATTATGGGCAGAGTACTTACCACACTTGAAGGTGTGTTTTTATCCTCTTTTTATTGATGCTTTAAAAGCTTAAGTACCCCCTACACATACACCAACAAGAGAAGAAGAAATCTCTTAATTGTTACACAATTTCCATGTGTTAAATCATAAGAAAGGGCTGCCATAGTTCATGTCTTTCTTACCATAGGATATCCTAGCTATATGTAGTATATTAATACCAAGATAACAAGTTGTTTAACTCACCTTAAGCTTCAATTAATCTTGGTCTTCTTAGAACCCTAAAGGGAGAGAAGGGCTGCCAAAAAGAAATGAGATAAGAGAGAATTTTCCAGCTTTTTGTGTTCAACATTGATCAGCAAATGGCCTATATAAAGGGACCTTTTTGGCCGACTTTTTTGAGTATATTTGGGCCAAAATGGGTCAAGAAACTTGGGCCAAAATTACCCTTTGCTTGGGCCTCAAAAGGGTTAAGTTTTGGGGCTGATTTTGGGCTTCTCTTGGGTCAAAATGTGGTCAATATTGGTGGCTACCTTTTGTAGTTGTTTGGGCCAGATTTGGTTGTGCTTTGATGGGCCAACTTTAAGCTTCATTTGGGCTACCATTAGGTCTAATAATCCATGGTGTTGCTGCCCGTAATCGGCCCTCGGAACTTAGTTCGTTAGCGTAGGTAGGTGATGCACCTACTTGTCACCTAAGAGCTTAGATAAGTCGAGCAAGTACCTCACTTGTTTTATCTCATTTTCAAAACCCTCCTCCTTATAATTTAACTTAACACTTATATACATTTGACCATTTCAAATTCTAGGCCAAAGTACCCCTTCACAATCTCGAGCTCAAATACCTTCGTCGATATTTACTTAGTCACATAGGTTTTGAAAGGTACGGGGTGTTATATCCTTTCCCCCTTAGAATCATTCGTCCTCGAATGAGGGTAATGCATATAGAGCTCTAGTCCCTTAGGATTTTTTTTGAAATTTCGGCAGAGTTTCCTTTATAATTGGGACTATCCAAAAACCTGAAACTCAGCAAAAGTCCAGCACGATGCCTCACAGGGCGATACAACTATATACAATTAAATATAATCATTTTCACATGTTCAAACCTGATCATATTTGCATAGTAGGAAGAGTATCAAGAATATAAGAATATGACTTACCTATGTACTATCTTCAAGTCATAAATAACTGGGGATGTTTTTTCCTCATTTCTTCCTCGGCTTCCCACGTCATTTCTTCAATATTATTATTTCTCCACAACACCTTTACTGAGGCTACTTCTTTGGTTCTGAGCTTCCTAACTTGACGATCTAGGATAGAAATTGGTACTTCCTTATAGGATAAGTCTTCAGAAAGTTGAACATCTTTAATAGGCATAATACGTGAAGGATCTCCAATGCACCTTCGTAGCATCGATACATGAAATACAGGATGGACTGTCTCCAATTCTGTGGGTAAATCTAGCTCATATGCCACTTTTCCTACCCTCCGAATGATCCTGTATGGTCCAATATATCTTGGACTAAGCTTTCCCTTTTTACCAAATCGCATAACGCCTTTCATGGGCGAAACCTTTAGGAAAACCCAATCACTAATATTAAATTCCAAATCCCGACGTCGCACATCTGCATATGATTTCTGCCTACTCTGGGCTGTTAGTAATCTTTCTCGGATTAGTTTCACCTTCTCCATTGCCTGATTAACTAGGTCTGGCCCTAATAATCCTGCTTCTCCCATTTCAAACCATCCAATTGGTGATCTACACTTTCGCCCGTATAAAGCCTCATAAGGAGCCATTTGAATGCTTGCATGGAAGCTATTATTATAAGCAAACTCAATTAGTGGCAAATGGTCATCCCAACTCCCTTTAAAATCTAGTACACAAGCTCGTAGCATATCTTCGAGTGTTTGAATAGTGCGTTCAGCTTGTCCATCTGTCTGTGGATGAAAAGCTGTACTGAGACTTATTTGAGTACCTAAGCCTCTCTGGAAAGACCTCCAGAAATTTGCTGTAAACTGAGCACCCCTATCTGAAATGATGGAAATTGGGACACCATGAAGTCGAACTATTTCACTAATATACAACTTGGCATAATCTTCAGCAGTATAAGTTGTCCTGACTGGCAAAAAGTGAGCTGATTTTGTAAGTCTATCTACAATCACCCATATGGAATCATACTTCCGATAAGTACGGGGTAAGCCTGTAATAAAGTCCATGTTGATCACCTCCCATTTCCAGGTAGGTATCACTATACTTTGAGTTAGACCTCCGGGTCTCTGGTGTTCAATTTTTACCTGTTGACAATTCGGGCATTGGGCTACAAACTCTGCAATATTTCTCTTCATATTATTCCACCAATAAATCTGTCGAAGATCATGATACATTTTCGTCGCTCCTGGATGGATTGAATAGCGGGAATAGTGAACTTCTGCCAAAATTTTCTCCCGAAGCTCCCCGACGTTAGGTACACATAGACGACCTTGATATCTCAGTACCCCATCCTCCTTAAGCTCTATTAGTGGTTGCTTCTGTTGTGGAATTTCCTCCCTCAATCTTACTAATTCTGAATCATCATATTGTCTTTCCTTTACCTCTGTCACTAGTGAGGATTCCGCTGTGCTTTGAATAACAACTCCCCCATTACCTTGGTCTAGTAGTCGAACCTGCAAATTAGCTAACTGATGTAGTTCTCTTGTCATCTCAATCTTTCTATTTTCCACGTGGCTCAAGCTTCCCATGGATTTGCGGCTAAGTGCATCGGCCACTACATTGGCCTTCCCTGGATGGTACAAAATATCTATGTCATAATCCTTTAGTAACTCTAGCCACCTTCTTTGCCTTAGGTTTAAATCCTTCTGTTTGAATAAATACTGTAGACTTTTGTGGTCCGAAAACACGTCTACATGGACTCCAAACAAGTAATGGCGCCAAATTTTCAAGGCAAATATAACTGCTGCCAATTCAAGATCGTGAGTAGGGTAATTTTGTTCGTGCTTTCTTAGTTGTCTCGAGGCATAGGCAATAACTTTACCATGTTGCATTAAAACACAACCCAACCCAATCCTTGAAGCATCACAATAAACAACATAACCTTCTGTGCCCTCTGGCAGAGTTAAGACAGGTGCTGAAGTAAGCCTGTCCTTCAACTCCTGAAAACTCTGCTCACATGCATCAGACCACTGGAACTTGGCAGCTTTATGAGTCAACTTTGTCAATGGTGCAGATATAGAAGAAAACCCTTCTACAAACCTTCGGTAATAACCTGCTAAGCCCAAAAAACTACGGATCTCTGTAGCATTCAAGGGCCTCGGCCAATTCTTTACTGCTTCAATCTTTTGGCCGTCAACTCTAATACCTTCGTCTGTAACTATATGGCCAAGAAAAGCCACCGAAGTCAACCAAAACTCACATTTGGAGAACTTCGCATATAATTTATGATTCTGAAGTGTTTGCAATACTGCACGTAAATGATCAGCATGTTCGGCTTTGGACCGTGAGTAAATCAGGATATCGTCAATAAATACGATCACGAATACATCTAGGAATGGCTTAAATACCCGATTCATTAGGTCCATAAAAGCTGCTGGGGCATTAGTAAGCCCAAAAGACATTACTAGAAATTCAAAGTGGCCATACCTTGTCCTAAAGGCTGTTTTTGGAACATCTACCCCTTTAACACGTAACTGGTGATACCCCGACCGCAAGTCAATCTTTGAAAAACATTTGGCGCCTTGCAACTGATCAAAAAGGTCATCAATCCTTGGAAGCGGATACTTATTCTTGATTGTAACTTTGTTCAGTTGTCGGTAATCGATACACATTCTCAAGGACCCATCCTTCTTACGAACAAACAAAACTGGTGCGCCCCATGGCGATGTACTAGGCCTAATGAAACCTTTTTCGAGTAGATCCTTTAATTGTTCCTTTAATTCTCTTAACTCTGCAGGAGCCATTCTGTAAGGGGGAATTGATATTGGCTGAGTATCTGGGAGTAGGTCAATGGCAAACTCAATTTCCCTTTCTGGAGGGATTCCTGGAAGCTCATCCGGGAATACATCTAGAAATTGACTCACCACGGGAACCGATTGAGGAGTCACTGGTCCATCCTCTGTGCTTTGTACTCGGACTAAATGATAAATATAGCCTTTAGAAATCATTTTCTGGGCTTTAAGGTAGGAAATAAACCTACCCCTTGGCGTGGCAGCATTACCTTTCCACTCCAGGATTGTTTCTTCCGAAAAATGGAATTTGACAACCTTATTTCTACAATCGATATTAGCATAACATGCAGCTAACCAGTCCATGCCCATAATGACATCGAAGTCAATCATATCTAATTCGATTAGATCAGCTGAAGTGAGATGGTCATAAATCCACACTGCACAATCTCGATAAACTCGTCTAGCTATAATAGATTCACCAACTGGCGTAGATACAACAAATGGTCTAGGCAATAACTCAGGGCCTACCCCCAACTTACCAGCAACGAGCGGGGTAACATATGAAAGAGTAGAGCCAGGATCTATAAGTGCATAAACAGCATGAGTAAAAATAGTCAATGTACCTGTAACAACATCAGGTGACGATTCTAAGTCCTGGCGACCGGCTAGAGCATAAGTGCGATTCTGACCACTGCCTGAACTGGATGCTCCTCCTCCTCCTCTACCTCTTCCACGACCTGGTGTAGCCTGTTGTCCTGTCCTTGGGGGACGAATAGTAGATGAAGAAGCTGCCATCGACCCTGTAGGATGGGATATCTCACTCCTACCTCTACTCGGACAGTCTCGCATAAAGTGACCAGGATGCCCACACGAATAACAAGTATCCGAACCCAGGCGACATATCCCAAGATGCTTCCTACCGCACTGAACACAAGGTGGCAAAGGTGGCCTCATCTGACCTGAATGCCCCTGGCGATAGGAACTGGATGCACCTGAACTGTGGCCTGGTCCAGTCTGAGAAAAACGATCATACCTCTGCCTTTGCAACTGATATGGGGCACCACTAGTAGGGTAGGGTGATCGCCTATTAAAATGTGGCCTAACATTACCTCGTGGCTCTACATAGGACCCAGTAGATCTAGCCCTCTTATTCTGATCCCTTTCTCGGCTCTGGTTATCTCCAATTTGTACTTCAAGATCCTCTGCAGTCTGAGCAATAGCCTGTATCTTAGAAATATTCATATCCTCTTGTGTGGCTGCTATTGTTAATCCCTTAATCAATTCATCCTTAAGGCCACGCACATATCGATGAACTCTAGCTCGCATCGTACTCACAATATCGGGGGCGTACCTGGCTAATGAATTAAACCTGAGGCTGTACTGTCGAACATTCATATTGCCCTGCTTAAGGGCTAGAAATTGATCAAGTCTGGCCTCTCGAACCTCCTGTGGAAGATAGTGAGCTAGGAAGGCCTCTGAAAATTCCTCCCATTCAGCTGGGGGTGCATTTGATCCCCTAGACCGATCCCAAGCCTCGAACCATAAAATGGCCACATCTCGTAACCTGAAAGATGCAAACTCCACTGCCTCCACTACTGTTGCATGCATGACTCGAAGTACTCGATAAGTCTGATCAATAAACTCCTGAGGATCCTCACGTGGGTCAGAGCCTGTAAATATAGGAGGACTTAGGCTGATAAACTCTCGAGCCCTAGAACTTTCTGAGCCACCTGACCTAGCACTCGTTGATGCCCCAATTTGTTGTTGTTGTGTGGCTACCATCTGGGTCAATAATCGAACAGCACTCCTGATGTCCTGGTCCTCTGCTTCAGGTGGAGGAGCTACATGTGCTGGTTCATCTCTAGCTATCTCAGATGCCACTGGAGCAGGTGGGGTCAGGGGTACTGGATCCCCTCTAGTCTCATCAGGTACTTGATAAACTGGGATCTCTGGTGTCAGTGATTCACTTTGAGCCTCAAATCTATCCAATCGGATAGGCGGGGAACGACTAGTACCTTCCCCCGTATCCATGCCAACCCGTCGGCTACTCATTTGTCTGGTCACAGGCATTTCTGTAAACAAGAAATAGAAAAACATGAATTAGACTTCAAACATCTTATGACCTCGCTCTATTGCACGATCTAGCAAATGAAAGAAGGATAACAATTCCTAAATGTCCCGTAGCCTCAAGATTATAGGTATGGTGCACAACACACCCATAAGCAAGACTCTACTAGACACGGCTTGTAGACTCCCTGGGATTCGACGTGCTCTGATACCAAGTTTGTCACGCCCCAAACCATGGGAGGCATGACCGACACCCGGAGCCCCAAAAGGCCGAGGGTGCCAAAATAGAGTGTATCTCTGTTGAACCTGCTGGGGGTCTGAGACCGACAAGGTCTCTAAGAATTACAATTTGAAACACTGAAAGCTCAATAGTAGTTAAGCAACTCAAGGCCGACAAGGCTATTATCATAGTAGATAACTAATAACAAGGCCGACAAGGCCATACCCAACACTGATGTACATATACACGTCTACAAGCCTCTAGGAGTAAGTAAAATATCTCATATCCAGGACAGGGCCCTGGACTACCCATAAGCTGTACATATACATAACCTGGTCAAAATATAAGCTAGACCTCTGACTCGTCAGCTCCAGGAAGAATGGAGCTTACCAAAATGGCTGAACTCCGCAACTCCTACTGAAGAGGTCTATCTGGGTTTCTGTCTGGACCTGCAGGCATGAATGCAGCGCCCCCAGGCAATGGGGCGTCAGTACGACAATAATGTACTGGCATGTAAGGTAGAAGCATAAAAGCAAGTCGCAAGTAGTAAATCTGAACAAGATAAAATATGAAACTTGTAAACTGTAATTGGTTAGACTCATTAAGCTCTTTCTCCTTTATTCTTTTTAGAACACAACACATGCATTAACTCACGCTGCAACTCACTCTTTATAACCCACACTGAACCACAATAGCGCCTCGGCGCACCCTATATTTAATAGCCTCAATATGGCAGTAGCGCCTCGGCGCACACTATGTATATAATGGCCTCAATATGGCAGTAGCACCTCGGTGCACACTATGTATATAATGGCCTCAATATGGCAGTAGCACCTCGGTGGCACACTATGGTATATTAATAGCCTCAATATGGCAGTAGCACCTCGGTGCACACTAACACGCAAACCACGCATAATAAGTGTATTACTAGATTGACCTTCAAAGCTATTCTTGTTATTTATGAAGGTTCATTTAGATAACTTCTTTAGCCTTGGCTTACTAGGTGTTGGAATCAACATACCAAACACATATAAATGGGGATTTGACTTTCTAACTTTCATTGTATACTTTCTAAAGCTTGATTAGAGATCACAATACAAAGAAGAAACTTGACAAAAGGATAACTTACATTTCGTGCAAAAAGAATCCGATTTTTATAAGAAGGCGACTTGAATCACCATAATGTATAAATTAGTTCCTTAAGACTTGTTGAGTTACCAAATCAGCTCTCTTACAACCAAATACTCAAACTCCTTCTTTCGGAAATTTAGAGTTCTATTTCTAGATTCATGTCGATAAGGAATAAAGAAGCCTTAACATACCTCGTTCCTTCCGAAGATTGCGCTTACCACAACTTGGACTTTCCTTTATTAAGTTAATCTACAACACAAGGGTATAATGAAGCTAATATTAGCTCTTAAACCTGCTGCAACACTCCCAAAACAGTAGCTAAACATTTCCCGGGCAGATTTACGTATTTTGCATTAATTAAAGGTGTATCGTCACACCTTCCTCCCCTTATCCAATACACATCACACACACACCAACCTACTGCCTCCAATAATACAAAACACATCAAACATCCCCTACACAACCCACCATACCGAAATACAATAGCAACACATTGAACTCACGGCTTCCGATCGCCGTCCCGTGAGTTCTTAACAACAATTCAACAACAATTGTTCATCCGAACTTCAATCCAAAAATATTATTATGGGCAGAGTACTTACCACACTTGAAGGTGTGTTTTTATCCTCTTTTTATTGATGCTTTAAAAGCTTAAGTACCCCCTACACATACACCAACAAGAGAAGAAGAAATCTCTTAATTGTTACACAATTTCCATGTGTTAAATCATAAGAAAGGGCTGCCATAGTTCATGTCTTTCTTACCATAGGATATCCTAGCTATATGTAGTATATTAATACCAAGATAACAAGTTGTTTAACTCACCTTAAGCTTCAATTAATCTTGGTCTTCTTAGAACCCTAAAGGGAGAGAAGGGCTGCCAAAAAGAAATGAGATAAGAGAGAATTTTCCAGCTTTTTGTGTTCAACATTGATCAGCAAATGGCCTATATAAAGGGACCTTTTTGGCCGACTTTTTTGAGTATATTTGGGCCAAAATGGGTCAAGAAACTTGGGCCAAAATTACCCTTTGCTTGGGCCTCAAAAGGGTTAAGTTTTGGGGCTGATTTTGGGCTTCTCTTGGGTCAAAATGTGGTCAATATTGGTGGCTACCTTTTGTAGTTGTTTGGGCCAGATTTGGTTGTGCTTTGATGGGCCAACTTTAAGCTTCATTTGGGCTACCATTAGGTCTAATAATCCATGGTGTTGCTGCCCGTAATCGGCCCTCGGAACTTAGTTCGTTAGCGTAGGTAGGTGATGCACCTACTTGTCACCTAAGAGCTTAGATAAGTCGAGCAAGTACCTCACTTGTTTTATCTCATTTTCAAAACCCTCCTCCTTATAATTTAACTTAACACTTATATACATTTGACCATTTCAAATTCTAGGCCAAAGTACCCCTTCACAATCTCGAGCTCAAATACCTTCGTCGATATTTACTTAGTCACATAGGTTTTGAAAGGTACGGGGTGTTATAATGAACATCCCTGATGCTGCCACATATGAGTCCATATTTGTTTTGTATCCAGGTTTGTCCAGATGAAACTCAAAATTGTCTGAAGTGTGGTTGAGTGGCACTTTGATATTTTCTTGTCTTCTTCATCGCGACTTTCTCCTTCTTCTTCTTCTTCATTTCACTGTGAGCCAAATTAATGGAAGAAGAAGGTATTCCAACATCCCCCCTCAAGTTGGAGGGGGTGGAAAGAACCCCCAACTTGTTCAAGAGATGACGATGTGAATCACCAGAAAGGGGTTTTGTAAACAGGTCTGCAACTTGGTGACTCGAAGGAAGAAAAAAGAGACTGATTAAACCAGAAAGGTATTGTTGTAAAACAAAATGACAGTCTAACTCGACATGTTTCGTTCTTTCGTGGAAGACAGGATTGCGAGAAATATGAATTGCCGCTTGGCTATCAGAAAGAAGAGGAACATGAAGGGTCGGAGAAGCAGAGAGATCGCTAAGAAGTCGAACAAGCCAGGTAATTTCTGTTGTAACCCTACGCATAGAACGATATTCCGCCTCAGCGGAGGAAAGGGAAATTGACACTTGCTTTTTGGATTTCCATGAAATTGGGGCTCCCCTTAAGGTAATATAGAAACCACTAATAGATCTGCGTGTGTCTTTGCAGGAAGCCCAATCTGCATCGCAAAAAGCAAGGAGATCGAGAGAAGGGTCAGAGGAAAGAAAAATTCCTTGACCTGGGTCAGATTTGAGGTAACGAAGAGCTGCTGAAAAATGAGAAAGGGTTGGTCTTTGCATGAATTGACTTAGGCAAAGGACAGAAAAGGAGAGGTCCGGTCTAGTATGGGTAAGATAATTGAGCTTCCCAACAAGATGCCGGTAGAGTGTGGGATCGGACATTAAAGGACCATCATCTTCATGGAGTTTGGAATAAGGATCGAGCGGGGAGGAGACCACGGATCCAGAACAATCAAATTCTTGAAGGAGTTCTAAGGTAAACTTTCTTTGATTGACAATAAAGCCCTGTTTTTCTCTTAGAATCTTCATGCCCAGAAAATAGTGAATATCATCCAGATGTTTCACTTTGAATTCAGTGTTGAGAAAATCTGTGATGTCCTTAATTTCTGTTGTATCATTGCCTGTAAGTAGAATGTCATCTACATATACTTCCAATATAGAAATAAGTCTGCTGTTTGATTTAAAGAATGAGTAGTCATTCAGAGAACTTGAATAACCTTTATAGCTTAGAGCACCAGCAAGCCTTGCATACCACTGTCGCGAGGCTTTCTTCAAACCATAGAGGGACTTTCTGAGTAAACAAACTTGATTAGGTTTAGGAGAAGTCAATCCTGTTGGAAACTTCATAAACACCTCCTCTTGTAATTCTCCATGTAAAAATGCATTGTTAACATCAAGTTGAGAGACTTTCCATCCTTTCTTCACTGCAACAGTAAGTAAACACTTGATTGTAGTCATTTTCACCACTGCAGAGAAGGTTTCTGTGTAGTCAATACCTTCTCTCTGGATATCCCCCCTCACTACTAATCGTGCCTTTTGTCTCTCAACAGATCCATCTGATCTATGCTTAACCTTGTAAACCCATTTACAAGGTAGAGCCTTCTTTCCTGGTGGTAACTCCATCACATCCCAGGTGTAATTAAGTTCAAGAGCTACAATTTCTGTATCCATAGCCTGTTTCCATCCGGGATGGTTGAAAGCTTGGTCGAAACTTCTAGGTTCTGTTATACTAGAAACTGACTGTAGAAGATGTTGATTTTGAAGAGATAAGGCTCCAAAAGAAAAGACACTAGAATTGCTTGGTTGAATGAAGCAGGAAGTAGTAACATCAGTGAGAAAAATACTGTTACATACAAAGTCACTCAAGTAGGATGGTTTGTGACGCAGTCTCTCTGACCTTCTGACTGGAGTGTTGGAATTGGGCAAAGGGACAGGACTAGATGGAAGAGAAGGGTTAGTAAGATTAGGAGGCTCAGGTGTGAGAGTAGGAGTATGTATATCATGAGATGAATTCTTAAGAGGAGCATAAAAAGGGGATACTGGATCCGGATACTCTGAAGTAGGAGTAGAAATAGAAGAAGGAGGATAAAGAGGTGATGAGGCAGGTTTAAGATTGATAAAAGGGAAAATTGTTTCATGGAAATGAACATCCCTAGAAACAAAGACTTTCTTGGTCTCTAAATCCAACAGCTTGTATCCCTTTTGACCTTGAGGGTACCCTAGGAATACACATTCTGTTGCTCTGGAATCAAACTTCCCTCTTCCTTGTGCTAGAGTAAAAGCATAGCATAAGCAACCAAAAGATCTTAAATCAGAGTAATTAGGAGATTGACCAAAAAGTACCTCAAAAGGTGACTTCCCTTTGAGTACTCTAGAAGGTAGTCTATTGATCAAGTGTGTGGCAGTCAAAACACACTCTCCCCAGTAAGCAATAGGTACCTTAGATTGAAAAAATAGACCTCTAGCAATCTCCAAAAGGTGTCTATGTTTTCTCTCAACAACTCTGTTTTGTTGAGGCGTGGTCACACAAGATCTTTGATGTAGGATTCCCTTGGAGGTGAGGAATAGAGCGTCCTGAGTACCTTTTCCCAATTCTAATGCATTATCAGACCTAATACACTTTACTTTGGCATTGAATTGTCTCTCCACCATAATTAGGAAATCTTTGAGCACGGGAAAAGCATTACTTTTAGTGCTTAGAAGAAATTTCCAAACAACCCTACTAAAATCATCCACTATAGTAAGAAAATATTTGAATCCATTATAAGTAGAAGACTTGTAAGGTCCCCAAGTATCTATATGAATTAGATCAAACACTTTGGTAGAATTGATTTTGCTGACGGGAAAAGGCAATCTAGTTTGCTTTGCCTTAGGACAAACATCACAAATAAACTCAGAATTTGAAGGAAAATGAATGAAATTGAAACTTCGCATTACAGGAAATGGGAGGTGTCCCAATCTTACATGCCAAAGATTAACATCAGGAGTAACGCTAGCAGAAACTGGAAAACATACAGAACTAGAACTAAGAATGGAATTTCTTCCTTTTGGAATAGAAAATACAACATCATTTGACAAAGACTTAGACCTAAGACTAGTGGCTTGCAACAGGTATAAACCCTCCTTAACTTCACCAAAAGCTTGAGTTGTCCTCATCAAAAGGTCCTGTAATACACAACCACTAGGAGTGAATAGAAGATTACATTTGATTTGGATGCATAACTTATGAACAGATAATAAGTTATACTTGAAATCAGGGACATGAAGAACATTTTCTAAGATAAGATCAGGTTGTACAGCAACACTCCCTGTATGTGTTACTGTTAATCTGAAGGAATTAGGCAACTTATACTTAGAGGCACAGGAAGGGGATTTAGGGAAATGAAAAACTTAGAGTCAAAACACATGTGTTCTGAGCTCCTGAGTCAATAATCCAAGTGCTAGTATTAAAAACTGAAAGACAACAGCCAGAATATTTTAGGATGGTACCAGCAATTGCATTAGCATTGAGAACTGAATTTGATGTTCCTGCCTGTCCCATCTTCAGATCCTTCACAACCTGTTGCAGCAACCCTGCATACTGTTCTTTGCTCATGAGTGGGGAAAAACAATTCATATTAGACTCCACAAGATGTGCATTTGTCTTCATCTCAGTTTCTTCCCCTGGAACCACTGCATTTCCTTTGACAGGATATTGAACTGATCTTTCTTTTGTGAATTCAAAATCATTAGGATAGCCTATAAGCCTAAAGCAATCAATTTCTAAGTGCTCCACTTTCCCACAATAAGTACAAGTGACATTTGGGTTGTATTTAGCTCTTCTTGATTTGAACTTTTCAATTGGTTTCTCATTTCTTTGCCCACTGTTACCATATCTCGGTGGTGCATTACCATCTTTGCTTTCCTGATTCCCAAACCTTTGAAGGTTTTTGCCTTGTCATGCTACCATGAAAGATGAAGGATTAGAAGAAGCATTAACATACACCTCTCTTTGAATCTCATCCTGCAACAAAAGAGAGTATGCATGGTCAATGCTAGGCAGAGGATTCATCATGATGATGGTTCCTATTGCTTGAGCATAAACATCATTCAAGCCCATTAAAATACCGCATTAATCTTTGATCCTTTAGAGACTTGGTCATTGATGTGCCGCCATTTTACGGCATTTTCGACTCCTTTTAGCTAAGAACAATCGTACGTTTTCAAGCAACCGTTGTCGTTTTTATGTTGTATTTTCAGGAAATAGGAACAAACATGGAAACGGAAGGAAATACGAGCAAAACGACATTCTGGATAAGAGTGACGGTCCGAGTGACGGACTGTCAAGCTAGTGACGAACCGTCAAGGCAACCGTCAACTTAAGGCAACACACTGCCTAGTGGCGACGGCCACCGTGACGGGCCGTCAAGTCAGTGATGGTCCGTCACCCAAACCGTCAACCTGAGGCAGCTCACTGCCTAGCCACGACGACCACCATGACGGTCCGTCAAGGTGGTGACGGGCCGTCGCCCAAGCCGTCATGTTGAGGCAGTCGGTTACGCGAAATCCTAGCGTTTTTGGAATTTATTTCCTAGACTCCTATAAATACCCTATGTTAGGTTTATTTTAGATGTTGCTTGATATTACACGTTTTTTTGGTTACTTTACACGTGACTTTTACATTAGTTTTAGGAGAATTGAAGATCAAGAAACACGCTTTCTCTTCTTGAATTCGTGTTCTTGATTCGTTCTTGAGTTCTTGGTTTTTCTTGTTCTTGGATACTTGAAGATTGTTTTCAATACATTGTAAGGATCTCTTTTCTTTATTATTGCATTATAAACATGAATCTCTTCTCTTCTTCTTCGAGCATGATTAACTAAAACTCCCGCAACTAGGGTTGTGGGAGCCATGGCTAAAGTAGCGATATAGATTTCGGGTAGCGACGGGTTCAATATATATGTTGTCACGTTGTTAATCATTCATTGTGTAACGTTTTCTAGTGGTTGCAAACATTAGAACATGCCTAGGTTTAATTTGCTTGAGTAAAGAGATTAAAACCGGGAAACTTGATTAACAACAAGGATTCGAGACTACCAACTCTCGTCTAATGATTAATGCTGTAACTAGATTAATCTACTTGATGTTTAGGATTGAAAGCTAAAAGCACACCTTTTCAAGTTCGAGAGAATTGAAAAGTAAATTTGTCTATTTGGTCGAGAGACATTTAGACGATACCATTAATTCAATCGCATCGTGACAAACATATAGAAAGAACCCGGCTAAGCCTAAGAATCGACATTGTTACATCGCCATGGTAAATACTTCCCTAGTTCGTTCTCTCATACTGATTTAAACTCCTACTTTATTAATTGTTTTGTTTATGAATTGATCACAAAACCCCCCCTTTTATTTACTGGAAACGATTGACCATCAGTCATTTATTTCACTAAAGTCTTAACATTCACCATATTCTCTGTGGGATTCGACCCCAACCTTTGTTGGGTTCTTTACTTGACAACGATCGCTTACGCTTCTTAAATTGAGGTGTAGTTTGAGCGTTATCAAAAAGTGGCGCCGTTGCCGGGGAATACGGTTGTATATTAAGTCTGGTGTGTTTATTTGACTCTTAGTCATACTTTCCTGCTTTTACGTTTGTTTGTTATTTTTTTTTGTCAGGGTACATAGTTGTGCATGCCAAGTACCCGGCGCTCGGGTGAATTAATACTACCTTACGATCCCGAACTTGCTAGGACATTAAGGCAAAATATGGCCGCACAAACAGAGGCAGAAAGGATCGCTGCAGAACTGCAGGCCCAACAAAATCTGAATGCTGGTGGTCTGCAGGACGATGTCGCGCTGAATATGGAGGAGCTCGACTTAGATGGATTTGGCACTACGGGCGCCATTGCTCTTCCTCCACTAGCGCCCGGAGCCAAGTTCAACATCACAAGCACAATGATACAGCTGTTGAACTTGAGAGGAGTGTTCCGAGGTGCCACTAGTGATGATCCAAACCAGCACTTGATGAATTTCGTGGGGATCTGCAAGTCCTTCGAGCTGCCTGGAGTGAGTCAGACAGCGATCAGGCTCAGGTTTTTTCCGTTGTCTCTGTCTGATGAGGCAGCGTTGTGGTTGACCGAACTGACCCCCGACTCTATCACAACTTGGGGTGAGTTGAGAGGAGCTTTCCTAGAAAGGTTCTTTCCTCCCTCTAGGATGATACAGTTGAGGGACGAGATTAGCAACTTCAGGCAGCAACCTCACGAAGCATTGCACGAGACCTGGCTGCGTTTCAAGAAGAAGCTAACCCAATGCCCGAACCATCAGTTGAACGATGAGTTTTTGATGCAGACATTCTACAGGGCACTGAATTCGTCTACCAAGCCAACGTTAGACAACGCAGCAGGTGGAGCGTTTATGGGTCGCACTTTTGCCGATGCCACAGCTATTTTGGATAGGCTCACCAAAACTAACAGAGCCTGGCACACGCGTGATTCAGAGGTAGCAGCTAGCACGTATACAGTTGGTATGTCAGCTGAACAGCGCAGAAAAGAGGAGGAGCGCGACCAAGACATGGCGCACCTAAAAATGCAGATGGACCTCTTGACTAAGCACTTGATGTCAGGAAGTATCGAGAAGGTGAAAGCCGTGGGTTCGCAAGGTAGAGCAGCCGAGGTTAAATTTAATGAGGAGGCCAACTATTTGGGGGGTTTCCAGGCCAATGGCCAGGGAAACCAAGGTCGGAACTATCCGAGAGACAACTACAATGAGAAAGCTGGCTACAGAGATCGCGACCAAGGAAACTGGAGGAACAACACCGATAGAGGTGGGTTGTATATACCACCTGGTAATCGGGACAAAGCGAACAACGAGGCAGAGACTTCGAAGCTAGAGAGCATGATGGCGAAGATGCTTCTAAAGGTGGAATCAACTGACTCTGGGGTAAAGAAGATAAGGACTGAGTTATCAACATTGAGTCAGTTAGTGGATTCACATTCCACCGCGATCAAGCAACTGGAGCAGCAAGTGGGGCAGATTTCGGTATCCCTAAATCAAAGAAGGACGGGTACCTTGCCAAGCAACACCATCCAAAATCCGCGGAACGATGCGAGTTGTATGGTGATCACGACCAGAAGCGGTGGAATGTTACCAGAATCACATCCGGTAACTCAGACTCGAGGTGAGGTTGCGGATGAAGAAGAGGCGGTAGAGGAGGAAACGCTAAAACCCGCTGAAAAATGCAAGGAAGCTGAAAAGCTTCCAACGATGATGCCACGACCACCACCTCCGTTCCCACAACGCCTGAAGAAGAGAGCGAACGATGCCAAGTTCCTGAATTTCATGACCATGCTCAAGCAGATTTCAATTAACATCCCATTAGTAGAAGCGCTTGAACAAATGCCCGGTTATGCCAAGTTCATGAAGGACTTGATCACAAAGAAGAGGTCGGTAAGTGTTGAACCGGAAGATAACCTCCACCACTGCAGCGCTATTTCCTCTAGATCGTTAGTGGAAAAGAAAGAAGATCCAGGTGCGTTCACTGTTCCATGTACTATAGGGAAGCTCAACTTCGGAAGAGCTATGTGTGATCTTGGTGCTAGTATCAACTTGATGCCGCTAGCTGTGTATAACAAATTGGGTTTGGGAGCTCCTAAACCAACGTCCATGAGAGTGATGATGGCCAACCGTTCGGTAAAGCGACCCGTAGGGATATTGTCTGATGTGCTAGTAAAGATCGGTAAGCTTATCTTCCCGGCTGACTTTGTGATCTTGGATTGCGAAGTAGATTTCGAAGTTCCCATAATCTTGGGACGACCATTGCTAGCCACCGCAAGAGTGTTGGTTGATATGGAAAAGAGCGAACTGACCTTCAGATTGAACAACGAAGTTGTCAAGTTCGATGTGTCCAAATTGATGAAGCAACCAAGTGACATGAGGGTGGTCGCGGTCATCAATGCTATTGAGGAAATTCCTGCAGATGTGCATCTTGAGGAGAAGTGTTTGGTTGAGTCACGAGCTGTTGTGAGAAGGATGCTGCGAGAAGAGGAACATGTAGAGAAAGGCGGTGAAAATAGATCAAGAAAACGCAAACACCGCAAGAGACTCTGCAAAGAAAGAGCGAAGAAGTTGTCGCGACTAGCTGCGGACCCAACAAAAGAAGAAGCTTAAGCGCATCATGAGGTTGTCGCGTGCACTCACTCCATCGATTTCGCATGCTTTGGAGACCCAGGCGGTCTCCAACACCATATCAGAGTTTGAGTCCTATCGACTTCACAGGTATTCTTCTATCTCACTGTTTTTTAGCTTTTACATGTATGCATTGGGGACAATGCATGAGTCTAAGTTGAGGGTGTTGGGATACCTGAGAGTCACCACCGAGGGTTTTTGTTGCCGTGTTTCTTTTCCCTCCGGTGTGCTATCTAGTAGAACCGGCATGTTTAGGTTGTTAGTTTAAATTTTTTTTTTAGTTTTTAGTGTCTATAGCAAGCATCATGCGTTTATGACTAAAAGGAGCCCCTTTGAAAAATTTCTGGTTTTGTACTTATGTTGAAATCGATTGACTGTCTGGATCCTTGAATGTCATTGTGTGATTATGATTAGAATGAGTATGCTTAAGCCGAAGGTTGTTTTGATAGTTGGTAGTGGTATAGTCTCTTGGTGCCAAGTGTGTGTGAGATTATTTGTATAAATTCTTACTCTGTGCATGCATCTAGAACTTGCCCGGTCTATTTTGTTAAGTTTGAAGATTGGTTGCTTAGGAAAGGATCACAGGCCCTTTTTGTATGCAGTCCACTTAGCCTATATGACCGTCCAAATGTGAATGATCCCTTTTGATCCCTGTTTGAGCCATAATTGACCTTGTTCTTTCAATAACCTGTCACCGTTTCTGTTTAACTTTGAATCCCTATTTTGGCCCTGGTCCTTCCTTGGACATCGTACACCTCAACCCAGGCAATCAGCCTGAGTTGAGGGTGGCTACTATAGAGGTAAACCCTGTTTTGGCCCTGGTCCTTCTTTGGACATTGTGCACCTCAACTCAGGCAATCAGCCTAAGTTGAGGGTGGCTACTATAGTGGTGAATGATAAGAAAAAGAGGATGGAGAAGATTGGTTGTGAATAGAATGAAAATCCGGGTGTGCGCCTAAGAAAAGAAAAGAAAGAAAAGTTGAAAAAGTTTGAAAAAGAAACAAAAAGAATTGTCAATAAAGAGGCCGCACCTGTAGCTAGAAACAAGGAAATAAAAAGGTGAATAAGGATGGACAAAGTGAAGTTATGTGGTGATAAGATGTAAATGGTTCCAAGGAGGGCTTAGTCACTAACCCCTAAATGTATCATACCTGCACCTGAAGCCTCATTACAAGCCAAAACAAGTCCTGTAGTGATCCTTAGCGGCTTTCTGAAGAACTGAAATAGAATAGTAAGGGCAAGCTTATGGTATCGCATGTGCATTGTTTGAAATCGTTTGTGAGTGTGAGCGCTTACCTAGTCCCAAATCTTGTGTGTGGGATTTCTTTGTGGTGAGGGCACCAAGATGTCTGTATTATCTATTGACTGTTAGGATAGCTGTGCGAGTGTATGCATAATATTCTATCATATCGGGATGACATGTTTGGATCCTTGCAAGTTAGCGTTTTATACATTTGTGTACTATGAGGGAGCTTGATTTGAAGTTGAAGAAGATGTTTGAATAACCATGAGTTGCTAGAGACACGAGTTTGTGTTCTTAGTTGAGTCGTTATATTGTTTTATGTCATGTTGCTTGAGCACAAGCGAACGTTTTAAGTTGAGGGTGTTGATGTGCCGCCATTTTACGGCATTTTCGACTCCTTTTAGCTAAGAACAATCGTACGTTTTCAAGCAACCGTTGTCGTTTTTGATGT
Organism: Jaltomata sinuosa; assembly: GCA_003996215.1. Taxonomy (NCBI): domain Eukaryota; kingdom Viridiplantae; phylum Streptophyta; class Magnoliopsida; order Solanales; family Solanaceae; genus Jaltomata; species Jaltomata sinuosa. The sequence continues at coordinate 494,600 of QJPP01007264.1, forward strand.
TTTTATGTTGTATTTTCAGGAAATAGGAACAAACATGGAAACGGAAGGAAATACGAGCAAAACGACGTTCTGGATAAGAGTGACGGTCCGAGTGACGGACCGTCAAGCTAGTGACGAACCGTCAAGGCAACCGTCAACTTATGGCAACACACTGCCTAGTGGCGACGGCCACCGTGACGGGCCGTCAAGTCAGTGATGGTCCGTCACCCAGACCGTCAACCTGAGGCAGCTCACTGCCTAGCCACGACGACCACCATGACGGTCCGTCAAGGTGGTGATGGGCCGTCACCCAAGCCGTCATGTTGAGGCAGTCGGTTACGCGGAATCCTAGCATTTTTGGGATTTGTTTCCTAGACTCCTATAAATACCCTATGTTAGGTTTATTTTAGATGTTGCTTGATATTACACATTTTTTTGGTTACTTTACACGTGACTTTTACATTAGTTTTAGGAGAATTGAAGATCAAGAAACACGCTTTCTCTTCTTGAATTCGTGTTCTTGATTCGTTCTTGAGTTCTTGGTTTTTCTTGTTCTTGGATACTTGAAGATTGTTTTCAATACATTGTAAGGATCTCTTTTCTTTATTATTGCATTATAAACATGAATCTCTTCTCTTCTTCTTCGAGCATGATTAACTAAAATTCCGGCAACTAGGGTTGTGGGAGCCATGGCTAAAGTAGCGATATAGATTCCGGGTAGCGACGGGTTCAATATATATGTTGTCACGTTGTTAATCATTCATTGTGTAACGTTTTCTAGTGGTTGCAAACATTAGAACATGCCTAGGTTTAATTTGCTTGAGTAAAGAGATTAAAACCGGGAAACTTGATTAACAACAAGGATTCGAGACTACCAACTCTCGTCTAATGATTAATGCTGTAACTAGATTAATCTACTTGATGTTTAGGATTGAAAGCTAAAAGCACACCTTTTCAAGTTCGAGAGAATTGAAAAGTAAATTTGTCTATTTGGTCGAGAGACGTTTAGACGATACCATTAATTCAATCGCATCGTGACAAACATATAGAAAGAACCCGGCTAAGCCTAAGAATCGACATTGTTACATCGCCATGGTAAACACTTCCCTAGTTCGTTCTCTCATACTGATTTAAACTCCTACTTTATTAATTGTTTTATTTACGAATTGATCACAAACCCCCCCCCCCCTTTTATTTACTCGAAACGATTGACCATCAGTCATTTATTTCACTAAAGTCTTAACATTCACCATATTCTCTGTGGGATTCGACCCCAACCTTTGTTGGGTTCTTTACTTGACAACGATCGCTTACGCTTCTTAAATTGAGGTGTAGTTTGAGCGTTGTCAATAAAGAGGTCGCACCTGTAGCTAGAAACAAGGAAATAAAAAGGTGAATAAGGATGGACAAAGTGAAGTTATGTGGTGATAAGATGTAAATGGTTCCAAGGAGGGCTTAGTCACTAACCCCTAAATGTATCATACCTGCACCTGAAGCCTTATTACAAGCCAAAACAAGTCCTGTAGTGATCCTTAGCGGCTTTCTGAAGAACTGAAATAGAATAGTAAGGGCAAGCTTATGGTATCGCATGTGCATTGTTTGAAATCATTTGTGAGTGTGAGCGCTTACCTAGTCCCAAATCTTGTGTGTGGGATTTCTTTGTGGTGAGGGCACCAAGATGTCTGTATTATCTATTGACTGTTAGGATAGCTGTGCGAGTGTATGCATAATATTTTATCATATCGGGATGACATGTTTGGATCCTTGCAAGTTAGCGTTTTATACATTTGTGTACTATGAGGGAGCTTGATTTGAAGTTGAAGAAGATGTTTGAATAACCATGAGTTGCTAGAGACACGAGTTTGTGTTCTTAGTTGAGTCGTTATATTGTTTTATGTCATGTTGCTTGAGGACAAGCGAACATTTTAAGTTGAGGGTGTTGATGTGCCGCCATTTTACGGCATTTTCGACTCCTTTTAGCTAAGAACAATCGTACGTTTTCAAGCAACCGTTGTCGTTTTTGATGTTTTTATGTTGTATTTTCAGGAAATAGGAACAAACATGGAAACGGAAGGAAATACGAGCAAAACGACGTTCTGGATAAGAGTGACGGTCCGAGTGATGGACCGTCAAGCTAGTGACGAACCGTCAAGGCAACCGTCAACTTAAGGCAACACACTGCCTAGTGGCGACGGCCACCGTGACGGGCCGTCAAGTCAGTGACGGTCCGTCACCCAGACCGTCAACCTGAGGCAGCTCACTGCCTAGCCACGACGACCACCATGACGGTTCGTCAAGGTGGTGACGGGCCGTCGCCCAAGCCGTCATGTTGAGGCAGTCGGTTACGCGGAATCCTAGCGTTTTTGGGATTTGTTTCCTAGACTCCTATAAATACCCTATGTTAGGTTTATTTTAGATGTTGCTTGATATTACACATTTTTTTGGTTACTTTACACATGACTTTTACATTAGTTTTAGGAGAATTGAAGATCAAGAAACACGCTTTCTCTTCTTGAATTCGTGTTCTTGATTCGTTCTTGAGTTCTTGGTTTTTCTTGTTCTTGGATACTTGAAGATTATTTTCAATACATTGTAAGGATCTCTTTTCTTTATTATTGCATTATAAACATGAATCTCTTCTCTTCTTCTTCGAGCATGATTAACTAAAACTCCCGCAACTAGGGTTGTGGGAGCCATGGCTAAAGTAGCGATATAGATTCCGGGTAGCGACGGGTTCAATATATATGTTGTCACGTTGTTAATCATTCATTGTGTAACGTTTTCTAGTGGTTGCAAATATTAGAACATGCCTAGGTTTAATTTGCTTGAGTAAAGAGATTAAAACCGGGAAACTTGATTAACAACAAGGATTCGAGACTACCAACTCTCGTCTAATGATTAATGTTGTAACTAGATTAATCTACTTGATGTTTAGGATTGAAAGCTAAAAGCACACCTTTTCAAGTTCGAGAGAATTGAAAAGTAAATTTGTCTATTTGGTCGAGAGACGTTTATACGATACCATTAATTCAATCGCATCGTGACAAACATATAGAAAGAACCCGGCTAAGCCTAAGAATCGACATTGTTACATCGCCATGGTAAACACTTCCCTAGTTCGTTCTCTCATACTGATTTAAACTCCTACTTTATTAATTGTTTTGTTTACGAATTGATCACAAACCCCCCCCCCCCCTTTTATTTACTGGAAACGATTGACCATCAGTCATCTATTTCACTAAAGTCTTAACATTCACCATATTCTCTGTGGGATTCGACCCCAACCTTTGTTGGGTTCTTTACTTGACAACGATCGCTTACGCTTCTTAAATTGAGTTGTAGTTTGAGCGTTATCAGTCATTTTAACTTTTCCTTCACAAATACAAACACAAGAACAAACTGTGTGAGAGTTCAATGAATCCAATTCATCCCATATTCTCTTTAGTTTTGTGAAGTATCCTGCAATATCTGTGACTCCTTGAGTTAATCCAGTTAGTTCTTCTTGTAGGTGATAGAGCTTGGCTCCATTGGACTGCCCAAAACGATGTTCAAGATTGCTCCAAAGTTCTCGAGCTGTCTTTGAATAGATGACACTGTCTCCAATGTCTTTGGACAGTGAATTCAAGAGCCAGGATGTAACCATGTCGTTACATCTACTCCATTGTTGAAAATCTGGAGATTTCGAGTCTGGTGGTGCATAAACTCCATTGATGAAGCCCAGCTTGTTCTTAGCTGAAATGGCTATGAGAATAGATCTCTTCCACCCCTGGTATCCCCTTCCATCAAAGACTACATTGACTAGGTTCATTCCAGAAGCATCAGAGGAGTGGAGGTAGTAAGGATGATTAGAATCAAGACTGGATCCATTTCCAGTTTGAGCAGCTGCAATTGTGGTTTGAGTAGTTTCCTCAGTAGACATGATTCAGAAAGTGATGAAGGAAGAACAGAAAAATAAAGGAGAATGAGTTATTAAAGCAAGATCGAGTTATAGCTCTGATTCCATGAAGGAATTGAAAGAAACTCAGATTTGAAAAAAATTCTGCTTGTTCCATTCATTGATCAAACCTTATCTTTATACAAGTATTTGTACAAAATAAAATAAATATAAAAGAAACATACTATACAGCTGTCATATTCCTAGTGGTAGACAATGTACCTATGTACTACTAGAAAAAGAAATATGTACAACTGTTATTATTTATGTACTATTGTGATTATTTCCATCAATGGTTGTGATTGCATCTTGCTCTTTCATGATGAACATCCCTGATGCTGCCACATATGAGTCCATATTTGTTTTGTATCCAGGTTTGTCCAGATGAAACTCAAAATTGTCTGAAGTGTGGTTGAGTGGCACTTCGATATTTTCTTTTGTCTTCTTCATCGCGACTTTCTCCTTCTTCTTCTTCATTTCACCGTGAGCCAAATTAATGGAAGAAGAAGGTATTCCAACAAATTGCCACCCCTAGTAAGGCACGACCAACAAAAGGTGTGTGATGCTCCATTAACTTTTTGACACCTAAATAAATGGATCATTTATCTACTTTAAAGCACGAATAAAGCTAACAAAAAAGTACATTAGTAATATAATGGATTTAAATCTCATTAAGCATAATAAATTTCACTAAACAATTATAAAAATATGATGAAAATGACTGCATAGTCCATATTTTATATCTTCTTTAATGCTCATTTATAGCAAATAAAGTTTTGAATTTTTCTTCTTCAATGTAATTTTGTTTCTACCTCTAAAAAATGATAGTCATGTTGATTTTATTTCAAATAACTATATTAAAAATCAAAACTATACGTTTAGCTATTCAAACTAAACTTGCAATGTTTAAAAAAACTGTTTTTTTAGATCTTGATTCTCCACTCTAAATCTAACAAATCTTCAACGTAAATAAGTTATTACTTCAAAAAACAAAGATAATATAATATTTTTTTCTAAAATAAATTAAACGTACTCAGGAGAACTTTTGAAGTATTATCTTATTCAAAATTTCTAATAATAAAAAAATAATGTTGATTAAAAATGGAGATATAAATTTATTAAATCGTTGTTTACATTCTATGTTAACTGAAAACCTTATATAAATTGGACTGATAAAAACATTAGTAGAGCAATAACACTTTATCAAAAATCTTCACTGCGGTGATAATTAATCAAGTTTTGTACTTTCCCCCAAAAGTTTTGATCAAATAAAAAAGGTAACAATCAAAATTCTGATTATATATATGTGCAAATTTTTCAGTGCACTGAACTGTCCTTTTTACAATCGTACAATCAAAATAGAATGATTATATTTCAAAATTGTAATAGATATAGAAGAAACCTTTTAAAAAATCTCACAGCATGAATACTAAAAAAATAGCGTATCAAACTAATCCGCTGACATAATATTGAAACGAAAAAGAAAAAAATATCATATCAAACTGAATTCGCTAACATAATATTGAAATTTTTTTAGCAAAAGTACAAAATTTCTATTGCATTTTTTCATTGTTCAACTTAATTTATTGTGTAAATATATTTTCTCTCTTGTTAGCTCTATTCTTGCTTTAAAGTAGACAAATGACCAACTTATCTAGGTGTCAAAAAGTTAATGGAGTCTCACACACTTTTTATTGATTGTGCCTCACCCTAATAAAATTTTTCATTTTTTGTAGTCTATATATTAACACTTTTTACTTTTTCAAGTGATATGACATAAAGTGAAGTAAAAATAGTAAGAAAGAGTTACAGAATCAAAGAGTATTAAAGAATTGAATAGTAGTCTTGACAATTATGGAACAAATTTTCTCGACAAACATACCTTTCTTTATATTATATATACATTATATATTTTATATATGAACATGAATGAGAGATTAGATCAAACTTATGGTATGTGTCATGTTATTAACATTTTAACATTAGATTTCTTGAGCAGCTGCTTATTGGTGACACTTCAATGAGCTGCTAGAAAACTAATGGTTAATACTATTACCAGGCTACTAGCTATATGCATATATTTGCCACATTTTAGTGTAGCTAAAATTCGTTCAATAAGCTAGATGATGCAATTACCAGTCATTTATCTACTTGTAAGTTGTAACTGAACTAGAGATGGTAAAAATGGCCCAACAACGTATAACCTGCCCAACCCGCCCAGCTTCTAACGGGTTGTGTATGAAATGATTTTCCTATTTTGACCCGTGAACTACCATAAGCCCAAACCAACCCATAAACATGCCCAAATCAACCCGTGAAACTCCCAGCATATTGATCCAGCTAATCAATTGAATGATATAATCCATTGCATTACATGTGATCCCATAAATATACATATGAACCAGTCATTTGGATTCACAAAGTAGAAGGAGAAAAGAGTCAATCACTCGTTGTTTAGCCCATCTTTACCGGATCATTTTAGCCCGTAATGACCCGCCCATTTGATAATTCAGCCCATTTTGACTCGTCCAAATTCAACACAAGCCGCCTTTTTGCCATTCTAGGAAGGACCATCTCTAGATATGTTAAACAATAATAGAGCAATTGGAAGTTTCAAAAAGAGACATTCAGCTGGATGTGTCTGTCTGGTACTCTGTGGACTCGTAATGCTACATTAACCGTCAATTTTGGCTCATTCTAAGTTGCTTTTGCATGCTTGTACTCAAGGCTCACACATATATGTTTGTAGTTAAGCCTAACTTCAAACAAAATATACAAAGTTTCAGGCTGAAGTTCAGACAAAAATGATTAAATTCAGTCATAGTTCAGGTAAAAATGGCTGAACTTCAGTCATATGTGCCTAAAACTTTGAACATGCATAGACTTATAAATTTTTACGCATTGATGATCCCAAAATCCTCTTTGTGTCCTTCGACTGTGAAAAGAACTAACAATGCCTAGTCAGGCTCAACCCAATATTCAGTGGACTAAATTTCTCAAGTCAAGCTTGCTTCATTCTGCACTGACTACATTGTGCAATGTAAGTTTAGGTGAACTTGGCTGCCTGGTCCTTTGTGAATCCCAATGCCACATTCACTATCATAATGACTTTCCAGATATAAAATTAAATTAGTCCCTAATAAATGGTGTATATGATATTTGATTGTTGGGCTTGTTGGCACATGATTCAAATGTCTTTTCTCTGGACAGCAGATATTAATTTCAATTGTTCATCCTAATTTCCTGCTTTTAGTAAAAAAAAATTAACGTACATAGTGGTTTGTTTTCTCAACTATTTGTTGGGATCCTAATTAATTATTTTATCCAGTAGGCTAGCAGATTCACCGCAATGGTATTGTAAGTTAGTAACTATTTTTTTTTGAAAAAAATACATCAAGACCACCCTAAAGTTGGTTGACATTTAGAAGTAAACACATAAATTTTACGGGGGTCCTATTACCCCCACTAAATAATTTCAAACTGATACTATTATATCATTTTCGGATGAATCATAATTTTCAAAATATAAGTGTTAATCACGCATCAATTATTATTTGACACGTGTTAACTTTATTAAATATGTATATTTTTCATTTTTAGTCTATTTTTTCTTTATATTTTTTCCTTTTCTCTCTTTCCCCTTTCTCTCTCCTTCTTTTTGACTTTTTTTTTTCTTTCTACTTAATTTCTCCCTCCACATATTGCAAATCATTCATCTTATATAGATTTTTCTTCTTCTCCACTTAACTCCCCTCCCTTCTACTGTCGTTATAATCAATAAAAACTTTTCAATTTTTTTTTCTTTACTACTTTTTTAACTTTTACTAAATAATTGATAGTAAAAATTTAAAAAAAATCGCTGAACAAATTTTATAATTTTGGGGATATCAATAATTAACTTATCTCATTTTTATATTATTTTTGCAATTAAGATTTTGAAAAGAATGATAGCAATAATATTAAAATGAAGGTTTTGTAGAGAATCAATAAATTTTCAAAAATTCATAAATAGCTGAATTGAAACTCGAATAAAAAACTGAATGATGCTCCTAATCATCTTGAAATCTATTGGGTTTTACAAAATTATTTGAAATGTAAAAAAAATGGGGATAAGAACTTGAAATTGAACAGAGTAAAATAAAAATGATACAGAAAAGTGGGTAGAGTTATGATTGAAATGGTGACATTGAAAGCTCTAGGGATCCATCAAATTTACCAAGAAGAAAGAAGGAAAAAAAATAAGAAACAAAGTTAAAATAATAAGAAAAATAGAAAAATATATTTTATAGAAAAAAATCGTAAAAATAAAGTTATAGTCATTTTTGTGGAGTTTTTACGCTCTTTAAGAGAGTGGATACACTCTCTATGCCAGATGGCCTAAAAATGATGTAATAGTATCATTTAAAATTGTTTAGTGGGGTAATAGGACCCCCGTAAAGTTTAGGTGTCTACTTCCAAATGTCGACCAACTTTAGAGGGGTCTTGATGCATTTTTTTTTAATTCTTTCATATGGTACATATAATTCATTCCTCTCTACCTCACCTCTGAGGTAGTGGTATGGACTGCGTACACTCTACCCTCCCCAGACCCCACACTGTGGGAATACAATGGGTATGTTGTTGTTGTTGTTGTTGTGGTACATATAATTCATTCACATCGAGTATGATTTTTTTTTTTTTTTGAAATCTACAATATTGAGTCTCTTTTTGCAAAATATGAACTTATAGGTTAAATTTTACATTTTAAAAAAATTAAAATCATAACTTGAAATTTAAAATCCAACTTTTTGAAGAATTTGAGATTGAAATTTTGTTCGTATTCTATTCTAATATATAGAAGCGGCCAGAAGCAGGCAGGGGCAGATCTATGTACTACTGTGGGAGTGCCACAGCACCCGATCATCTCGATTGAAACTCTATATATATAGGTATATATGTATAAAGATTTGTATAAATGTTAACCATGGCACCCATACTAATAACTGAACAGATGGTGCCAATGGTAAAGCGTAAGGTTTTGTTCTCCATGGTTATGAGTTCGAATCTCACTTAGACATTTTTTGCACAAATGTTTAAACGTGAAAAATTATTTTAAAATAAAAACTATGGTTCAACAGAGATTTGAACCCTGGATCTCACTATCCTAAAATTCAAACAAACCAATGAGGCAACACTATACATATTACCAAAATTGTTGATAAAATTAATTTATAGCTGCTCTAGCCAGACTTCTAAAGTCAACGATTCTGAATGTTTTTTTTTCTTTCAAAAATACTTTTACAAGTAAATATTTTTTTATGAAAATCAGTTTGTGTTTAACCAATAAATTTAAAAAATATTTTTGAGCAGTGATTAGTGTTTGATGAAGCTTTTTAAAAGTGTTTCTAAGTGTATTTTTCTCAAAAATAATTTTTGCTACTCCGCGAGAAATAAGCACCTCATTTTTCTAAATAAATAAGCACTTTTGGGGCCAAACATGTTATTAGAGCCCGTTTGGATCGACTTTTGACTTAAAATTAGGCTTAAAAGTACATTTTTATTTTATCCAAATACTACAAAATTATTTAAAAGCACTTAAAATAAGCTAATCCAAACACGCTCCTAATCTTCTCCTATGTAAATATTGAAATCACGCTACTGTCCATAGGGTATGTGGCACCCGAAATCTCAAAATCCTGGATCCGCCTCTGGAAGCAGGTGAAGGTCGTCCTGCCTACTTCTGGCCGAGTGGTTAAAGCATGATGTTTTATGTAGAGGGTCCTGGGTTCGAGCCTCGGTGGCTGCCTTCATTTTTTGTTTTAAGTATAAGTATGGTGTGTTTAAGTTGTACTGTTGTGCATGTGGGTGGAAACGCTAGGGCCCACAGTGGCCATGCACATAAATGCATGAGTCATACTCTTTTTTGGTTTAAATTTTAGATTTTATATAATATTTTAGTTTATTTTTATTTTAAATATTTTTTATTTTAATTTGTTTATCTGATTTTAACATGAGACGAAATTTAAGAAAGTAGAAAAAAGTTATAAATGAGAGCGAGCAAAATAACAAAACTTAAATATAACTTTTGTTTACATGGTATGGTTAGAATTTTGAGATTTCAACTTCTATAAGCTTTAAATTTTCTTTTGATACAAAAGGGAAAAGGAAAAAGTAGACTAAATGGATCAAAAACTTAAATTATTTATATCCACATGCCCCTTTTCATACTAATTTAAACAATACCCAATCGCTACTAATTATTTACCCGAGATACCCCATCTTTCGGCCAGCCTTTTCCCATTCATTTTCGGCGCTTCATTTTCTCTTTTTTTGGTCAACTATTGCGGCTCAAATCCAGGGAAAATCATTAATTATGAACCATCTTTTCTTCTTAAATTGTTCCTTCTTTTTATTTTATTTTATTTTCCTTTTTGTCTGTTTTTCTCTTAGTTCATTTTTTTTTTGTCTTCTTTTTTATTTTTGTCTCTTTCCATATTTTTGCTTTTAAGAAAAATAAAAAAGAAATAGAGAAGTGAGAAAAATGAACAAATTTTTAAATTAATAAAAATAAAAGTTAAATAACTAAACTACAATAATATAAGAAAAATACTAAAATCCACTAATTTATATATTTTTTATTTTTGTTGTTACCTTTTTTCTGTCTTGTTTTGTTTTATTTTATTTTATTAGATTATCTTCTTTTTTAATCCATTTCTTAGAAAATAAAATATAAGAATAAAGATATTATCTAACTATTTTTAGATTAATAAAAATATAAAAAAATAATAATAATTGAAAATGACTGAGGAATATCTCATTAAAAGACTGAAGCAGTAGTGCTAAATATCATGACGGTATATAAATATATTGTGATGACATCATATAGGACTGAGGAGTCTCATTAAAAGATTGAAACAATACTCTGTGGTACCATGATAGTACAAAAATATATTGTGGTAGTATCATGAAGGACTGAAAAGTATCTTATTAAAAGACTGAAGTAGTTATATATGATACCATGACATTATATAAATATATTGTGGTGGAATCATGGAGGAATGAAAAGTATCTTATTGAAGGACTGATGTAGTCATCTATGATATCATGCAAATATATAGATATACTATTATAGTATACTCAGTAGTGTCTCATTGAAGGACAGAAGTAGTCCTTAATGATACTATACCAGTATATAAATATACTTTGATGGTATCATGGAGGACTGAGAAGTGTCTCGTTAAAGGATGATACAATGACAGTATATAAATATACTATGATGGTATATTGAGTAGTGTTTCATTGAAGGACTGAACCAGTCCTCCATGATACCATGTGAGTATATAGATATACTATGATTGCATCATGGAGGACTGAGGAGTGTCTCATTTGAAGGATGATATCATACCAACGTATATAAATATACTGTAATGGTATCATTGAGGCCTGAAGCAAACATCAATGATACCATAATAGTATATGAATATATTATGATGGTATCATAAAGAATTTAGAAGTGTCTTACTGAAGAACTAAAGTAGTCATCCACGATACCATGCCATTATATAGATATATTGTGAGAGTATACATAGTAGTGTCTCATTGAAGAACTAAAACAGTTATCCATGATACCATGCCAATATATAGATATGTTGTGATGGTATCATAGATAACTGAGGATTGTCTCATTGATAGATGATACCATTGCAGTATATAAATATATTGTGATGGTATATTAAGGAGTGTCTATTGAAGGACTGAACAATCCTCCGTGATACCATGATAGTATATAGATATACTATACTGGTATCATAGAGGTCTCACTAAGGACTGAAGCAGACATCAATGACACTACGACAATATGTAAATATACTGTGATGGTATCATTAAGGCCTGAAGTAAACCTCAATGATATCATGATAGTATCATGAATGATTGAGAAGTGTCTTATTGAAGGACTGAAGTAGTCTTACATGATACCATGTTAGTGTGTAGATATATTGTGAGAATATACTGAGTAGTGTCTCATTGAAGAACTAAAACAGTTATCCATGATACCATGCCAATATATAGATATGTTGTGATGGTATCATAGAGAGTTGAGGACTGTCTCATTGATAGATGATACCATTGCAGTATATAAATATACTGTGATGGTATATTAAAGAGTGTCTCATTGAAGGACTAAAACATTCTTCTATGATACTATCACAGTATATATATTCATATATTGTGATGGTATCATTAATGACTGAAGCAGACCTCAATGATACTATGTCAGTATATAAATATACTATAATGATATCATAGATGTCTCGCTAAAGATTAAAATAGGCATCAATGATACCACAACAATATATAGATATATTGTGATGTTATCATTGAGGCCTAAAGCAAACTTCAATGATACCATATATGAATATACTATGATGGTATCATGATTGATTGAGAAGTGTCTTATTGAAAGATTGAAGCGGTCCTCCATGATACCATGTCAGTATATAAATATATTGTGATAGTATATTGAGTAGTGTCTCATTGAAGGACTAAAATAATTATTCATGATACCATGCCAATATATAGATATGTTGTGATGGTATCATAAAGAACTGAGGATTGTCTCATTGATAGATGTTACCATTGCAGTATATAAATATACTATGATGGCATATTAAATAGTGTCTCATTGAAGGACTGAACAGTCCGCCATGATACCATGCCAGTATATAGATATACTATGCTGGTATCATAGAGGTCTCACTAAGGACTGAAGCAGACATCAATGATATCTATGATGGTATCATAGAGATCTCACTAAGAACTGAAGCAGATATCAATGATACAACGACAATATATAGATATATTGTGATGGTATCATTGAGGCCTAAAGCAAACCTCAATGATACCATGATAGTATATGAATATACTGTGATGGTATCAGGAAGGATTGAGAAGTGTCTTATTGAAGGACTGAAGTAATCCTCCCTCCCCCTTGATACCATGATAGTATATCAATATACTATAATAGTATCATGGAGGACTGAGAAGTATCTCGTTGAAGAATTGAAACAGTCCTTCACGATACTATGCTAGTATCTAAATATACTGTGATGATATATTAAGGAGTATCTCAATGAAGGACTGAAGCAATTCTCCATGATACTATGCCAGCATATAGATATATTGTGATGGTATCATGAAGGACCGGAAAGTGCCAGATTGAAGGACGGAAGCATATCTCAATACGTGTGAATGAAATTAGATTGTAAAAAAAAGAATTAAATAAAATTAAAAATAGAATAAAAAATAAAATAAAATAGAAAAATTAAAAAAAAGCAAAATTTGAGTATGAAATTAGATTATGGTAAAAAAAAGTATAATATGATTTGAGAAAAATAGACAAATGAACAAAAAAGGAGGGAAAAAAATATGAAAGAATAAAGAAATAAATGAGAAAAAAAGCATAGAAAAAATAAAAAATATAGACGAATGTTTACTATATTAGTTATCTTTTGTTGTTATATAGAAAAAAAGAATAAAGAAAAAAGTAAAAAAAATCATGAATAAAAATAGATTATGGTAGAAAAAAATTTAGAAAAGAAACAAAAAATAAAAAAAATTAAAAAACAAAAAGAAAACAGAAAAAAAAAACACAAAAAAGAGCCAAAATTAATTATGGTGAAGAAAAAAATAAAAAATAATATGATTTGTGAACGAAATAAATAAACAATAAAGAAGAAGAAAAAATATGAAGAAAAAATGAGAAAAAAGAAGGGGAGTAGAAAAGAAAAAATAAGAAGAAGTAGAGAAATAAAAAATAAATAACCAAAAAAGGAGAAAAAAAGAGAGTCAAAACTTAGGATGAATCAGATTATGGTGTAAAAAAATTATAATGTGAGAAAAAAAATAAACAGAGAAACATAAAAAAAAAAGGAAAAAGAAAAAAAATGAGAAAAAAAAGAGATTAAAAAAAACGAGAAAAAAAGAAAAAAGAAAAAAAATACAAAAATTAAAAGAAAAAGAATGAAAAATGAGCTAAATGACTACAAAAGCTACAAGGGAAAGGAACATTTTCTATAATTAGTTAGGGGGGTATTTTTTGTAAGGGGGTATTTAGTTGTAAATAGTTTGCTCCTATGGGGCATGCATGTACTTTATCCAAAGTAAAATCATAATAACTAACAATTTCAAATATTTAAAAGGCATAACTAATTTTGTTGATGAAAATTATGCTATAAATCATAATAATTAATAATTTAATATATCTAAAAACTACATATAGAAATTTTCGTTGACTATTCAAATATCTTCATCGCCACATACAAGAGAGTAACATATATTATCTAAAAATTATGTAAAAGATACCATAAATTACAATAATTAATAACTTAAAAAATTTATAAAAAATTAAATTGACTCGCTTAATTACATCGATGCCATATAAATTCGGACAGAGAGAGTGACATATTGTAACGACCGGGTCCGTCATTACGGATAGTCCAATCGTGCCAAGTTTTAGAGTTAAAAAACTCCGGGTCTGGGAGTTTGAAATTCTGGGCTAGGCTAGCCTCGGTCGGTTTTGGAGATACGTGGAGTCTAGGGAAATCCGGGTAAGGATTGGGTTAGGTGTCTTGTTTTGAGCTAGTTTTCCACGTAGCCAAGACTTAAAGGAGTCCAGAGGACTTTTTGAAATTGAATTCGGGTAAGTAGAACACCCGGAATCGCGATTAACGTGAAGGGGTTGTTTCGGATCATCGGGGGAAGCAAGTGTGTTGTAAAATGGGCAAACTTTAGAGATTTCCGGACATTCTGTCTGTGACGAGAGCAACGGCTCCGCCGTAGCGACCTCCGCTATAGCAGTGGAAAAGACCGCTATAGCGGAAGTCAAGGCGGTCAATGCCGGTCGAAACCGCTATAGCGGAATGCTTTCGCTATAGCGGGACCGCTATAGAAGACTCGACGGGAATTAATGCAGAAACATTCCCCAAAATGTTCAGTTTTCACAATTTCATTTTGGGAGAAGGGCAAGGCGATTTTCCTCCGTTTTCCATTATTTTTCTTCCCTAAGGTAAGGTTTCTACTCCCGAAACTTCGTACTACTTTTCCTGTGCGGTAGAATTGCTAGGAGGGAACTAGGGGAAAGGTTGGAATAACCTAGGGATGGTAGAATCCGGGGAAGAAGGGAGATTCTAGGCATGAAAGTTCTTGGGTATTGTTAAAAATAAGGTTGATTGATTGCATGTTATTAAATTCTCTATTTTTATCCATGAAAATGATAGAACTAGAGGAATTAATGGCGGAAAACTCAGGAAAAGGGTAGAATGATCATGGTTGGTCTGGGATTTGAGATTTGGTGCAATCCGGGTAATAGGCAGGCCTTGTTTGTTAATTTAAGTACTTGTATGTTGTTTTAGATCAAGAATGAGAAAGAAATCCGAAACACGGGAAAGCTCGGGTTGAGTAGAGCTTGGATCATTTCGAGGTAGGTGATGGCTTACGATTCTTGTGAATGTTTTATATTTTTGTACTCTTATCTAAGTATTTGTATGAATTACATTACTTAGAGAAATTGTTTAGAATGTCTAAGGGCCGTGTTTTACAGTCTGTGGATTGAACGGTGTGTTTCTTGTTGGTTTTACAAGTTGTTTGTTCATTATTTGACTGTGAATTAATTGATATTCGGTTGGATCGGGTACCACGCCTGGTATGGGAATACTAACGGTTGGCTCGGGTACCACGCCTGGTACGAAAATACTAACGGTTGACTCGGGTACCACGCCTGATACGGGAATACTAACGGTTGGCTCGGTTCAACGCTTGGTACGGGTATAACAAATGGTTGGATCGGGTACCACGCCTGATACGGGATACTAACGGTTGGCTCGGGTACCACGCCTGGTACGAGTTTATTTTACTACATCATTGCATTGATATTGTTGTATTGCATTGACTGTTATTGGTTCCGTGAGTGGACCGGGCTGTTTTATTAAAATGTGATATTTGTTGGTAGTCCTTGAGTGACAAGGAATCCTGTTATATCTATTGAATTGGCCTTGGATTAGGTCGGGTTGTCTGTTTAACACTTAGGTGTTGGTTAGAGGGGATCACAGGGTTGGTCCTGGTTAGACGAAAAGGGATGGTTTATCGGTTATATGATTGTTGCTTACAGTTAGAAAGAGTGGATTTCATGCGGGAACAAACTAGGTAGAGACTTGTAGTCTAGGGGTGCCTGTTGACTTGTTGCATGTCTTCCGTACTTATACTTGATTTATTGTACTGATTATACACTATTTTTATTTGGAATTGGCTGATGATCCTACTGATAACGCTCAAACTACACCCCAATTTAAGAAGCGTAAGCGATCGTTGTCAAATATAGAACCCAACAAAGGTTGGGGTCGAATCCCACAGAGAATATAGTGAAGATTAAGACTTTAGTGAAATAGATGACTGATGGTCAATCGTTTCCAGTAAATAAAAGGGGGGGTTTTGTGATCAATTCGTAAACAAAACAATTAATAAACGTATGAGTTTAAAGCAGTATGAGAGAATGAACTAGGGAAGTGTTTACCATGGCAATGTAACAATGTCGATTCTTAGGCTTAGCCGGGTTCTTTCTATATGTTTGTCACGATGTGATTGAATTAATGGTATCGTCTAAACGTTTCTCAACCAAATAGACAAATTTACTTTTCAATTCTCTCGAACTTGAAAAGGTGTGCTTTTAGATTTCAATCCTAAACATCAAGTAGATTAATCTAGTTACAGCATTAATCATTAGATGAGAGTTGGTAGTCTCGAATCCTCGTCGGTAATCAAGTTTCCTGGTTTTAATCTCTTTACTCAAGCAAATTAAACCTAGGCATGTTCTAATGTTTGCAACCACTAGAAAACGTTACACAATGAATGATTAACAACGTGACAACATATATATTGGACCCGTCGCTACCCGGAATCTATATCGCTACTTTAGCCATGGCTCCCACAACCCTAGTTGCGGGAGTTTTAGTTAATCATGCTCGAAGAAGAAGAGAAGAAATTCATATTCATAATAAAATAATAAAGAAACGAGATCCTTACAATATATTGAGAACAATCTTCAAGTATCCAAGAACAAGAAAAACCAAGACTCAAGAACGAATTAAGAA
This sequence comes from Jaltomata sinuosa, assembly GCA_003996215.1. Taxonomy (NCBI): domain Eukaryota; kingdom Viridiplantae; phylum Streptophyta; class Magnoliopsida; order Solanales; family Solanaceae; genus Jaltomata; species Jaltomata sinuosa. The sequence continues at coordinate 511,637 of QJPP01007264.1, forward strand.
CACGAATTTTAGTTCAAGAAACGTGTTCTTGCTCTCGAAACCGACTAAAAAACTATTCTAAAATTATTGGGTGAACTTAAAGAATAATATTTAACAACATAAAATAAACCTAACATAGGGTATTTATAGGAGTACAAGAAGCCAAATCCAAAACGGGCTAGGAGTCCCCAAAACGCGGGCAGCCGCTTGGCGCTACTGTTTTGGTGTGACGGTCAGGCTGACGGACCGTCACTGCCTTGACAGACCGTCGCCTGGACCGTCACCACTAGGCAGCACCACTGCCTCAAGTTGACGGTCACTGTGACGGACCGTCACCTCTGTGATGGGCCGTCACTCAGGCCGTCACACTTAGGCAGAATCTCATTTTTCTCGTATTTCCTTCCGTTTCCATGTTTGTTCCTATTTCCTGAAAATACAACATAAAAACATCAAAACGACAACGGTTGCTTGAAAACGTACGATTGTTCTTAGTTAAAAGGAGTCGAAAATGCCGTAAAATGGCGGCACATCAACACACTCAACTTAAAACGTTCGCTTGTCCTCAAGCAACATGACATAAAATAATATAACGACTCAACTAAGAACACAAACTCGTGTCTCTAGCAACTCATGGTCATTCAAACATCTTCTTCAATTTCAAATCAAGCTCCCTCATAGTACACAAATGTATAAAACGCTAACTTGCAAGGATCCAAACATGTCATTCCGATATGATAGAATATTATGCATACACTCGCACAGCTATCCTAACAGTCAATAGATAATACAGACATCTTGGTGCCCTCACCACAAAGAAATCCCACACACAAGATTTGGGACTAGGTAAGCGCTCACACTCGCAAACGACTTCAAACAATACACATGCGATACCAGAAGCTTGCCCTTACTATTCTATTTCAGTTCTTCAGAAAGCCGCTAAGGATCACTACAGGACTTGTTTCGGCTTGTAATAGGCTTCAGGTGCAGGTATGATACATTTAGGGGTTAGTGACTAAGCCCTCCTTGGAATCATTTACATTTTATCACCACATACCTTCACTTTGCCCATCCTTATTTACCTTTTTATTTCCTTGTTTCTAGCTACAGGTGCGGCCTCTTTGACAACTCTTTTTGTTTTCTTTTTCAATCTTTTTCATCTTGTCTTTCTTTTCTTTTCTTAGGCGCACACCCGGATTTTTATTCTATTCACAACCAATCTTCTCCATCCTCTTTTTATTATCATTCACCTCTATAGTAGCCACCCTCAACTTAGGCTGATTGCCTGAGTTGAGGTGCACAATGTCCGAAGAAGGACCAGGGCCAAAACATGGTTTACCTCTATAGTAGCCACCCTCAACTCAGGCTGATTGCCTGGGTTGAGGTGCACGATGTCCAAGGAAGGACCAGGGCCAAAATAGGGATTCAAAGTTAAACAGGAATGGTGACAGGTATTGAAAGAACAAGGTCAATTATGGCTCAAACAGGGATCAAAAGGGATCATTCACATTTGGACGGTCATATAGGCTAAGTGGACTGCATACAAAAAGGGCCTGTGATCCTTTCCTAAGCAACCAATCTTCAAACTTAATAAAATAGACCGGGCAAGTTCTAGATGCATGCACAGAGTAAGAATTTATACAATAAGCTCACATACACACTTGGCACCAAGAAACTATACCACTACCAACTATCAAAACAAGCTCGGCTTAAGCATACTCATTCTAATCATAATCACACAATGACATTCAAGCATCCAGACAGTCAATCGATTTTAAACATAAGTACAAAACCAGAAAATTTTTAGAGGGGCTCCTTTTAGTCACAAAAACGCATGATTTGCTATAGACACTAGAAAAACTATAAAAAAAAATTAAAATAACAATCTAAACATGCCGGTTCTACTAGATAGCACACCGGAGGAAAAAGAAACACGGCAACAAAAACCCTCGGTGGTGACTCACAGGTATCCCAACACCCTCAACTTAGACTCATGCATTGTCCCCAATGCATACATGTAAAAGCTACAAACTGTGAGATAGAGGAATACCTGTGAAGTCGATAGGACTCAGATTCTGGAATGATGATGGAGACCGCCTGGGTCTCCAAAGCAGGAGAAATCGATATCCTCCTCATTCAGCGCGACATCATCCTGCAGACCACCAGCATTCAGATTTTGTTGGGCATGCAGTTCTGCAGCGAGCCTTGCTGCCTCTAGTTGTGCGGCCATATTCTGCCTTAACGTTCTAGCAAGCTCGGGATCGTAAGGTAATGTTGATTCACCCGAGCGCCGGGTACTTGGCATGCACAACTATGTACCCTGTCAAAAACAAAAACAACAAAAAAATAAAAGCAGGAAAGTATGACTAAGAGTCAAATAAACACACCAGACTTAATAAACAACCGTATTCCCCGGCAACGGCGCCACTTTTTGATAAAGCTCAAACTACACCTCAATTTAAGAAGCGTAAGCGATCGTTGTCAAATATAGAACCCAACAAAGGTTGGGGTCGAATCCCACAGAGAATATGGTGAAGATTAAGACTTTAGTAAAATAGATGACTGATGGTCAATCGTTTCCAGTAAATAAAAGGGGGGGTTTTGTGATCGATTCTTAGGCTTAGCCGGGTTCTTTCTATATGTTTGTCACGATGTGATTGAATTAATGGTATCGTCTAAACGTTTCTCAACCAAATAGACAAATTTACTTTTCAATTCTATCGAATTTGAAAAGGTGTGCTTTTAGATTTCAATCCTAAACATCAAGTAGATTAATCTAGTTACAGCATTAATCATTAGATGAGAGTTGGTAGTCTCGAATCCTCGTCGGTAATCAAGTTTCCTGGTTTTAATCTCTTTACTCAAGCAAATTAAACCTAGGCATGTTCTAATGTTTGCAACCACTAGAAAACGTTACACAATGAATGATTAACAACGTGACAACATATATATTGGACCCGTCACTACCTGGAATCTATATCGCTACTTTAGCCATGGCTCCCACAACCCTAGTTGCGGGAGTTTTAGTTAATCATGCTCGAAGAAGAAGAGAAGAAATTCATATTCATAATAAAATAATAAAGAAACGAGATCCTTACAATATATTGAGAACAATCTTCAAGTATCCAAGAACAAGAAAAACCAAGACTCAAGAACGAATCAAGAACACGAATTTTAGTTCAAGAAACGTGTTCTTGCTCTCGAATCCGACTAAAAAACTATTCTAAAATTATTGGGTGAACTTAAAGAATAATATTCAACAACATAAAATAAACCTAACATAGGGTATTTATAGGAGTACAAGAAGCCAAATCCAAAACGGGCTAGGAGTCCCCAAAACGCGGGCAGCCGCTTGGCGCTACTGTTTTGGTGCGACGGTCAGGCTGACGGACCGTCCCTGCCTTGACGGACCGTCGCCTGGACCGTCACCACTAGGCAGCACCACTGCCTCAAGTTGACGGTCACTGTGACGGACCGTCACCTCTGTGACGGGCCGTCACTCAGGCCGTCACACTTAGGCAGAATCTCATTTTTCTCGTATTTCCTTCCGTTTCCATGTTTGTTCCTATTTCCTGAAAATACAACATAAAAACATCAAAACGACAACGGTTGCTTGAAAACGTACGATTGTTCTTAGTTAAAAGGAGTCGAAAATGCCGTAAAATGGCGGCATATCACCTACCAGTACACAGTAGTGGTGTACTGATACTACACTTGCTTTTCTTTTTGTGAGTACATGCAATCTTCCAGACTTCAAGGGTGAGCTACTTCGATCTAGCTGCCTTGAATCTATCATTAGAGTTGTAGCCCACTTGTTTTGGGCTTAAACTATTTCCTTGTTTTGAGGTTGCATCCCCGTATTCTAGACATTGGTAGATTGTTTGGTGCTGCGACTTTCAGATTCTAGGAGGTAATTTCCGTAGGTTTATATTAATGAAGTGGTTTTGTTATTATTGTTTTGCTAGTTTAATTTCCGCACTTTGGTTTTGAGCTGTTAGAATGGTTAAGTTCGGGAAAGTGATGGTTCGCTCACCTGGAGGGGTTGGGTGAGTGCCACTCACGGCTGTCTGGATAGTGACAAAAATGGTATCAGAGCCCTAGGTTCGTTGATGTCATCGTACCAAACAGGTCTAGTAAAGTCTTGCGGAACGGTGCAGAGTCATCCATACTTTTCTTTGAGAGGCTATGGGACTTTAGGAAAAACTATCTCTTTTCTTCGTGCTATAACTCGATTCCAATTGGTATCTGGTGATACAAATTGGTATCTAACCTCATCCACTCTTCTGTCTGCAGATGGTTAATACAAGGAACAACAGAGCTAGAGCAGCGGGCCTGGTTGTCCTTGGTAGAGGCAGAGGAAGGGGCAGAGGATGAGGTAGAGCCGCACCCGCCAGGGGTGGAGCTCAAGCGGCTGCTGGAGAGTGTGAAGCAACCCCTCCCCCACCTTAGGAACATGTTGTTGAAGATGTAGAAGTTGTGGCTGAAGGTGGTGAGGCACAAGCGGAGGCAGCACCGGTTGGGGGCCCAGGCCTTCCTGATATGACACCAGAAGCTTTTCAACAGGCTTAGAATATTTTGAGTGGGTTGGTGGGTGCTGGAGCCATACCCCCGATATTTGCAAATCAGCCTTTGAATACTCAGCTAGCGGTTACTACAACACCTAGGATGGACGCCACTTCAGGCAGGAATAACTTCTTTAGGCCAATGTTAGGCCCAGTGATGACAAGGAATGAGCATGAGATGCTGACCAAGTTTCTCAAGCTGAAACCTCTGACATTTCAAGGTACCGACAAGGAGGATGCCTATGAGTTCATCTTGGATTGCTATGAGAGGTTGCATAAGTAGGGTATTGTACGTTAGCATGGGGTTGAGTTTGTCACATTTTAGCTACAGGGTGATGCTATGCAATGGTGGAGGTCTCATGTGGAGTGTCGGTCTTCTGTTCTACCCCCACTAACTTGGGAACAGTTCCACGCTTTGTTTTTAAAGAAGTATGTACCCCGTACTTTGAGGGACCGGAAGAAGGATGAGTTCTTGAACTTGGAGCAGGGTAGCATGTTAGTCTCTGCTTACGAGGCTAAGTTCCATGCCTTGTCTCATTTTGCCACACAGATATTGGGTTTCGAGGAGGAACGGATCCAGTTGTTTGTGAAAGGGTTGAATACTGAGCTACAATTACTGTCAGTGCATATGACTTCATCGGGGAGGGGCTTCAATAAAGTGGTAGATTATGTGAAGAAGTTGGAAGGGGTCAAGCAAGCGGGGCAAACTAAGGCTTTAGCCAAGAAGCCCCGGCATGAGGGAAATTTTGGTAGTTCATACTTCAGGTGCCAGAATCAGCAGGCATACCCAGCCCGTCATATTCAGTCAGCTCTGCCAGCTGCTACAGGTGGTCGTCAGGGAGCTCATAATCAGTCTTCAGCTCTTAGAGGCCAGGAAGCGTCTTATACATCAGCTAGCAGGCCTATATTTGACCGTGGTTGCTTCTATTGTAGTGATCTGGGCCACTTTAAGAGAGATTGCCCACTCAGGCAGACATGTAATCAGGGTCAGCAACAGTCTAGAGCAGTGGTCCCAGTAGGTAGAGGCGGTAATGCTAAAGGTCGTCCATAGGGTGGGCGATGTAACTTTCAGGGAGGTCGGGGAGACAGAGAGAACGGCGGCGTGGGTAGGGGTGCAGCGCAGCCAGCCCGAGAAATTGCTCGGATTGATGATCGGCCTCATTGCTATGCATTTCCAGGGAGAACTGAGGCGGAAGCATCAGATGCGGTGATCACATGTACCATTCTTGTCTGCGATAAAATAGCTTCGGTATTATTTGACCCAGGTTCTACATATTCTTATGTATCTGTGAGTTTTGCGTTGGGTCTTGAATTGATTTGTGATATACTTGATTCCCCTATCCATGTTTCCACCCCGGTTGGAGAGTCTGTGATTGTGACTCATGTTTATCGTGACTGTTCTATTGTGTTTGTGGGGTTGCATACTTGGGTAGACTTGGTAATCCAGGATTTGGCTGATTTTGATATTATCTTGGGCATGACCTGGATGTCCCCTTATCATGTTGTGCTGAACTGTAACACCAAGGCTGTGGCTCTAGAGATTCCGGGTAAGGATAGACTAGAGTGGAAAGGTGTGTACAGGCCTAAGCCAGTTAAGGTCAATCATTCATTCGGGCTAGAAAGCTAGTGGGGAGAGGGTGTCTAGCCTTATTGGCTCATCTCCGGGATGATAGTGTGGAGTCCCCATCTATTGAGTCAGTTCCAGTGGTTTCTGAGTTTCTAGAGGTGTTTCCAGTGGATTTGCTTGGTATGCCTCCGGACAGGGATATAGACTTCTGTATTGATCTGGAGCCAGGCACTCGTCCCATTTCCATTCCTCCATATGGTATGGCTCCGGCAGAGTTAAGAGAACTTAAGACTCAGCTGCAGAAACTCCTAGATAAGGGATTTATCTGTCCCAGTGCGTCGCCTTGGGGTGCTTCTATTTTGTTTGTAAAAAAAAGAATGGCAGTATGCGGATGTGCATAGATTATAGACAGTTGAACAAGGTGATCATCCGGAATAAGTACCCTCTACCCCGCATTGATGATTTGTTTGACCAGCTTCAGGGTGCATCGGTGTTTTAAAAAATCGACTTGAGGTCGGGGTACCATCAGTTGAGGATTAGGCACGAGGACATTCCTAAGACTGCTTTTTGGACTCGGATGGGTATTATGAGTTCCTAGTAATGTCGTTTGATTTAACCAATGTGCCGGCAACATTCATGAGTTTGATGAATGAGGTATTTAAGTCGTATTTGGATTCCTTCGTGATTGTGTTTATCGATGATATTTTGATCTACTCCAAGAGTAGGGAGTAGCATGCTAATCATCTTCGTATTGTATTGGACATCTTGAGATGCCAGAATCTTTATGCGAAGTTCACTAAGTGTGAGTTTTGGTTGACTTCACTTGTGTTCTTGGGGTATGTAGTGTCAGAACAAGGGGTGATTGTGGATCACCAGAAGATTGAGGCAGTCAAGAGTTGCGCTCGACCTAGCTCTGTGACAGAGGTAAGGAGTTTTGTTGGGCTCGCAGGGTACTACCCGAGGTTTGTTAAGGATTTTGCGTCTATTGCTACTCACCTGACCAGGCTAACACAGAAAGATATACCATTCGTGTGGTCCGACAAGTGTGAGGAGAGCTTCCAAAAGCTCAAGACACTTCTGACCGCAACTCATATATTGTCCTTGCCGGTTGAAGGTAAAGACTTTATTGTTTACTGCGATGCTTCACATTTTGGTTTGGGTGCTGTGTTGATGCATGATAGGAATGTGATAGCCTATGCATCTAGGCAGTTGAAGGTGCATGAGAGGAACTACCCGACTCACGACTTAGAGTTGCAGCAGTGGTCTTTGCACTCAAGATTTGGAGATACTATCTCTATAGTGTCAAGTGTGATGTGTTCACCGATCATCGCAGTCTGCAGCATGTGTTCACTCAGAAGGATTTGAATTTGAGGCAGAGAAGGTGGATGGAGTTATTGAAGGACTATGATGTGACTATTCAATATCATCTGGGTAAGGCTAATGTGGTGGCAGACGCATTGAGCCGGAAGACAGTTAGCATGAGTAGTTTGGCTTGTTTGGGGGTGTCCAAACGACCACTAGCAAGGGAAATTCGGGCTTTGGAGGCCAAGTTTATGCACTTGGGTGTTTCAGAACAGGGTGGGTTATTGACAGCATTGAGGTCAAAGCCACCTTCATAGAGGAAATAAAGGCCAAACAGTTTCAGGATCCAAAACTGAGTAAGCTTTGAGGTAAGGTAATATCCGGGGAATCCAGGGACGTCATGTTAGACTCCGGTGGAGTGCTACATTTCAGAGAAAACATTTGTGTTCCTCGGGTTGATGATATAATTCAGAAAATCTTGGCAGAAGCTCATGGTTTGCGGTACTCAATTCATCCAGGTGTGACTAAAATTTACAGGAACTTGAGGCAGCATTACTGGTGGCCCGGGATGAAAAGGAACATAGACGACTTTGTGTCCAAATGTCAGAACTGCCAGCAGGTAAAGTATGAACATCAGAGACCTACAGGACTACTTTAGAGAATGCCAATTCCAGAGTGAAAGTGGGAAATGATAGCCATGGACTTTATGGTGGGTCTTCCCAGGACATTGGGGAAGTATGACTCAATTTGGGTCATTGTTGACAGGCTGACCAAGTTCGCTCACTTCATTCTGGTCAGGGTAGATTTCAATTCGCAGGAATTGGCTAAGATCTACGTGAACGAGATTGTGAGATTGCATGGGGTGCCACTGTCCATTATTTCAGATAGGGGTACGCAGTTCACCTCTAACTTTTTGGGGCAAGCTACATGAAGAGTTGGGTACACAACTTACTTTTAGCACAACCTTCCATCCTCAGACTGATGGTCAGTCGAAAAGGATGATCCAGGTATTGGAGGACATGCTGAGAGCATGTGTGATGGACTTCGGGGGCCATTAGGACCAGTTCCTACCATTGTGTGAATTCTCGTACAACAATAGCTACCACTCCAGTATTGACATGGCACCATTCGAGGCGTTGTATGGGAGGAGCTGCAGATCACCGGTTGGGTGGTTTGAGGAAGGCGATGTAAAGCCTTTGGGAGTGGAATTAGTAAAGGAATCGCAAGAGTAAGGGGCATTCAGGTCAAATTGCTGGCTACCCTAAGCAGGCAGAAAGAGAGTGCAGATCGCAAGGTCCGGGACATAGAATTTCAAGTTGGTGAACATGTATTGTTGAAAGTGTCACCAATGAAGGGAGTTATGCAGTTTGGTAAGAAGGGCAAACTTAGACCTCGGTTCATCGGTCCGTTTGAGGTTCTTGAGATTGTGGGGCCAGTGGCTTACAAGTTAGCACTGCCACCCAGTTTGTCGGGCGTCCATCCGGTATTTCATGTATCCATGCTTAAGTGATACCATTGGGATGGGGACTACATCATCAAGTGGGATGAGGTGCTTTTCGATAAGGATCTTCATTATGAGGATGTCCGGAGGTTGAGGACAAAGGTGATTGATATGGTAAAGGTTCAGTGGAAGCATCATCCGGTTAAGAAAGCCAAGTGGGAAACCGAAAAGGACATGCAGGACAAGTACCCTCATTTGTTTGAGGATTCAGGTACTACACTTTCTTTCTTTTATTTCTGTAATTTCGTGTTTGATCATTCGGGGATGAACGATGGGTAAATTGGTAGCTGTTTTAACAACCGGGTCCATCATTATGAGTAGTCCAATTGTGCCAAGTTTTAGAGTTAGAAAACTCCGGGTCTGGGAATTTGAAATTCTGGGTAGGCTAGCCTCGGCCGGTTTTGGAGCAATGTGGAGTCTAGGGAAATCTGGGTGAGGATTGGGTCAGGTGTCTTATTTTGAGCTAGTTTTTCACGTAACCAAGACATAAAGGAGTTGGGAAAACTTTTCAAAATCGAATTCGGGTAAGTAGAACTCCTAGAATTGCGATTGACATGAATGGGTTATTTTGGATCATCTGGGGAAGCAAGTGTGTTGTAAAATGGGCAAATTTTGAAGATTTTCGGACATTCTGTCCATGAAGAGCAAATGGCTCTGCCATAGCGACCTCCACTATAGAGGTGGAAAAGACCGCTATAGCGGAAGTCAACACCGGTAGGAACCGCTATAGCGGTACCGTTATAGCAGAGTGGGGACCGCTATAGCGGGCTCGACGGGAATTAATGCATAAACATTCCCCAAAATGTTTAGTTTTCATAATTTCATTTTGGGAGAAGGAAAAGGCAATTTTCCTCCGTTTTCCATTATTTTTTTCCCTAAGGTAAGGTTTCTACTCCCCAAACTTCGTACTACTTTTCCTACGCGGTAGAATTGCTTGGGGGAACTTGGAGAAAGGTTGGAATAACCTAGGGATGGTAGAATCCGGGAAAGAAGGGGGATTCTAGGCATGAAAGTTCTTGGGTATTGTTAAAAACAAGGTTTATTGATCACATGTTGTTAAATTCTCTATTTTTATCCGTGAAAATGATAGAACTAGGGGAATTAATGGCGGGAAACTCGAGAAAAGGGTAGAATGATCATGGTTGGTCTGGGATTTGGTGTAATCCGGGTAATACGCAGACTTGCTTGTTAATTCAAGTACTTGTATATTGTTTTAGACCAAGAACGAGAAAGGAATTCGAAACACGGGAAAGCTCGGGTTGAGTAGAGCTTGGATCATTTCGAGGTGGCCGATGGCTTAAGATTTCTGTGAATGTTGTATATTTTTGTACTCTTATCTAAGTGTTTGTATGAATTACATTGCTTAGAGGAATTGTTTAGAATGTCTAAGGCTCCTGTTTTACAGTCTATGGATTGAACGGTGTGTTGCTTGTTGGTTTTACAAGTTGTTTGTTCATTATTTGACTGTGGATTAATTGACTTTCGATTGGCTCGGGTACCACGCCTGATACGGTAATACTAACGGTTGGCTCGGGTACCACGCCTGATACGGTAATACTAATGGTTGGCTCGGGTACCACGCCTGGTACGGGAATACTAACGGTTGGATCGGGTACCATGCCTAGTACGAGTATAACAAATGGTTGGCTCGGGTACCACGCTTGGTACGGGATACTAATGGTTGGCTCGGGTACCACGCCTGGTACGGGTTTATTTTACTGCATCATTGCATTTATATTATTGAATTACATTGATTGTTATTGGTTCCGTGAGTGGAGCGGGCTATTTTATTGAAATGTGATATTTGTTGTTGGTCCTTGAGTGACCGAAAATCCTGTTATATCTATTGAGTTGGCCTTAGATTAGGCTGGGTTGTCTGTTTAACACTTAGGTGTTGTTTAGAGGGGATCCCAGGGTGGGTCCGGGTTAGACAAAAATGGATGATTTATTGGTTATATGATTGTTGCTTACAGTTAGAAAGGGTGGGTTTCATGCGGGAACAAGCTAGGTAGAGACTTGTAGTCTAGGGGTGCCTGTTGACTTGTTGCATGTCTTCCGTACTTATACTTGATTTGTTGTACTGATTATACACTGTTTTTATTTGGAACTGACTGATGATCCTACCAGTACACAATGGTGGTGTACTGATACTGCACTTGCCTTTCTTTTTGTGAGTACATGCAATCTTCCAGCGGTTGAGACGCGACCTCATCTGTAGTACCGGCGTTTCCAGACTTCAAGGGTAAGCTGCTTCGATCGAGCTGCCTTGAATCTATCATTAGAGTTGTAGCCCACTTGTTTCGGGCTTAAACTATTTCCTTGTTTTGGGGTTGCATCCCTGTATTCTATACATTGGTAGATTGTTTGGTGCTGCGACTTTCAGATTCTAGGGGATAATTTCCGCAGGTTTATATTAATGAAATGGTTTTGTTATTATTGTTTTGCTAGTTTAATTTCCGCACTTTGGTTTTGAGCTGTTAGAACGGTTAAGTTCGGGGAAGTGATGGTTCGCTCACCCGAGGGGGTTGGGTGAGTGTCACTCACGGCGGTCTGGATCGTGACACATATATTATCTGAAAGTTATATAAAAAATATTATAAATTAAAATAATTAAAATAAAAAAAATAATATTGGGCTCGTGGTGCCACGAGCTTCAATATCTAGTTTCATAAATAAACGGGGGACATTTCAAATTTAAGTCCCAAATTCCATGATCAAATGCATATGCCTGTAGCTATTTATAAGATATTTAATTATTCTACTTGTGTCGTTATTATAAAACTTTAAGACATAAAAGGCGTGGAAAGTGTTCACATCACAAATAAAACGAATGCTTAATAAATAACAACCACAAACAATGTTGTTCATAGTTCGATCATGTGATGTGACAACCAATTTTGATGTAAAGTCAAAATCATCAAAAAAAAAAAAAAGTAAATTAGCTGCGTTGTATATTAACCACAATAATCTCCAGATATTTTATTATACCAAAAAACATAATCAACATTTTATAGTCCTAACTTAGAGGGTGTTTGGATTGACTTTTTTTAAGTGTTTTATAAGTTAAAAACTAAAAGTCAAAAGTAGGTAGCAACCAACTTTTAACTTTTAGCTTCTTCTTTTTTTGTAATTTTTAAGCCTAAAGTAAAATACTTTTAAACACTTTTTGTCTTTGCCAAACACCTCCAAATATAAAAAAGTGCTTAAAAGCCAAAAACACTTAAAAATAAGTCAATCCAAACACCCTCTTAGATGATGAAAGATTTTCAGAATCCCGTGGACCATATAAACGTACATACATTAATTCTTTGATATTTATGTCCTACGTTTCAATTTATTTTTAAAAGAAATATCTCTATACATATATGTTATATGTAAGATCATAAATTTAAAAAATATTTTAATATATTATATATATTTTTTAATTTAATATCATAAAATTCAAAATAATTATTCTTTATTTTTTTAAATTTTGTGCCAAGTAAAACAACTGAAAAGGGTGGGAGTATAAATAGGACATTTTTGGTCTAATAGGTTCTATCTTTTCAGTCAAATTCAACAGGGTAGAGCCTTTTTAAATCCAAAAAATAGCGTAAATGATATTTTTTGTCCAATAGGTGGAAAAAAAATATTTTTTAAATCAAATTCAATAGGTTAAGAAACATTTTTTTACCTTTTTTCTGCAAAAAATAAAAATAAAATGATACCACTACTATTTTTGAACAATCAAATATCTATTCGTGTGATTAAACATGTGGCCTTAAATATGAAATGATACTTTTAAGATTACATGAGGATGCAGTTAAAGATAAAATGAAAACTTTACTGTTAAATTTTTTTAAAATATAAAAATATTAGTTGTTTTGAAACAGATTAAAAGATACTGACGTAAAATTTATAATAGAGAGGCTTCTTTGTGCGACGGTTTCTGTAAGTGTTTTAAAAATATTTCCAATACCAAAAAATGTCATAATCAATATTACCTCACCTATTTTGATTTTTTTATGACATTGTTTTTTCGTTAATCTATTTCATAAAAATACACATTTAAATATTTGAAAATAAATAAATATTATATTCTTTGTTTTACCTTCAGTGACATGATTTTATAACCATAAAATTATCATAACATGTCTAATTAAGACCGATTATAAATTATTATTTTTAAATCTTTCTGAATACCCTAATTAAATACCATTCTCATGTTACTTTTCCACAAAAATATTATAGAGGGGAAGTCGTTGTTCTTCAACTTCATATTCATCATAATAAAATTCATAAAAATCTAACTTGAATTCTATCATTTTATTCAGACAAATCCAAAAAAAAAAAGCAAAATTAACGGCTTCAATTCAGAGAAAGCATCGTTGTCAACCCAGTTGTAATTTCACCAACAACAAAAACAGAACAAGAAGAGTACTAGACAAGCAACATGATTTTTGAGGTAGTGTCAGTTCTATTTCAAATTCATAGCCAATAAAAATGATTGTAATCCTTGGGTGATCGAGTTAGTTGAGTAGGTCATTTTTTAAATAGGTGTTTCAGATTCAAAATTTTTTACATATTTTTTTAATTAAGCTCGTTACATGAATTGTCTAGTGCAATTTACCTTTTTAATTATTATAAAATGTATAATTATTTATTTTGTGCGCACTTAAAAAATAGCAACTGTGAGTTCCTAAAAAAAAAAAAAAAAAACGATTGCGATGTCAATATCTTTGTCGTTGTTAGGCTACCGTACGTATACCCTATATGATATTTTTCATTTTTGTCCCATTCAATTATGTTATATGGACTAGTTCAATGTATTTAGCCATATATTTGATGACAAAATTGGAAAAATTAGATCCTCTCTTTTAGCTAGCATTTAATCATAAATTTTTAAATATTTTTGACAAGACAATTTTAAGTGAAGTTTTAACATATATTTAATCATAATTTTTGAGAAAAATATTTTACTTTTTAAGAAGAAAACATGAAATATAAATTAAATCACAAGTTCTAAAAATTATTAAAAATATCCATAAGTTTGTATTATTATTTTATAATAAACATGTTCTGTGATAACTATGTTTATCATTGCTGACTTGGCCTATATGCATAAATGCACACATTTTCATTAATTCGCCAGGAGACAAGAATGAAACAATTGAAAATTATTGAAAGAGTTAAGTCCTAAAATTGAATGTTGTTACACCTATCATGTATTGTATATGAGTTGTATATATAGTTGCATTGAAGAATCAAAAAGAAAAGAAGATTTATTATAGTTGGGAGTAATAAATAGTGATTTTCTTTTTATAAAATACAAAGATTTTGGGTAAATTTTAAATTTTTAAGAAAATTCAAAAACTAGAATTTGGCTCAAAAACTATTTTTTTTTAGTTTTTGGGATCTTAAATTTTTTGTCAAAATTTTTGTCAAAAAGCGACAAATTGTATGAACAAACACTTTTTATCAAGATTTTTCAAAAAATTACTTGCACTTTTTATGGTCAGACGAGTCCCTAGTATATTATATGCGCTTAATATATAGGGAAAACTACACAAAATGGACTTAAATTGTGAAACTATTTACCCAAAATAGATCCAACCTAAAGTATTTACCCTTAATGGACCTTCAACCCAAAGGAATTACCCTTAGAGCTCTCCCCCTCAATTGCATGTTATTCTCCTTCTTTTTTTTCCTCTTATTTTGACTTAGCATTTAATGTTTATCATTTTATCTGTTAATTCATCTTTTTGCATTTATTACTTTATTTTTTTCCTCATTTATTATCTTTATCTTTTTATCTCCTTATGTTCTTTACTTAACATATCATTTGATAATATTTTAATTATTTATTTTCTTCTTTTTAATTTCTTTTCTTTTCTTTTTTGTCCCTTTTTATCTTAATTTTTTTTTGTTAGTTTATCTTCTTTTAATTTTTTTAAAAATATTTTTCTTTGTTTTAAGGAGAAACAATTAAATATTACATAACTAGTCTTAAATTATAAAAATAAATAAATAATTAGATTAAAAGAATAAATAATTTTAAAAAATTAAATGTTACTAGTTTATTTATTAAAATTTAAATCAATAAAAAAAATTGTTATTATAATTATTTTCACTTTTTATATTTTTTCCTTTTAGAAAAATAAGAAATAAAAATATGAATCAACTATTTTTATATTAATAATAAAAAATAACTAGATAACAATAAGAAATAATTAAGAAAAATACTAAAATCCACTAGCTTATTCTTTAAAACTAAATTAATGAAAATAATTTTTTTTTTTTTACTTTTGCAAATAAAAATAAAATTTTAAAATATGACTTTATTTTTTTAATTAGTTTTATAAAATTACTCATAACTTGCTAAAATTGATATATAAATTAAAATAGAAAAATTAAGCATAAATTTTGTTATACCATGCCAGTATATGATATGTACCACGTGGGTATCATAGAGGACTGAAAAATGTTAAAAGTTGGCCTGAATGATATCATGCCGGTATATAAATATACTATGATGATATCACGAAGGACTGAGAAATGCCTCTTAAGAACTGAAATATATCTCTATGAAACCATGCCAGTATATAGATATATTAAAATGGTATCATGAATTATTGAGTAATCTCATCGAAGGACTGAAGCAAATCTCAATGAAAACAATACTCAATTACTCTGATGATATCAAGGAGAAAGAAACAATCCTTCAATGAAGACACTGCTCAGTTACTCCTTAATACCACCAGAGTATATTCATATATAATAATATACGGTGATGGTATCAAAGAGCAAGAAACAGTCCTTTAGTGAAAATACTGCTCAGTTACTTTTTGATACCATCAAAGTATATTATACTTTGATGGTATCAAGGAAGAAGAAGCAATCTTTCAAATATACTTTGATGGTATCAAGGAGGAAGAAACAATCTTTCAATGAAGACACTGCTCAATTACTTCTTAATATCATCATAGTATATGAATATACTACGATGGTATCAAAGAGGAAGAAACACTCATTCAGTGAAAACACTGATCAGTTACTCTTTGATATCAGAGTATATTATACTTTAATGGTATCAAGGAGAAAGAAACAATCCTTCAATGAAGACACTGCTCGGTTACTCCTTGATACGGCCAGAGTATATTCATATATTGTGATACTATCAAAGAGGAAGAAGCAATCCTTCAATAAAAACACTGCTCAATTACTTTTTGATACCACCAGAGTATATTTATATACTGCAATATATTGTGATGGTATCAGAGAGAAAAAACAGTCATTCAGTGAAAACACTACTCAGTTACTCTTTGATATCGTATATTATACTTTGATGATATCAAGAGAAAAAAAATAGTCCTACAGTGAAAACACTACTCAGTTACTCTTTGATACCATCAAAGTATATTATACTTTGATATTATATTATATTTTGATAGTATATTATACTTTGATAGTATCAAGGAGTAAGAAGCAATCCTTCAATGAAGACACTGCTCAGTTACTCCTTGATACGACCAGAGTATATTCATATATTGTGATGGTATCAAAGAGGAAAAAGTAGTTCTTCAGTGAAAACACTACTCAATTACTCTTTGATACCATCAGAGTATATTATACTTTGATGGTATCAAGGAGGAAGAAGCAGTCCTTCAATGAAGACACTGCTCAGTTACTGCTTGATACCACTAGAATATATTCATATCTGTAATATATTGTGATGATATCAAAGAGAAAAATGTAGTCTTTCGGTGAAAACACTGCTCAGTTACTCTTTAATACCTTCGGAGTATATTATATTGTGATGATATCAAAGAGGAAGAAACAACCATTTAGTGAAAACACTGCTCAGTTACTCTTTAATACCATCAGAGTATATTATACTTTGATGGTATCAAAGAGGAAGAAACAATCTTCAATGAATAATATATTGTGATGGTATCATAGAGTACTAAAGTAAACCTCAATGAAATCAGTGGGGAAAAAAAAGAAGAACAAAGAAAAGGAGCAAAAAAGCGAATGAAATTAGATTAAGGAGAAAAATAAATTAAATAAAATTTAGAAAGAACTAAAAAAAAGAAATTGAAAAAAAATTAAAATTGAGTATGAAATAAGATTATGGTGAAAGAATTCAAAATAATATGATTTGATAAAAAAAATGAAGGAAAAAGGAGAAAAAAGATAAATAGAGAAAAAAAGTAAAAAAAAGTGAAGGAGTAAAGAAAAAAAATAGAGAAATAAAAAATGAAGAAATGTTCAACATATAAATGATCTTCTTTATTATATAAATAAAAAGAATAAAGAAAAAAGCAACAAAAAAAATCAATAAAATTATGTTATGGAGAAAAAAAAAGAATAATTAAAAAGGGAATAAGAAATAAAAAAATTAAAAAAATAAATAGAAAACAGAAAAAAAACACAAAAATAAAAAAGTCAAAACTAATTATAAAAAAATAGAAAATAACATGGTTTGGGAACAAAATAAATGATTCATAAATGAGAAAATCGAAAAAAACAAGAAATATAGAAAAGAAAGAAAAAAAAGGAAAAGAACCAAAAAAATGTTAAATCTTTTCCAAATTAAACAAAAAGACAAAGCAGAAAAAACAACAAAAAAGGTGAAATTTTTTATTTTTAAAAATATGTCATTTTAGAGTAAAAAGAGGGCATGAAAGTAATAGGGTATTTAAAGATAAATAATTTTCTTTTTGGAGGTATAAGTATTCTTTTCCCTAATATATACGGGCTTCCCACGTGGTTGTAGGGGTGGGCAAAAGAGTGCATGGTTTGAATTGAATTCAAGCGGGTAAAATAGATTGAATCAATAAATGTATAATCTTACCCAAAAATTAGTTGGATTGAAGCTATGTATATATAGGATATAGATTTCTTAGTAGGTGGACTAAAATTTCAAAGTATAAACTTTAAATTCTAACTTATACAACTTTAATTGCGTGAGAGTCATTGTATTTGATACGAGTTTAATTTCTTTTTTTGAATTGCTTTGGACTATTTTTTCTTAAGCCGAGAGTTTATTGGAATCGTCTCTTTACCTCTAGAGTAAAGATAAGGTTTGTGTATACCTACCCTCCTCAAACCCCACTTTGTGGGACTATACTAGATATGTTGTGGTTGTTGTTGTTGTATATGTTATTCAATATGTATTCAAACAAGATATTTGAACAACAAAACAATATTCAAACTATTTTAGAAAATCAGTAAAACAGAGATGAAGAAGATTAAAATCGGGCCTAATGAATTTATAATGTATCCTTAAGAAAACTATTTCCCTCAATGTACTTGAGGTAATGAAATATATCATTCCATTAGAACAATTTACTCACCATTATAACGGTACCACAAACTCACTTGACAACATTAAATCACACGAGAATTTTTCTTCCCTCCATTTCTCTTTCACCTATTTATAGAACCCAACAGTATAGCAAGAAAATCCTATATCAAACAAATTATCATCACATCAAGAGGCTAAAAACATTGCGTAAAACAAAAGGAAGTCACATTTAAAGTAATTATAATATTAGTGTGTACAATTTATATTGTCCTTAATTGTAAAACTAATTGATTGCATTCCCCTTCCTCTCAAGCAAAAGTAGGATCTGCATTTTGGACTATAGTACCAAAAATGTAAGCACCAGTATAAAAATCAGGTAATAGTCACCTTTCACAATAATCTTGTCTTGTAATTAATGTACAAAAAATTGCACATTACAAAGTCCGATAATCATGCATGTTTATTAGGTTTGACAAGAATTTAACTCTAGTAACTTTATTGGATGTGCCCGAAGGGACAATTTAACTCCAGTGTTAATGTAACGTTATTTGGGAACTAATCGTGGATAGTATAAGGACTAACTAATTTTTGCAAACCAAAAATAAACAAAAATAGAGAACACAAGAAAAATCGCATATAAGCAAGCAAAAACTGACTGCATATAAAAAGTTATTATACTTTTCACGCTTTTTTGCGTGATATTAATTGATGGATACTCGTAGAATTCTTTATATATATATATATATAAAATATTTCTGTACACTTTTACGTGAAAAATAATCGACGAAAATACGTTAGTTTTTTGTAAATAAAAGTAAAACACAACGAACTTCCATCAATTTTCTTTATAAAAAGTTCTTATAGACAAGCCGATGGAGTCCCTCGATTTTGTCTTTGTTTTAGTCCCTCGAATTTTTCGCTCTGTATTTTTTCGCGTTTTTTTACAAGTGTGTTTAGATTTTAAAACATGAAACGTGTATTATATTTTTTTCAAAACTCTTAAATATGAAATGACCACAAATTATTTTATTTTTATTAATTTTCTGGTTAGCTTATTTTATCTATTTTTCAGGCACGTGGTGAAATTTAGGCCTTGTAGTGTGAATTAGGAGTCGAAAACACGTTAAATTGATTGATACGCTGACTGGGACACACGTTCATCTGCCTAGAAACATTTTGTCACTTATTAGCTTTGGATTTAAATTAATAAAAAAAAATAAACTAAACCAAACCACTACTTTTCTGTACAAACCTTAGTATATTACTCTAATATTAATATTCAATTTATTTATGTGTAAGTTTAATGATAGCGTTAGAACATTCTCTTTTCGCTTTATATATTATAATAAATAAATTATAGCTAGTGGTTTCAAGAGGACCATCAAACATCATTCATGGTTTCACACTTGATTGAATTGAAAAGTGCACAAAAGGAAAGAACACAAAACTAGTATTATGAATATATATATTTTCATGTGTGAACAATCAGTCTAATGCATTACATATATTTATTAATTATTAGCTAACATGTTGATAAAAGTCTCAGATTTGACTGACCAACTTAGTATTATTAGCTAGAACAATGAATTAAAAAAAAAACTCATTGGTAGAAAATGATCTGTTAATATGATCAATTATTACAAAGATTATGGTGGTTATTAGAGTGTTAATTGAATACTCCTAATAAATACAAGATGTTTTACCGGGAAAAATTAAGTTGAGGTCTTTTAAAAATAACTTTCTACACTCACAACGTATACACTATCCTTTCTAGACCCCATTTATGAAGATTATACTAAAATATAGTTTCTTGATACAGAAAAAAAAAAGTCAACCAGGAAGAATCCTTGTTTGGGTAAAGAGATGACAACGATGAGTTTTGAACTTTATGCATTCATTGGCATTAAGAAATATTCCATGAAAAGCTAATTCTATGGACATTTCAAAAGTTGATTATATTGTGCTTTGAAATTTATGAGTAGCCACTAATATTAGAGAGAAAAAAGTCATAAATTTGTCAAATTCCACAACTGTTCTAGTCTTCTAGATCACCAAGATATATATGTACTTGTATGTTTTCTCCCCGTTAGAATTTATGTATTCACACATACATATATGGTTCGAGTTTCATAATGAAAGAATTTTATGGGTGCACGGTACGTGAGAAAATAATGAAGTAATTTCATAGGTTAGAGGCTTGGTAGCTGAGAAAATAATAGGTAATTTCAATTCAAATATACGTGAGAAAATATTGAAGTAATTTCCTAGGTTAGTTGAGAAAATAGTAGGTAATTTCAATTCAGATATACATGAGAAAATAATGAAGTAATTTCCTAGGTTAGCTAAAAATAGTAGTAATTTCAATTCAATATACGTGAGAAAATAATGAAGTAATTTTCTAGGTTAGCTGAGAAAATAGTAGGTAATTTCAATTCAAATATACGTGAGAAAATAATAGAGTAATTGCTTGGATATAAAAGTTAAATTTTAGGACTATCGTGGAATTCAAACTTATAAAAGGGAAACCGTAAGTAATTTTAGTTTGAAATGATACTTTTTTGTATTTAGACACTTGTTAACTTAAAATTTTCATTCTAGTTTTATCTTGTTTTTTATCCTGTATCATTGTTACGTCCTTTTTAGCCTTTTTTTAGACTGTTTTGTCTTGAGCCGGGGTCTATCGGAAACAGCCTCTCTACCTCACCTCTGAGGTAGTGGTATGGTCTGCGTACACTCTACCCTCCCCAGACCCCACGCTGTGGGAATACACTGGGTATTATGTTGTTGTTGTTGTTGTTGTTTCATGTTCTCATAGTCTAAAAAATATAATGTTATGACTTGTTTAAGTTTACAGGTTTCAAATAGTACTTTTGGCATGTGCTAAGAGTATTTATTTCATTTCTTTCCAAACAACGTACTTATCTATTTCCATATCAAGTTAGTTACCAAACTTATAGCTATTTCAATAAGGAATATATTGATGGTTTTGAAATAATGTATATTGCCATCCAGTACCAATTATGCAAACATCAACTTTTAATGTTGTTGTTGTTGGTGCAAAGACAACTTCTGTAATAACGTTGACAATGTCTCTCCTGGGGTGGTCTAACTAGTATAGACCATGAAGAAAAGTAAAGACTATGAGATTAAAATTTTGATAAATTGGTTTAAAAAGTTGGATTCACAAATTACACATGTTAAGCAATAAACTTGTATTGGGTAGAGATCTCCGAAGGAAACGGAGAGACCCCTCTAGGAAAGAGTTACGTCATGGTTCAACAACGATAGGGCCTCGATAGAGTTTTTCCCTAAAAAAGGTCTATCAAAGGGGGTCCCTTCGGAGAACTCGAATGGCGTGAAAGAAAAGGATAAAGGTACAAAAGCATCAGGATTGTCATAGGCACAAACGCATACCGTACTTGTCTGGCCTAGCCTAGGGATACAGGCTGGTGCCAGTAACGGATAAGACACTTAGCATTATCTCATTGGCAATTGAACTATTAGAGCTTTAGAGGGAGGATCTCCCTGATTGGCCTTTGGCCTCACATTATAACGTATAAATAGGGATTTTCTTTTTATTGGAAGGCGTCTATAATCTTGTTATCGAACACGCATTATACAACACACTTTTACTTGTTCTCCAAGCTTTAATCTTCTTATTGTTTTTCTACTAATATCGAACTATCGTAGGACGAATTTCGACGCTCTAGGAACGTTCCCAAAGGCTCTATTATATAGATCTCTTGTTGTTTACTGCTTACTTTGTTTTACTTACGCTTATGTTCATTATTTTTCTACGTACCTTGATAATCGATATGTTGGTAACGTGTCCTAAACAGAGCTAGATCTAACACACATGTTTTTGGCCTCATCTACAAATACAACTGTACTATTTTTAGGGTAAACAAAAATGTCTTAGCATATGACGTGTTACACATGTCAATGCAATTGATATACACTCTCAGTTGGAGGAGTGTTTATTACTCCCTTCATTTTAATTTGTTTGTCAATTTTGATTTTACATGAAATTTAAAAAAATAAAGAAGATTTTTAAATTTTTATAGTCTTAAACTAAAGATATGTCGAATGTATTAAAATGTCATTTAACTTTATGGTCTTAAACATGTCATGTGAAAAGTTGAAACTAAAAAAATATCAAAGAAAAATTTAAACGGACTAAAAAAAAGTAAGGGAAACAAACTGAAAAAACAGTAATTATCCTATCGAGTAGAAATGTTAAAAATAAGAAATTTTGAAAGTTTGGTAGCTGACATGATAACATATGGGTGGGTCTGCGTTTTTTATTTGTGTATGTTTTTTTTTTTTATGGGAATTTTTTAGATCTAAATGTATTTTTCTGAATTTTGGTAGAATTTTTGTGTATTTGTTCATTCTTTTATATTTGTATCAACATATTCAAATGTATCAGTTCATTGTTATATTTTGTATCAATATATTCAAGTGTATTCGGATGTATTTTTTATATTTGGGGAGATTTTTTGTGTATCTGTTAATTCTTATATATTTGTATCAACATATTCAAGGGTACTAGTTCATTGTTATACTTTTTGTATCAATGTTTTTCAATGTATTCAAGTGTGTTTGTTTCTTCTTGTATATTTTGTCTTACACATTTGTATATGTTCTTTGTTATATATTTGTATCATTAAATTTGATAAATACATATATCAAAACAGTTATAAATAATCGATTTACCTTGTTATATGTCTAACTTTCATATGAAAAAATTTAAAATTTGCAAAACAATTGTATATACATATTACATTATATAATATGTATAAATATTGCAATTATATTTGTATATGACAGTCGTATTTACATATTACATATATGTATCTAAATAATTCATTTATGTTATACAAATACAAATAATGCAATTGTATTTATATATTATAGACACATATAAATATAAATTATGTAATTGTATATACTCACTACAAAACCATCTGAATACAAATACTTTCAGTTATATTTTATATATAACATACTCACACAAATACAAATGATGCATTTTTATTTGTAAGTCCCACTAACATGTAAATACATAGTATGCATTTATATTTATAATATAAATAAATATTGAGCAATTGTATATACACCAGAAAATTATACCGTTTATATATAATGTTAGTATGAATATGATCTTGATTTATCTTTGAGAAGAATACAGAGATTATTAATACTGAAGGTGAGTGTATATAACTACAAAATAGACTACGGATGAAAAAATATGTGAATTTTTGAAAGAGTTTTGAATTTGTATTTCAACTTTTGAAGCCGTATGAAAAAATTAGAGCAATTCTGATTGAATTTTGATTTTGTATTTCAAATCTTGTAGGACAATGTTAAAGTATTCACGTTTATCTTGAAGCTATGAACTGTAAAAGTCCATATTGAAAATTAAAAATTAAAAAAGACTGTGCGCGTGATTCATGAAACTTTTCTATTTTAAAAAGATTTAACTCGTGTTAATCACGCAGATCTCGCTCATTTGTATTTGGGGTTTAGTTTCGTGAAAAATGCATTCCATCAATTGCTATTCAAAATGTAACCATGAATTGTAATTAGCTAAAGTGTAACTAAAATGACGATTTCGATCTAATGTTAGTTGTTCTTGAAAATTTCTCAAATTTAAATTAGGTCATTCTGCCTTATTAAAACTCAAAAGGACATTTAATTGTAAATACTGCGTATATAATGGACTTTTTTAATTTTGATTAATGTCATTTTTGGTTCGTCAATTATTGAGATTTTGATTTTAGTTTTTATAATATCTAATTAAGTATTAAGTATATTAAGCTTTTAACTAAATGAATTGTGCATTTTTTGTCATTTTACTTGTAAATATTTATAATTAGTTAGTCATTTCACTATTTAATTACTTATGTGATGTATTAAATTTGTAATATTACTTAATATTTGGTGATAATATATACTTTTATAAATAGTCAAATGTAAATTTTTTTCTTCACTTCATTTGACCATACATTTTGAAGTTGAAATTTAAAATTTTGAGTTTTTAAAATTGTGTTTGGACATACATTTAACTTTAAAAAGATTAAATTTTTTTGAGGGAAAGTGAAAATTTCTCTCAAAAACTAGCTCATTGAAAATATTTTAAAGATAAATTTTTAAAATCTGATCAATTTTCATGGTCAAACAAATATTTAATTTTTTTTAAAAAAAATTGATTCAAAATCTATGATCAACCGTCAAACACTAACTAAATGAAAGGACAAAAAAAAATATTTTAATTAATTCAAGATTAAATATACTAACTCATATATCATAAGGACTAAAGAAAATTTACGAATAAATTCTTCCTTTATTTTAATTTATTTATCTTACTTTTCTTTTTAATTCATTTCAAAATACACATCTTTTCTTTTTTGACAACTCTTTAATTCAACTTTCATATGACATATTTAAGATCACAAAATAAAAAAAAATTGATATATGCTACCTATCTTTAATTTAAGATTACAAAATTTTAAAATTAGACAAACAAATTAAAATGAAAAGAATAGTATGTATTCTAAATACTCCATCCGTTTCTAAATAATAATTGTTTAACCTTTTCATTTTATTCGTAAATTAGTGATTATTTAGATAATCAAGAAGACATTAATGATGTTCTTTCAATTTTAACCCTTTTTAAATAAAGAAAATCTTATAAAATCAAGAAACTACTAAAAAAGTACATTCTTTTCAAAGTATTTATTACTCCATCCGTTCAAAATTACTTGCCACTTATTTTTATTTTTGATTAACATATTAAGAAAAGATAATTTTTTTCCATATTTTACCCTTAGCAGCAATTACTTATTTCTAAAATCATTTTTCAAAACTTAATACTAACATTAATTAATAAAGGTAATGTGATAAAATTGTTATTTCAATCATTATTTTCTTAATAGATGTGCCAAGTCAAAAAGTGATAAGTAAAATGAATGCAGGGAGTAAGAACATGTTAATAAAAGTACTCTTTATTTTTTAGAAATGACTAGTTTGTATGACCAAGCTAAAAAAAACTACTTAATATATTTAGAAAAGAGGGAGTATAGTTGTTTCTAGATACATGTCAATTTAAAAAATCAAGAGAGTTTTTTATTTTTTTGAACTTTATCCTTACTATTAATTATTCTAGAATTAAGAGGTACATAAATAGATACTAAAGATTAAAGAATTAATAAGTCATATATCTCTCCTAATTAATTTTTTGTTAAGGATAATGTAAAATCTTATCGTGATAACTAAAAAGAAACGGAGAGAATAGTATCCTATTTTAATCTATGTACGTACATATTTGACCCTGCTGATCGAATACATGTATTTTCCTTTTTTCTTTCCCCGCAGAATCCGACGAAAAGAAGAAACAAAAGGTACGCGTCCATTTTTTCTCTCTCTATATATACAACACCAACCATACACACCCAGCTGTTGATATCCCCTCTTTTTCGTCTCAATCAAAAAACAAAAATCTCTAAATGGGTTCTTCTTTATCCCTTTTCTTCAATCCACGTCATTCTGCGGCGCCGGCGCCGGCGAATCCTGGTCTGGGTGACTTGCCGGAGAGTTGTGTGGCTTCTGTGATGGTTTATTTGGACCCATCGGAGATCTGTAGTCTCTCGATGCTTAATCGTGCTTTTAGGGATGCTTCTTCTGCTGATTTTGTGTGGGAATCGAAGTTGCCACTGAATTATGGATCTATTATTGATAGGGTTTTTGGTGATGATTTTACTACCAATTTGTGTAAAAGGGATATTTATGCTAGGCTTTGTCGACCCAGTTTTATTGATAGTGGCACAAAGGTAAAGATATTTACCCTTCTTATGTGCACTAATAAGTAGGTGTTTGGCCATGTTTCATTGTGAAAATAGAAAAAAATATAGTTTTTGTTTATAAATTGAAAAATGATATTTGGAAATTGGAGTTGTTTGTTTTTGAATTTTTGTGGGTGATTTGGAGTGAATATACTCAAAAGCATTTTTGTTGATTTTGGTATTTTTGTAAATTCTTGAAATATGTATAAACAATTTTTTCGGAATTTTCTGGGCAAAATTCAACTTCGGGAAAAAGTGAAAAAATTTCATGGACAAACGGTTTCTAAAGCTCTCGCAATGTGTGGGTTCTGGAAGGGTCTATCCTTTCCGTGATAATAGTTTTATATAATTCCCAATTTATCTATCATATATGGGGTTTTGTTTTTACCCATTCTTGGAGAAAAGAATTATTTTTCTTTAAAATATCTCTTGAAAGAATTGTTTTTGATAGGAATGTTGAAAAAATTCTGTTGAAAATGATTGAACGAAAGTTAGGTGAAATGGGGTTTGTCTACTTTTTAGGAAATATCATAAGGATATGCTTTTTGTGATTAAATATTCTGTATAATTGTTCTGATGGTTTTATTGATTGGTCTATGCAGAAGGTTTGGTTGGATAAGGGTACAGGAAAGGTTTGTCTATCAATATCTGCAAATGGCTTGGCAATAACGGGCATTGACGATAGGAGATATTGGAGTCGTATTGAAACAGACGAATCAAGGTGAGGGGTAAAAGTTGTTTTACTTCTGTTATCAAGTTATAGCCGAATGTACGTATGTGTGTTTTATTAGATTGGCTGATCAAATCCAACTGTTCGGTCATTTTTTTATGAAATCCTCCTACAAAAAAGGTTCTTTTTTACAAGATTTATCTTGTATAGATGTGATTTATGATTTGAGATGCTTGTGGTCCAGTGTATGAATTGAAAGTTATATGAATAGAGATAACTCTTGCCTGTTTACTTCTGATTTTGAAATTGGAAAATGAGTAAATTGATTCCTTTATGCAATTCCGGTTTCTAATACTTCAAATTCCATTAGCAGTTAGTCATTCTGCCTTCTTGCTATATCCAAAAATTAGTGGAACAGAGAAATGTTTCGAGGGTTTGGTGCTTTAAAAATATCTGAGCTATTTGACACATTAATAGAACTGTTGATCAGTGGATCTGGGCTTTGGAGATGCATAAAGGGCTTTGGTGTTGTTGATATCAATTCCTTAATTGAGGACAACTTATTTGCTTGAAACAGAAATGTTCAAGTTCCACTTCCACTGATTGCATGTCCTCGTGATTTACCTAACTGTTAGCGGTCAGAACTCTCCGTATAGTAGCTTGGAACCCACAGGGCAGACCTAATAAAATCAAACATACTTGTCCATAGTGGTTCGAAAGTAATAATACTATGAAAGTCCTCCAGTATTCCCCCATAAATCATGAAAATTAGAGAGAATAAAGAAGAAGAGTGTTTCTGGCGCACACATTTTCACCATTGTATATGTCCATGTGCATTTTCTCCCTGGGATACTGGATCAACCGAAAAATGGGTTCCTGTTGCAGTCTCAGAACTAGAAATGGGCTTCAGCCATCAAATTTTATACACGAAAAAGCCTACAACTTTCTTAAATTACAGTTCTACATATTCTATAACTTCGAGTCAATCCACG
The DNA here is from genome assembly GCA_003996215.1 of Jaltomata sinuosa. Lineage (NCBI taxonomy): Eukaryota > Viridiplantae > Streptophyta > Magnoliopsida > Solanales > Solanaceae > Jaltomata > Jaltomata sinuosa. The sequence continues at coordinate 539,337 of QJPP01007264.1, forward strand.
ACATGAACAATGGCATCTTACAACCAGAAAATTCGTCAAGAATACGCATTTTGCTTTTTCCTCCAAAGCAAAAGAAAAGTTTTTTTAAAAGAACTGATCTCTATTGGTTGAGAAATAGTCTTCTGGTGCTGGCTTTTCGAGTATGACATACTTGCATTATGTTTTAGATTTTACTGCTATTTGTTGTACACATTAATTGTTCCACTTCTCAATACATACCAGTACTTAAGGATTTCTTTTCCTTTGCCGATCCGCAGATTCCAGTCCGTTGCGTATCTCCAACAGATATGGTGGTTTGAAGTGGATGGAGAGGTTGATTTCCCATTCCCAGCAGGGTCTTATAGCATTTTCTATAGGCTGCAAGTGGGGCGTGCCTCTCGGAGATTTGGACGGAGAATTTGCAACTCTGAGCATGTTCACGGATGGGATAAAAAGCCAGTGCAGTTCCAGCTCTCAACAACAGATGGCCAGCAAGCTACAACCCAGTGTTACATGAAAGAACCTGGAAAATGGAAATACCACCATGTGGGAGACTTTGTAGTTACAGGGTCTGCAGCAAATATGAAAGTTAAGTTCTCCATGACCCAAATCGATTGTACACATACCAAAGGTGGACTTTGTGTAGATTCTGTGTTAATATGCCCAAGCGAGTTTACAGAGAGGTTAAAGCGTTTTTAATTTGCTGCTAACCTTCTCTTTAGGAAAGAGTTTGTAAAAGAGTTAACAGGTAGCACTATCCATAGTTCTGGTGAAGTTAGTAAGGAACGACAATCAGCTATTTTAGATCGAGTCAATGTGTGTGTTATACGTGTATGGCGGGCTTTTTAAATCCCAACTACTCGTTAGTAGGTACCGTAGGGTTTTTTCTTAAAAGTTTTCGATACACCCTCCGCTCGAGGCGGTTAATGTACTGAGTTCTTAATGTGTGTTCAATGAGAGTATTTTTTTCATGTGTACTTTGATGTTTGATCCTAGCAAGTGAATGGAAGCAACAGTAGTCTAGGAGTGTAAATCACTCTCCTTTGGGTTTGATTGGAATATTAAGTTCCTTTTCCTGCATTAACTGGTAAACTCAGAAAGCTTTGCTCAAATTGTTATACTTCTGTGGCATTCTCTTTGCTCGTGTCCTTGGATTTAGATAGGAAAAAATTTGCCTAACTTACCAAACATTCATGCCTAATTACGCTTTATACCAACAATCTAATTTAAGTACATCTCGCAGCAGAGGGTTTAAAACTATTGATACACTTAACTGTATTTGTATGTCAAGATTTCACAAAATATACAATACATATTTTTATTTATATGTCGAGATTTTACGGATTTGTATTTATATATCGAGATCACTCTAATAGATTTGTATTTGTACGCCGAGATCACCTAATGGATTTATATTTGTATGCTGAGATTTACGAATTTGTATTTGTATTTGTATTTGTATGCCTGTATTTGTATTTGTATGTCGAGTATACAATTTACATAAAAAGTGTTGATATGAATTGTAATTAGGGAAAGTTTTTTTTTTTTTGGTAACTAACAATTTCATTTAATTACAAAGCAATGACAAGTAAACACCCTTGTCATATTCGAGAATGAGAGACTACCTACCAAAACTACTAGGCTAATCAGCTGTTAAGTTAAAATTGAAGATGCTGCAAAAGGCCTGCTACCCCAGTAGTAGCTCGAACATTACAAATATAAGCTATCTCCCTAGTTAACACCTCCCAACTACGACTTCTTTGCTCGAAAATCCTCTGATTTCTCTCAAGCCATATCGCATACACAAATTCAGCATAAAGCATTCGAAATAGTTGCGCCTGTAAAGATCTCCCTTTGCCTGTTTGTATGAGTAGGATTACGTATTGATCCCAGCCAATAGGAAGCTGAATCAGCTTGTTGATCCACTGCATAAGCTTATCCCATACTGCCCTGGTGAACTCACAATCTAAATACAAGTGATTTCTGGACTCAGCATGCTTGTGGCACAGTCGACAAGTCAACTCAACATCAATACCCCAGTGGTGTAGTCGATCAGTAGTGAGGAGCCTATCTTGTAGTTGCAGCTACATTGTAAAGATAGCTCTAGGCCTAGCTTGATTCTGGAACATGAAACATTTCCATTGCACTCTCTGCCGAGACCCTATCAAATGTAGGTATATAGTTTTGATGATGGAGCCTCGAGGACTGATAGGGTGTTGTATTTGGCTAAGCAAACTCCGAGCTGCTAATATCTTTCTCACCATCCAACATGCCTGTTGAGGTGGTATAGCTGTGTGGAAGGGTTAACTTTTAATATAATAGGCATGGATCCATCATATCCACAACTTGTCAACTTTATGCTCGAGATCCCAGCAAGTTTGAGCTATAGCTGCCTTATTCCAACATTGTAAATTGATCAAGTTAAGGCCACCAACAAACTTAGGTAAACAACACCTTGACCAAGCAACCAAAGCCTTTTTAGTAATGATATTAGATCCAGACCAAACATAACTACGACAATAGGCTTCAATGACTTTAAGAACTTTAACAGGGATCACAAAAATTTGAGCCCAATACGCTTGGATACCAAAAATAACAGCCTGAACTAATTGTGTATGACCATCATAAGACAGTTTTTTGGATGTCCAAGAGGAAATTCGAGCAGTGATCTTTTCAATCAGAGGCAACCATTGAATCAATGTCAACTTTTTGCTGGACAAAGGTACTCCAAGGTATCGAAAAGGAAGTTCACCAAGTGAATATCCAAGAGCTGCTATGATTCTAGTCTGTTCAGCTTGAGAGGTACCCCCAAAATACACAGAACCTTTGCTGAGGTTAGCTTGCAATCCAGAGGCCTGAGAGAAAGTGTTAAAGCACTGTTGCATTGCTGTAATCGAGGGAAGATCAGCTTTAACAAATAATAGAAGGTCATCCGCAAAGCTAAGGTGAGTGACACCCAATTTAACACATCTTGAATGATATTAGCAATGCTTAAGTTCATTCATCAACCTACTCAAGTACTCCATAGAAATGGCAAACAAATAAGGAGATATAGGATCACCTTGTCGGAGCCCCTTTGCAGCATCAAAGGGTTCAGTTGGTTCACCATTAACCATGATAGTGTAGTTGACTGTCTTCACACACTCCATCAACCACTGTATAAACTTACCAGGGAAGCCCAAAGCAATAAGCATCTGTTCTAAGAAGATCCATTCTATAGAGTCATATGCTTTTTGGAGGTCTATTTTGATCACACACCTTAGAGAAATGTGTTTCCTGGTATAAGCTTTGACAAGCTCATGAGACAAAATAATATTGTCTGAGATCTTCCTACCTGGAATGAAACCAGCCTGAGCTTCACAAATGATCTTAGGCATAAATGGTTGCATTCTAGCTGCTAGTATCTTGCCTATGAGTTTATATAACACTATGCAGCAGACAATTGGCCTGAACTCCTTAATTGTAGCAGGTTGGGGATTTTTAGGGACCAATGTAACAAAAGTACAATTAATAGCTCTATATAATTTTCCTGTGGCAAAAAAGGACTTGACTGCATAGATAACTTCATCCTGGAGAATAGGCCAAGATTTCTTAAAGAATAGAGCATTATAGCCATCTATCCCAGGTGCCTTATCATCACCTATATAGTGGAGCCCCTTAATGATTTCCTCATCAGTAACATCTTGACAAAGCTGCAACAGTTGATGGTGGTTTAGAACAGGACCTGACTTCACGACCTCATTATTGATGGCAAACAAAGATTGAGCTGATGATCCCATTAAGGATTTGTAAAAAGTTACTATCTCAGCTTGTATAGCAGCAGGAGTTGTAAGCTTTTGGCCTGTCAAAGAAGTGAGTTCTAGGACCTGTTTTCTCTGAGTTCTCTCCTTTATCATGGCATGAAAGTAGTTATTGTTGCCATCACCTAGCTGAATCCATTTGTCCCTAGACTTCTGTTTAAGTGCACTTTCTTCCGGTAAAGACCACTTCTCAAGTTGCTGAATTGTTTCCTTTTCCCTGTTAAGCAAAAAATCAGTAGCCTGAGTAGTTATTTGCCTCTTAACCTTATACAGTTCCTGCCTGGCCCTCATAATCGTCACATTCAATCTTAGGAACTCTGTAGTGTTCAGTCTCTTCAGGGGTTGTCTAAGAGCTTTAAGTTTTAACCATATGTTCTTCATTATACAGGGATCAAGATTATGTTGCCAAACTTGATCCACTATCTCCATAAAGGAGCTATGCTCAGCCCAGATGTTAAAGAATCTAAATGGAGACTTTACATGGTCATAGACATCAGATAGCCAGGTGCATAGGTGAGTGATCAGAGATGTTAGGAAGTTCATAAGTAAGAGTCACATGCCCCCATTGCAACATCCATTCATGATTGGCAAAGGCCCTATCTATTCTGCTCCAGATCCTGTCAGCTCCAGATTGCTTATTAGACCAAGTATAGTACTCTCCTTTCCAATTAAGCTCAGTCAATTAAAGGTTGTGTATGCACTCAGTATAATCTTTAACTTCAGCATAACTAATTGGATTACCAAAAAGTCTGTCATCTGGTAACAGTACTGAGTTAAAATCCCCACAAACGATCCATGGTTGTGTGATGCCCTGTGCAATATCAGTAAGGCCAGCCCATAACTCTTTTCGTTGCGCCACAGTGTTGAACCCATATACTACTGTCAGTAAACACTCCCAAGAACCAGTTCTTCCTTTGACTAAATAGTGTATAAATTGGGCTGCATGTTTAAGCTCAATAACTGTATAGTAAGTGGGATCCCAGATTACCCATACTCTACCATTTTGTGCAGCTTGGTAGTTAGTAAGCAAACCCCAGTCGGGTGCAATATTCTTGCTAATATTCATTGTATTATGCTCCTTAACTCTTGTTTCAGCAATACCAACTAATCTAATATGTTTATTCTTGAGGTACTGCCTAAGCTCCTTCTGCTTGTACCTCTTATTCACCCCCCTTATATTCCAGAATAGCCAAGTCATTGGGAAATAATAGTCCCCCTTTATCAGTTAAGGGTTATTACTAGAACTTTCTCCAATAATTACTCCAGTCCTTCTCTTTCTGACAATAGAGCTCAGTGGTGGGAAATTTTCATGAGTGAAAACAGGGCTCATAGTTGTTTTTTCCTTACCTTTATCATTGGACTTATTAGTTGTCTCAACAATTTGGTGCAAACCTGAGAGATGCTCAACCCCTTGGACACAAGGATCATCAGAAGAGCATGAAGGGGCCTGTGTCTCAGCTGGTTTAGGTAGCACACCCTTATAGTGCCATTCTTGGGTGACTATTTTGATCTGCGTCTTCTCTGCGGAGCTTGCACTGGTTTTGTAGGTGATTTAGCTTGTGAGCAAGAATGACCCACAACTAAACATGTCTGACAATAATCAGGCTTCCAATCATAGGCCACTGGTTGATCAAAGACTCTACCAGTTGGATCTTTAATTTGTATCTGAGCAGGCAGTTCTTTGGCTACATTCACCTCTATAAGCATTCTAGCAAACGAGATCCTTGTTTGCTTTGTTGTACATTCATCCGAAAATAAAGGGGTACCAATGACACTAGCAATTCTACTCAATGAGTTCACACCCCAATAGTTCATTGGAAGGCCAAGAAACTTCAGCCAAAGTGGGATCTCAGTAGGAAATTCCTTGGAGAAATCAAAATCTGGGGTCCAGGGTTTCAATATGATAGGTCTATTACTGTAAGTATAAGGTCCTCCATAGAAAATATCATGCATATCCTACAGGGTTTGAAATTTTAAGATGTAATAGCCTTCCTCATGAAGATATAGATCAGGTTCAACAACAGTCCCCCAATTTAACCTGATATACCTCTTCATAGCAGAATACCCAGGAACAATTTCAATAAAATAAGCAATAATAGCACATCTCCACTTTGCTTCCTCAGCTTTAACATCATTTTCCTCTAATTGAACAACAGGGTGCCCATTCACTAGTTGGGGAGGAATATATGTAAAGTGTATACCATTTTCAGCAGCTCGATTACCTGTGAAGAGGTTGGTCCATGGGTTTGTTGCTTCCCTCTTAGCTTCCTCAGGGAGCAGCTCTGTTTCACCCTCCTTATTAGATGTAATCACTGTTCCATTAGTTGTATCAGAAAGTAACACTATTCCATTGCTTTCAAGGTCACTCGACGGTGTCATAGGGCCAGATACTTGCGTCTGTGTGGAAAGCATTAGGTCAGGAGCAACACCACTCAAGTTAAGTCTCTTAACCATATGAGATCTGGGATCTGTGAATTGGGTGCTCTGTTGTGCTTGGGTAGTTGGGGTTCCTTCATTTCTAGCTAGATTAGTATCAGTTGGGCATAATTGAGCTCCAATAGAACTACCAGATGTAGCAATTGGAGCTTTCTTTGTCCGGCCTCGTCCTCTACCTCCTTTACCACCTCTCCTTTCCATGGTCGCTGCCTCGGTGCACGTTAACTAACGTGAGCTGAGAGCATGACAGATAGAAGCTTATTAGGGAAAGTATTACTATAAAGACGTTAAATTCCTATTAGTTATTATTTATGAAAGTTTCTCATTTAGATAAACGTTTAAGTTACATATATAGTCAGTATAAAATATTTTTTTTACATTGCAAGGTCACTCACAAGATTTATACAAGCTTCTTTAAAATATGAGATTTGTAACACAGGTTATGATTCATCTCATCGCATGTTTGTTTAATTGAAAATGAATGAGGTCCTCAAGTGTGTAGTGCAGTGAGTTACAGCTCACACTGCCTATTTTAGAACTTGTTATTAGTCACTACTCACTTGGTTGTTTTTTAAATATCCAGCTACGCAATTGATTTGTTAAACAAAAAATTGGGTTGAAATTTGGGTTTATTTCCTCAATTTAAAACCATTGATGAGCGAGGTGTTTTACGCCCGATGGATCTTTAATTTTTAATAATTTATAAATTAATATAATAAAAATAAATAATAATAATAATAATAATAATAATAATAATAATAATAATAATAATAATAATTTAAAAGCATTAAACCAGAGCAAATAATAAAAGATGGTGCATTTTTACTTTGTAAATTGCACATGATCATTTCCCCCCTTTTATCCCGTGAAAGACGAAAAGAAAGAACAAGAATTAGGGCTAATAATAAAAATATTTAAATTTTTAAGTTTTACTTCTTAAATTTAATAACAATTTGAACTTTATAATTTTTGGTATTAATAGAAGGATTTATTTGGCAACTTTAATATTAATGAGGAGAGATTTTTTGGCCCAACGCCTCAAAATAAAAACTCGTCCAACGCCTAAGCATATGCCTGGAATGGATTGTTGGAATTTACATCTCATGATACTTTCGTCGCTCAATAGATCACTCTTATGGAATTTTTTCTATGTTCTGCTACGAAGCTCGCCGAAAACATCTTTTAAAACAGAGTAAAGTATTAAAAACACACCTAAACTATTTAAAAACACACCTAAACTATCTTTTTTTTTTAGTTTCATACTCAAACTATCACTCATTAGTTTGAGAAACACACGTCAATTAATATGTGATATTGTGTGTATTATACTCTCTCTTTTATTTAAAAAAATACTGTGGCACTCTGCGTGAATTTTTTTTTTCACTTGGAAAAAACTAAATAAATTGTTAATACTAGGTCAAAAATTAAATATTCACCGTGTTGAGAAATGATAAAAAAAAGAAGGGTAGAGCTTAGAGTTTTAAAAAACCAATTGAAATACAACAACAACAACAACAACATACCCAGTGAATTCCCACAGCGTGGGGTCTGGGGAGGGTAGAGTGTACGCAGACCATACCACTACCTCAGAATGAGGTAGAGAGGCTGTTTCCGATAGACCCCCGGCTCAAGACAAAACAGTCTAAAACTCTAATCTTTTCTAAAAAAAATGACGTGTTAGCTAAAAAAATATAAAAAATGCCACATCATTAGAATATTTATGTAGGGCCCCGAAAAATTTCAAATACAAGTTTAACGCTTTTAATACGCATAACTCTTAATTTATAAAGAGTTGCGTGGTGCATATTTTAAAGAGAAGTATAGCATGTTTGTGACTAGTGGGAGCCACCTTGGCTCTTCCTACTATATTAAATAAATTGACCAAGTAAAGAAAATCACATTTAATGGATTATGTATTTTTTATTTGTGAGGCCAGCCCTTTATTAATTAAAAAAAAAGGGAAAGGTAAGCTATGAACGGATGGCATTAAGAGAATTATTGGGTGTGTGCATGAGGGTCCGTGTGGTGTATATATTTAACCATATATATATATATGGGCTGCTGCTACTTGGAGAAAATAAATTGTAAAGTGAGTAAAGTGTTAATACTTGGATTTGAGTAGGGTCACTTTTATAAGAAAAATATTATTCCCTCTGTCCCACTTTATATGACTCACTTTCCTTTTTACTCACTCTAAAAAAATGATACATTTCTAAATTTAGTAACAATTAACTTTAAAATATCCATTTTACCCTTAATGAAATGATTTACAACCACACAAAATCTAAGACTTATTTTAGACCACAAATTTCAAAAGTCTTTCTTTCTTTCTTAAAGTCCGTGCCAAGTCAAACTAGGTCATATAAAATGGGACGGAGAGAGTACTAAGTAAAGTAAAGAAGGGAAAAGGGCACTTGGTTTGGATGTTGCTCCCAGCAACAAGAAACAATAAGAGTATGTATGTTCTCCTCTTCCCAATGGCATCACATAGAGCTCTTGGAGCATAAACTTATAGTTATTTTCAAGTAAGGAGCATCAGAGATTCTATAATCTCAGACAACTAATAGTCTCCATCCAAGAATTTGAAAGATTTCATCAAGAGTCCAAGTTGAAATTTGATTTCAATTAGATAATTTTTCTATCCCAAACTCAAATATAATTATGGATTACACATTTGGGAGGTACTATGAAGTGATAGTCATCACTTGATTTGAATTTCATATTAGTTCTTGAAATGGGTCTTCATAAATAGGGTTCTTAAAAGAAGTGAGAAGATGACTAAAGGTGAATTTTTTGGGGATTCCTACTAATTGGAAGATTTATTATTGAACTTCGTAAGAGTAAACCTTTAAATTAAGCCACCTTTACAAATCCTGTTCAGAAATAGGCTACATAAGAAATTGCGGAAAATCCTTTACAATATTTAAACCCCTCCCTAGGATCTAGTCTAAACAGGTACAAGAGCTTCTACAAGGTGACACAAAGAGATAAAATACCCAACTTTCGCCATGAAATCGAAGACAGAAGTTGCTGAAGACCCTCATCGCCGTGAACCTATGAAACATCACCAACCTGCAACCAGACTATACCAAAAAGGTATAGCAAGAGTAGAGTCAGTACAAACACACGTACTGATAGGCATCATCGGTCGATCCGAATCCATTCCTACCACCATATAAGAAAAACAGTGAAAGACATAAAATAAACATGATAGCTCCCTCCTTCACCTTTAACCTTGACCCTGACATCTAGGACTTCCCAAGCCACCTTGTCACCTAGACTTTCCAAGTCACCTTGTCACCTAGACTTCCCAAGTCACCTTAACACGTAAACTTCCCAAGTCCCATTTAACCTTTTACCCCAGTCAACTACCTTGACTAAATATTCAGACTTGACCCGGCTAGCTGCCCAATCAAACCGCTATTATACCCAAGTATTACCTACCATTTTTCAGACTTTCCCAGACCTCTAAGACAGCTTTACCACCTGGTTATATTAACCAATAACCACACCCAGACTCTTCGTCTTACTCTATAGTTACCAACCACATGCAACTCACCTAGCAACCATTGACACATTCAATGATAACAACAGAGTTATATCTAAATCCCTTTCTCATCCCAAAATCCGGACCCTCCAAGGATCCTCTAGCCACATCTAAGTGTTCAACAGGCTACCCGGTCTACCCCAAGACCCATCCTTATGATTATTAACACAATTAATCCTAACCGTCATTAGTACACTTAATGACAATAAAACATGAACTCATAACCTCTTTTACATAGTTCGGACCCACCCGGATCTCCCTTAACACATCTAGGTGTTAACATGACAACCCGGTCCACACCAAGACCAAACTCATAACATGATGTAACAAACCGGCCTACACCAAGACCAAACTCATAACTAGACATAACATCCCCGGCCTACACCAAGACCAAACTCATAACATGACATAACAACCCGGCCTACACCAAGACGGTCTTAAACAGGTTGACCGTCCTTTGACCGCTGCTATAACGGTAATTTCCACCGCTATAGCGGTGACTGCTATTGCGCGTGGTCACGCGTGTCACAGACAAAATTTTTGGAAATCTGCCAGTTTCGGCTATTTCACAATACACTTGCTTCTCTCGATGACCTGAAGCAACCCTTTCACGTCAAACGCGATTCCGGGAGTTCTACTTACCCAAATTCGATTTTGAAAAGTCCCCCGTCCTCCTCTATATCTTGGCTACACGAAAAACCAGCTTAACCCAAGACACCTAGTCCAATCCATACCCTGATTTCCCTAGACTCCACCTCGCTCCAAAACTGGTCGAGGCTAGCCTAGCCCAGAATTTCAAACTCCTAAACCCGGAGTTTTCTAACTCTAACACTTGGCACGATTGGACTACCCGTAACGATGGACCCAGTCGTTACAACAGATACCAATTTACCCATCGTTCATCCCCGAATGATCTCTATGGCAAAGGGAGAGAACAAGCCCATCCCTCAATCTTATTGCTCTACCATGACAGCTTAAATATAACCTTACGCAAACCACCGAAACTTTCGAATCCCATGGTATACCCAATTCAACCAAAATTTAATTCACTCCCACTCTGTCAAGGAATCCCTTCCTTCGAGCTACATAAGGCAACTAGATTACCCCTCTCCGAGTGCCCAAGAAATCCGGGGCCTCATCAAAACACCGGAGCAAAAGAAACTCACCTAATGAACAAAATAGCTTTTCCCCTCCAAGGGGGCTAGATCCCACCATGGTGATCCCCTTTCCACTATTCCCGGAGTTCTGCTAGCCCGACTCCATTCCGGAAGCTTCTTACGGGTACTATGCCCTTCACATATCATAGTATCACCTTATTCCAATCAATACTATTCCCCGAGACACCATATGTCTCTAAATTATGCAACAATAAATATTTCATTGGAACTCATCCTAGCTTGAGGGTTTGGCGACTCCCGTTCTAGGGGAAAAGTCTATCCGGGTACTTACACCCCAACCAATGCTATGGCGAGCACACCCTCACCACTAATGATCATCAATACTAACACAAGTCAATAATCACCCTCACAATACAAGCCCATGAGCAGTGTCCCACACTACTCAGTCATTCACGGGTCATTTATCAAATTCTACATGAATGACTATTCCCACCGATGATTAATCATAATTTTATCAATATCCCGGGCTACCATATCTACCCTTTCTTTTTTATCGCACATGGGTGCTAAATTCCCGTTAAATGCCTTATATGCATACTATATTAGATATCTGGACGTTTTCCTTGCTTCACATAGCAACTCATAATGTAACCATTGCCTTTAGATGCCCCGGGAATGAAATGAAAACAAGGGAAAGCAAGGCAGGCACTCTGCCCCGCTCCCTTCCGTTGTGGCGGTAAAAATTCCGCTATAGCGGGATCTCCATAGCGGTCTAGTCCCGCTATGGCGGTCCCGACGATAACTGTCCAGAAATTCAAAATTTCCAGCAAGTGTATCCTTCCCCTTCCCCGGTTACCATTGTCTAGTCCTGTAAATCACGCCATGGTCTTAAACCACCCTTAGGACCATTCCTGGCATCAAACGCATCACAATTCAACATAAAATATTATCAACCACAAAGAGTTAACACTAGACAATTGTTCCCAATAATATCTTCTCGCCATTACACACTAATGACTCCTTTGTTCCCATGGTTCTCAACCAAGTCCCGACTGTCCTAAAACCGAAGCTTCCCTACAGTCACAGTTTCCAATCCCTTTCTCTTACCATCTATACCAATGATAAGTCTATACCCGAATGTAAATGCAAACCATTCTAATTGGGGCCTACCACAATTTATCACTAAATCAAATCACAAACCTTTAAGTCAGAATAAATTTACTGAAGTCACGATCAGGAGTTATCACAAAAGAAAATTTCCTTACCAAAAATCCCCGCTATCAAGCAATGATAACCCTTTTTTCCCCTTGGTTCCTAACCAAGTCCGGACTGTCCTGAAACCGAACCTTCCCTACAGTCGTAAATCCTTTTTCCCTCACCATCTTAACCAATGATGAGTCCTTTCTCGAAAGTAATATTAAATTTTACTCTGCACACATAGTATTTTATCACCAACCAAATCATACCAATTCAATTGATGACGATCTTTAGACCCACAATTTCACAGTAAGGCAACCAATCACATACCAATCAAGAAATCATACAAGCACTGTAACACACAAATAATTCGGTTTCAGACTACAACGAAATCAAGTCACCTAATTTACTCTCTATTCGTCTCATGGATGACCATTAGACGATCATCCATGTCTTACCATAACTCCCGCTATTAAGCAATAATAGCCATTATCCCTGGTACTTATTGACATACCAACCACTTGAAGCCTGAGTTCCCACAAGTATATATATCATTTTTCCTTATCATTTTTACCAATGATAAGACCCTGCCCCGCATTTAGCATACTGTTTTCCACTTGAATTACAAAACAAGAACTCCTTCAATTATTAAAACATAACCGATTTAAGACTCCTTGCCAACCACAAATTTCAAAGTAACTCAAGTAACTACACACCATAAAATCGCGGTCATTCAAATAATGCAATGCATGCAATCACGAGTCTCAAGATCTAACACTCAATCAAACCAGTTTCATCACCTTTCATTCGCTATATGGATGACCGTTAGCCGATTCATCAATCCTTTACATAGCCTCCCAGGCCAGATACCAATTGGAACCTTCCCGGTTCCAATTTCCCTTGCTTGTTTGTCGTACCCGGAGTCCAATGACACCCTTCACCTTATTGAGATACCAATTGGAATCGAGAGATACCAATTGGACTCAACCCATACAAGCAAGTAACGAAACCGCACGAAAAGGAATGAAAGAAGAGAAGTGTTTCCAAGAATGTTTCATAGCTTCCCTAGGATTAGATGTGGACGTCTACACACCAATCCGCAGGACTCTATTCGACATTTTGCTCTTGTACTGAGAGACCGGTAACCTAGGCTCTGATACCATTTGTCACAACCTAACCTACCGGGTCATGACACATTCAATGAAAACAATAGAGTTATATCTAAAACCCTTTCTCATCCCAAAACTCGGACCCTCCAAGGATCCTCTAGCCACACCTAAGTGTTCAACAGGCTACCCGGTCTACCCCAAAACCCATTCTTATACTTATTAACACAATTAATCCTTGACCATCATTAGTACACTTAATGACAATAAAACATGAACTCATAACCTTTTTTACATAGTTCGAACCCACCCGGATCCCCCCTAACACATCTAGGTGTTGACATGACAACCCGGTCTACACCAAGACCAAACTCATAACATGATATAACAACCCGGCCTACACCAAGACCAAACTCATAACATGACATAACAACCCGGCCTACACCAAGACCAAACTCATAACATGACATAACAACCTGGCCTACACCAAGACCAACACAACAGTTATACAACAGTTCTCGGCCACTCAAGGACCACCAAATAATAACACTTTTCAATAAACAACCCGGTCCACTCACGAAACCAATATCAGGTATTACATTCAGTAAAACAACCCGGTCTACACACGAACCAATAATAATCAATGTAATAGAAAGTCAACATGCAATATGCAATAAAGTGAACCCGTACCAGGCGTGGTACCCGAGCCAACCAAATAGTAACTTGTACCAGGCGTGGTACCTGAGCCAACCAATTAGTAACTTGTACCAGGCGTGGTACCCGAGCCAACCAATTAGTAACTTGTACTAGGCGTGGTACCCGAGCCAACCAATTAGTAACCTGTACCAGGCGTGGTACCTGAGCCAACCAATTAGTAACCTGTACCAGGCGTGGTACCCGTGCCAATCAAATAGTAAACCCGTACCATGCGTGGTACCCGAGCCAACCGAATGTCAATAACCATAGTCAATAGATGAACACACACAACTTGCAAGACCAACAAGTAAACACCGTTCAACACAGACTGTAAACAGGAACCTAGACATTTCACACAGCTTTCCTAAGCAATGTAAGGCATACAATCACTTAAGCATGAGTACATGAATATACAACATTCACGGAAAATCATAAGTCATTACCTACCCTTTACAGGTACAACTACGAACCATCAATTCCTGTCTGAAGACTATTCCCCGGTTCACCCTTTTTATTTTAATATGTAACTAGCGATTTCCCTTTTTAGATAAACACACAAGCATGCGACACGCTTCCCTTTTCTAACCTTAGCCATACCGCCGCTAAGCCTCAAGCAATAAACATTCCTGAAACCCCACCTAGGAGCTTCCTATTCCCGCTTCCCGTGCTCCCAAGCACTTCCCCGGTTCCCCGAACCTTCCCAACATGCTAGTCACTCAACCCATCATTTTATCATGACAATATGAATAAGTTTAATACATAATACCATTCACAAGACCAGTCATTCCGTACATCCTAGAAACAACACAACCAATCCCGAATCTGCCAGACTCTGTTCCCGAAAGCCTAAAACATAGTTTCTCCGTTTCTACTATACAACAAGTACGGAAAGTAAACAGGTCTAACTACTCATGAAAACCTGGCCTACCTGGGTGCCAAGCAGCTGCAACTGTGCGTTTCTGGCTCCGTGGAGGCATTCCTGGCGATCCTGCAGGCCCGGATCCATGGTTTCGCGTCCTCTTTTACCAAAATTCCTTTCTCTTTCTTGGTCTAAAAATAACACACAGTACATACAATTAACACACAAGGCCTGCACATTACCCGGACTATACCAAATCCCCAAACATCAAGCCACCCATGATCATCCCACCCTTTTCCCGGGCTTTCAATCGTTAAATCTCCTAGTTCTATCATTTTTACGGATAAAACAGAGAATTTAACAACCTATGATCATAATAACATACTATTAACAATACCCAAGAACATACATGCTTGGAATCCCCTTCTTTCCCCAAATTCCACCATCCCTAGGTCATTCCAACCCTTCCCTAATTTCCCTCCTAGCAATTCTACCTCATAGGAAACATATTACAGAGTTTGGGGAACGAAAGCCTTACCTTAGGGAAGATTTTTGACGGAAGAATGAGGATGCCTGGAATCGCCTAGCCCTTCTCCCAAAACGAACTTGTGAAAAACTGATGTTTTGTGAAATGTTTCTGCATTAAAACCCCGTCGGCCCGCTATAGCGGTCGGTTGCCGCTATAGCGGTCTTAAGCAGGTGACGCCCTTTGACCGTCGCTATAGCGGTAATTTCCACCTCTATAGAGGTGGCCGCTATCGCGCGTGGTCGCGCTCGTCATGGACAGAATATTCGAAAATCTGCTAGTTTTGGCCATTTCACAACACACTTGCTTCTCCCGACGACCTGAAGCAACCCTTTCACGTCAAACACGATTCCGGGAGTTCTACTTACCCAAATTCGATTTTGAAAAGTCCCCCATCCTCCTCTATGTCTTGGCTACGTGGAAAACTAGCTTAACCCAACACACCTAGTCCAATCCATTTTTGGATTTCCCTAGACTCCACCTCGCTTCAAAATTGGCCGAGGCTAGCCTAGCCCAGAATTTCAAACTCCCAAACCCGAAGTTTTCTAACTCTAACACTTGGCACGATTGGACTACCCGTAACGACGGACCCAGTCGTTACATTTCTATTTTACCTAATAAAAAATGACACGTAATAAGTATTTTTTTTAAAAATAAAATATAGAGGGTGTTGTTAGTTTCAAGGGTATAAGTGAACCAAAAAATGTGAATGAATGGTATTTTAAGACCTTTTCCTATAGTTCAAGAGTATTTTTGGCCTTTTTCCATTTTTAATATGTGGTCTGTTAACTTGAAGGACATTTTAGAGCTCAAAGATGAATGTCAGGGATATAATAGAGCCAATAGGTGGATGTAGGGTATTTTTATACCATTTTCAATAGATGTGAGATAATTTAAGCTTTTTTTCAAATTAAAAATATTGTTAGGTGGGTGTAAATAATGTGCAATATATTATGATGGGTTGTATATTTTTTTGAAAAATCCTCATCTTTTTTAGAAACTCCTTTGAGCCTAGCTAGACTTGTACTAAAGTAAGCTAACCTAAATTCCACTTATAAGGTTCATTTGGCTAAAAAGAAGGTGTTGATTAAGTAGTATTATTTAAGTAACATATTAACTAGGTTACTTTAAATATTACGTACATTAAATTTCCCGTTTGATGTTGAGGGCATTCTAGAAACAAATTATTTGCTTGTGTTGATTAAGTAGTATTATTTAAGTAACATATTAACTAGGTTACTTTAAATATTACGTACATTAAATTTCCCGTTTGATGTTGAGGGCATTCTAGAAACAAATTAAATGCACAAGCAAATTAATGACATCCACAAGAAAACAGAAAAATAATCACAACATGCTCAAATAATAAAAAGTAGATGACTATTTTAGTCCTAAAAGGAATCATGGATGTGGTTACATCAACTTACAAAATAGTTGGATATATTCCATCAAAATGATGATGTTGGTGCAAAAAAATTATAATTTTTTCCTTCAATCTTCAAGAACTCAAGACGAAACGAACTTAGAATTTCTTGGAATTTATAATTTACTCCTCCAATCTTAAAATCAAGACGAGACAAATTCAAAATGCTTAAAAATTATTTTGGCTTAAAAACATTTAAAATAAGCCAATTCAAACAGACCCTCAGAATTTCTTGAAAAAAAGTAAAACCGAACTCTTTCTTTTCCTACGAGTAACAATAAATGTTAAGAAATATATTATACGAATTAATGAATCATTTAAACCTTGAATGAGATAATGAATAAGTACCACCCTAAAGCAAAATTTCAGAGATACACCTAAATTTTACATAGGTCTTATTATTCCCTGAACTCATTTTTTGTGTATTTTTGTGTTCCTTTTGTGTATTTTTGTGTTCCTTTTGTGCTGATGTGACAGAAAGAGTATATCTCACTCTCTTTGTCTCACTCTCTTTGCTCTCAAAGAGAGTGAGTAGCCAAAAAAATACTCTTTCTTTTTCTTTTATTTTTCTCTTTTCCTTTCTCTCTCCTTATCATCACTTCTCCCCCCCTCACCACCCACCCCCTACCCTCAACCTCCACCCCACCTACCACCATTTTTTTTATTTCTTCACCCGATCACCACCTCCACCCCACCCCACCCCACCCCACCCCACTCCACTCCACCTCATCCCCTAATTTTTTAATACTAATTTTTTATAGATAAAAAAATTAATTTTTTATAGATAAAAAAATTAATTTTTTTAATAATAGTTTTAATTTTTTTTGTACCCCCACCCCTACCTTGCCCCAACCCCTCAACCTCCAACCTCCCAACCCCATCCACCCTAATTTTTTTAAAGAAATTTTTTTTTTTTTAAAAAAGTTAAATTTATTTTGTACTTCACCCCTCCCACCTTATCCCACCCCCATCTTGCCCCACCCCCTCCTCCAGCCCACCCAAAATTTATATTTTTAAAAAAGAATATATTTTTTTAAAAAATAATTTTTTTGTACCCCACCCACCTAACCCACAACTCACCCCTCCACCTTCACCACTATCATATTCCATACCCACCGCACCCCCCACCCACCTCAATCTACCCCCTAAAAATATTTTCTACTCTCTAACCAAATACTAAAAATATTTTTTGAAAAATATTTTTTCATTCATTAATCAAACACCAAAAAATATTTTTCACTGACCAACCAAACATGAGAAAATAAGTAAGAATCAGCTTATTTTTCATAAAAATATATTCATGGAAAATATTTTCTTTCATATCAAGCAGACCCTAAGTAAGAAAGATGTAAAAGAAAAGAAGAGATTTAAGTGGGATATAAAAGAAGAAAGAAATAAAGGAAGGAAGAAGAAAAAAAATAAAGAGAAAAAAAGAAATTCCAGCTGGCCGTGCGTGCACGACACCCTGTGCAAAAAAATTGATTATCTAGTTTCAAGGTGTAAATAATTATATTTCAAAAGAGTTTAGGGGGTAATAGGACCTATGTAAAGTTTAGGTGTGTCTCTGAATTTCGCCCATAGTTCATGGTGGTACTTATGCATTATCTTAACCTTGAATTATACAAATCTTAGTCTCATGAATGAGAACTTGATTAAACTATGGAATTTTTTTGAAAATTTTGAACATGTACTGACTGATATTGAACTTAAATGTCAAATAAACTGTGAATTAAGTTTAAAATCGTATGAAGAACACGAGAAATTAAATTTAGACTCATAATTCGAGGTGCGTTATGACCGACTTACTTATTAAAAGTGAATCTTAGTGAAATATATTACTTCATGTACTCGATAAAATACCTTAGGTAGAATTCTCATTCCATCCCACTATATCACCAAGTACAGTCATAAATAAGAAAGTTTGGATCGTACATAATTTGTTACCTTCCTTTTATGACTTTTGTGATTTATTTTCTCTCTATTTTTAGAATATTATCATTACATGGTATATATATGTGTATTGGATTTTCATGTTTATGCTTTAGTTTACGTTTAGTCTAGTCTTATCACATTTAGACTTATAGCATGTTTGACCAAACTTCTAAAATTAGTTTATTTTGAAAAGTGTCTTTTTCAAAAAAGTACTTTTAATGAGAAACAGTTTGTGTTTGACCAATAAATTTAAGAAATACTTTTGAGCAGCAATTAGTATTTGATCAAACTTTTTAAAAGTATTTTTAAGCGTATCTTTCTCAAAAGTATTTTTCAAAAAAGTGCTTCTAAAGAAAAACTACTTTTCTTTAGTTTTTAAAAAATAACTTTTGCTACTCTCCAGAAATAATTATTTTCTCCCAAAAGCTTGGCCAAACACAATTTTTTTAAAAATAAGCACTTTTTTTAAAAAAAAAAATACTTTTGAAAAAAATTAAACTTGACTAAACATGCTATTAGACAAGAAGGAGAGGGTTACCCACGCTTGTAGGGGGCAATTGCATTGCCTAATTTGTTGGGGGATAGGCGACACTCCTTCATGCATGTTTTCAGATCTCGCGTATACATGACCACAACATGAAAAATCTTTTTCATGAAAAGCCATTTTCAATTAATTCAACATTCAGTTTCATGACAGATATATAGATAGTGTTTAAATATGTGATTTCATTTCATGATTTTAAATTATAGATGAAATCTCAAATTTCTCAAAAAATTATGATTTGAAATTTCAAATCATGATTTTAACTTTTTTAAATATAAAATTTGACCCATAAATTTATATTTTGTAAAAATAAGCGCATCATTTTAAATTTTACAAAAAATAAGACTCATGCTAAGAGATTATTCATACCATGTGAAAGGATTATATTAAAAAATAACTAGTTACTATTATTGTTGACTAATGAATCTTTATAAGTATGCGTACTTGAAAGTTTATAATTACAAACATTTATTTATAAAAGAAACATGGAGATTTATGATTTATAAATGCAGTGTCTTAGGATATTACAATTAGTGAGTGGCGTATTTAAGGCCTGAAAATGGGGCATGTGAACTCGTGGTCTATCTGAAAATTAGGTATTTTATGTATGTATATTTTAAAATTGATAGTAATATTATCTGTTGGCACCCATGCTACAAGAAGACTACATAGTGTACTTGGTTGAATATTGATTTATTTACCCAGAGGACTAGGAATCAATTTCACTTAATACATTTTTTTTCTTTTTTTTAGTAGTGCACCACATGTTCTAGAAATCCTAGATTCGCATCTGATTATGATATCTTATTTATGAACTGTGGTTTACATATTTGATACTAATATTTTATAAGAATTGAGGAAAAAATAGTAATTTTTGTAACTTGTGAGAATTTCATGTTTATGAGAAAAAATATAATTTAAAAAATCTAAATTTCATACTCTTAATTTACAGTTCAACTTATAGTCTAATTTTAGTTATCAGCATACAATTTCGCAGTTATCAATTACAACCTCACTATCTGCATATATGTTAGCTTCCAGTCTTATATGATTTTCATGTTTCCTTGCTATTTGTGTTCCTTTATCCTTAGAAAGTCTCATTCCTTGCATTCAATATTTTATAGAGGCTTATGACTTATAGCTTGTTTGGCTAAATTTCTAAAATTAGTTTATTTTAAAAAATATTTTTGCCAAAAGTACTTTTTTGGGTGAGAAATAATTTATATTTGATCAATAAATTTAAAAAGCACTTTTAAGCATCAATTAGTGTTTGATCAAGCTTTTTAAAAGTGATTTTAAGTGTATTTTTCTTAAAAGTGCTTTTCAGAAAAATACTTTTAGGTAGAAGCTACTTTCTTTAACTTTTGAAAAGCATCTTCTGCTACCCATAGGCACAAGATGTACCTTGTGGGGGGGGGGGGGGGTCCCTGGACATAGTCCTTTCAGTCGGTGGTTGTTCCTCAGAAGCACTTATTTTCTACCAAAAGCTTGACCAACACTTCACTTTTTTAAAATAAACACTTTTTAAAATAAAAAAAGAAAAAATTAAGCTTGGCCAAACATGCTATTAATCTAGTTGATTAGTAATGTTTAGTTTTCAAATTTCAGCTTTTATTTTTTGTTGGGATTTTCACATTTTGATTATTAATATTTAATTTAGAAAAATTTCTTACTCTTGTTTCATATTTGTTTGCACCTATTTAGATTTGCAATATTTTTCGCATCTTCCTCTTAGCATGATTGTTTTTCATGCATATATCATTAATCTGACATTTGTCAATATATCATTGGCCAGACAGGCGACACACATTGATTAAAGAATAAAATAAGATTATTAAATGATAAAAAAAGTCAAAACGACCAACATGGACTGTGGTCGGATTCGGGTCCTGGTATGAAAAAAATTATATTGAGAGCGCCGCCCTTAGAAATAGGCCCTGCAATACGTGAATCCAAATTAATCGGCTCCAATGTGAGTACCGAATATTGGGCGGGAACCAAATGAAAAAACAAAGCCGAAACGAAGAAAAAAATAACAATGCGATCACACCAAATCATTCGTTATATATAATGAGACTTCTTATCGTTATATAATC
Organism: Jaltomata sinuosa; assembly: GCA_003996215.1. Classification (NCBI taxonomy): domain Eukaryota; kingdom Viridiplantae; phylum Streptophyta; class Magnoliopsida; order Solanales; family Solanaceae; genus Jaltomata; species Jaltomata sinuosa. The sequence continues at coordinate 560,596 of QJPP01007264.1, forward strand.
ATAGATTTAACAATAATTTATTACAAAGCCATGATCTCAAGTCTCCGAATCAACCCGCGCTTTTTTGAAGATCCTGCACCCATGGACATAATAAAATGAATCAGAAAAAGAAAAAATGAGAAAATATCCAATATACTCTCCCACATCGGCAGCTAAGCAAAGTGTGAAAGGAAATAGGTTAAGATAAAAGGAAATATGGGACTATAAGAAAAAATTTAAAAGGGTCGGTTGGCTAAATATGCCACTCTTGCCTGTGTGGTAAGTGCTGTATGGCTATCAAGACATATGGCCGACATGATTTCTGGAATTCTATGGGTTGGCTCGTCGACCCTCCAAACCTATATTAATAACTCTAATTTCGAAAAAAGGCTAAATATATCCTCAAAATTTTCAAAAATGGTATGCAAATACAGACATTTGAGGTTAGGGTTAAGATCGATACCAATAGTAAAAGGGCTTTTTTTAACTCATCAAAATTCAGAAAAAAATTAAAAAAAGTCTAATTTGATTGGATGGGAATGAATGATGAAAAAATATTTAATCGTCCCATAGAATCAAACCGTGATTATGCCAAGCAATACCAAAGAGGAATGACCAGTTCATTCAGAAAAAAATTAAAAAAAGTCTCATTTGATTGGATGGGAATGAATGATGAAAAAATATTTAATCGTCCCATATAGAATCAAACCGTGATTATGCCAAGCAAATACCAAAGAGGAATGACCAGTTCATTCCTTTACAAAGTAAAAAAGAAAGCAGAAACAGAACACATGGATCAATTTCACTTTGCTCACAAAAAAAGAATTTGAACAAGTGCCATACTTGTTCAATTCTGAATTAGCCAATGCACTTCTTCTTTTCTCTTATCCTGAGATAAGCTAACTCCATCTTTGTTCATTTTGATAGCCTCCTTAGCAGATGCCTAAATATTCTGCACAAATTTATAAATAAAGCTCTATCCAGTGATGGAGCCCTATAGCTAAAAGTAGTTATGTTACAAAATTTCTTTTTTGGCCATCATTTTGGTCATTTGGCTTTTATTCGCGTCATTTAGGTTCCGGACTCACATAATTCACACTAAAAAATGCAGCAATTTCCAAAAGCAAAACTTTCTGCTCAAATAAATATTGCAGAACATAAATTTGTACCCTCTCGGGGCCCTACTTTGTGGAATTACACCGGATATGTTCTTGTTGTATAAACTTGTACAACTAACAGCAAAAGGTATCAGTTCTCTCCGAAAGAAGAACTCGTGGAGGGAACTGGGAAGGCCTACTAATTAAAGGCCTTAAAGGTTCTCAACTTTAAGACATGAAATCCAAAACTTTTTAATTAAAAGGTAAAGAAATCTTACTACTCACACCACATTCTTCAGTGACGCTGCAATATTTTCCTTGAAGATTTCACTTGGAAAGTTAAGTATTCCATTTTATATCAATGTACTATTGTGAAGGACTAAATCAATTTAATAAGGCTTTCGGAGTGACTTTTAGTAATATCAATAGCACAACTTGTTTGACGAAAGACTCAACTTTTGAAGTCAACTCCATCTGTGTTGATCATCTTTTAAATCACACTAGTCTCTTGCAAATAACAGGTATTAGCTACTTGGTTTTCCTTAAAAAAATATGTGCCTCTTCAAATACTTGTGCATTTTCATTTTTCTCCTCTTCACGTCCAGCGATGCTGTCCTATTTGAAATTCAAAACAACTGTCCTTACACTGTTTGGGCTGCATCCGTGCCTGGAGGTGGTCAACGACTAGACACTGGCCAAGCATGGATGCTAAATATCCCCCGGGGGACTAAACCAGCTAGAATATGGGCCCGAACTGGCTGCAATTTTGATGAATCGGGCCAGGGGAAATGTCAAACAGGGGACTGCAATGGCCTCCTCAAATGCCAAGGTTTTGGGGAACCCCCAAACACTTTGGCTGAATACGCCCTCAACCAATTTGATAATTCTGATTATTTTGATATATCTCTGGTTGATGGATTCAATGTGCCCATAGAGTTTAGCCCCACCTCCGGTGGATGCACTCGTGTTATTAGCTGCACTAGCGACATCATAGAACAATGTCCAAATGAATTAAGGACTCCTGGAGGATGCAATAATCCTTGTACCGTTTTCAAGACTGATCAATATTGTTGCACTTCTGGAAGTTGTGGTCCGACTAGCTATTCAAAGTTCTTTAAGCAGAGATGTCCATTGGCTTATAGTTATCCTATGGATGATAGTAGCAGCATGTTTACTTGCCCCAGAGGAGCCAACTATAAGGTGGTGTTCTGCCCAGCTCCTCGAACAGCACCAGTAATTGACATCCAAAATAACTGTCCCTTCACAGTCTGGGCAGCAGCTGTTCCTGGTGGTGGCCAGAGACTCGACTATGGCGGAGTATGGAGAATCCAAACTGATGGTGGCCGTATTTGGGGCCGAACTAATTGCAACTTCGACAAATCAGGTAGAGGTCATTGTCAAACAGGGGACTGCAATGGCCTCCTCGGTTGCCAAGCTTATGGCACACCCCCAAACACTTTGGCTGAATACGCCTTAAACCAATTTAACAATCTCGATTTCTTCAATATATCTCTTGTCAACGGTTTCAATCTCCCAATGGAATTTCGTCCTACATCCACTGATAAATGCCCCATCAGCATCAGTTGCACCGCGGACATCACAGGACAGTGTCCAAAGGAACTAAGGACTCCTGGTGGATGCAACAATCCTTGTACTGTTTTCAAAGTCAATGAATATTGCTGCACTTCTGGCGATTGTGGTGAGACGGACTATTCCAAGTTCTTTAAGCAAAGATGCCCAAATTCTTTCAGTTACCCTCAAGATGACGCAATTAATACATTAATATGTCCTAGTGGAATCAACTATAGAGTTGTCTTCTGTCCATAAAAGCCATATTTTCTTTATAAGATCCTGCTTCTTGTACTCCAAGATATTGGAGTATAGAATATGTGCATTGTAAGTTGTAACAGCTTCTAATTGCAATACCATTGTCTCATTGTTATTAAACAGAATCATGGAAACAGTAGTTACTATTCTGTTTGTTTATATTTTATATGTCACTGTTTTACCTAAGGATTATTAAGCAAAAACATACATATCCTCTTATATTTGTATTTTTAATATAAAAATAGTCCAATTATAAAATTAGAATGGGTTAGAAAATTCCAATTAGTGACGGCTTGACTTGCGGGTCAAGTAGACAGACGTATTTGGCACTAGATGGAAAAATGAAAGACAGGAATCAGACACAATAACAAGGGCAAAAATGTCATAATCTCTGAATTTCTTATCAAATTGGCAGTGTGTATTCCATAAGAAAACACAGAGAAAACCTTCTCATGTTTAACAAAAATGAACTGCCTCTTCACTGGCAATTTTGTACTATAATTGTTATTCCCTTCATTTCAATTTATGTGTGTTATATATTTTGATTAAGCATGGAGTTAAAGTAAGTAGGGTCAATGAGTTATGGGTGATAAGTAAGTTTCAAATGTAAGAAAAAGTGGCACAAATTTTAATCTCAAATGCAAATTGACAAAGTCAATGTCATATATTTTTTTAATTCAACACTTAACAAGTACTTTTGGCTTATTTGTTACTTTTGAATCTTGTGATCTTAAATAGAAAATATGTGTAATATATTTAAATGTCGATCACAAATAGAAAATATGTGTAATATACTTAAATGTCCTTGAATCTAATGGTCATAAACATGACATGTAGGATATTGAAATTAAAGAGATATTACTAAATACATAAAGTAATCTTCTTCTTTTAACCATATTAAAAAAGAAAGTAAGACACATAAATCGAGACAAGTACAATAATAGTAATTAGTTATCAGCCAGCATCAGTTTTATCATTTAAAACCAAACATGCGGTTGATTAACCATCTGTTGATTGTTTTCTTGGGTTCTTTCATATAAAGAAGGAGTCGATGGAATAACTCTGAACACTAGTTATTCTAGGATTATTTCCTTGTAATGTTGCAAAAATGTTGTTGCTAAGATCTATGATATTTTTATTGCTTTTAAGTTTTAACCCTCTTAATTATAATGCTTGTTCGATCTGGTACACTAAGTTCCTGCTATATGTGGAGTTCAGGGAAGGGCCAGACCACAAATGTCTATTGCACGCAATCGATTTGTACCCATGACCTCTTGATCACATGACAACAACTTTTATCGGTTATGCCAACGCTTCCCTTCAAGAGGCTTATTCGATCATGTCAAGTTGCATATTTGGGCGGTAATTCTTGAAAGTTTGGTTTAGTTGAAGGGTGATTGACTATTCTCTTACACAACACAAGCATTTCATCTTTTTCATTAATTTCAGTAGACAAGTCTTGATGACAGAGGCGGAGAAAGAAATTAAAGTTTATTGGTTCAAGATTCTAGATTTTTTTTTTAAAATTATTGGATTCTGGATCAATAATTCTTTATATATTCAATGGATTTATTAAGATAAATATAAGATTTGTTCTAAAGCTATTGAGTTCTGTCGAACCCATAATCGGTACTCTAGCCCCGCCCCTGCTTGATGAAGCTTACTTTCTATTAATAATTCAAGATATATATATCTTCTTTATTTCATAAAATCAACTGCAGATAAGTGCGATAACATTGAACAAGACAACCCACCAACTCTCTCCTTTTTTGTCACTCTCACGATTTTATTCAATAGTTCTTAGTAGTATAGTACTATAGTTTTAATATTTCAGCCATCAAGGGCAGAAGACAACCCTATAATTTGTACCAGCAGGACATGTAAACAAACTTGTTGGATCATCCTGTGGATAACTATAAGCATCTGGGCACCTTTGCTTGAAAAACCTCGAGAGATCAGTAGGTCCACATGACCCAGGCCCATTTGTACAACAATATTGGTTCGTTTTGTAAACCGTGCACGGGTTGTTACATCCACCCGGTGTCCGTAATTGGCTTGGACATTGCTGGTTAATAGGTGCGGTGCATCGTAGATTACGACACCCACCGTTAGTTGGGCTGAATTCCATAGGGATGTTGAATCCATCGACTAGAGAAATATCGACAAAGTCCAAGTTATTGGGCTGGTTAAGTGCAAATTCAGCTAAAGTGTTGGGTGGACTACCATAGCCTCCACATTCTCGCACCCCATTACAGTCTCCAGTCTCGCATCTGCCTCGGCCACTGGCATCAAAGTTACAATTAGTTCGGCCCCAAATGCGAGCCTGGACTGTTCCTGGATTCACATTAAGGTTCCAAGATTGACCCGAGTCGAGCCGCCTGCCTCCACCAGGAGAGGCAGCGGCCCATACTGTGTAGGTGCACCGATTGATAATGTTAAAAGTGGCAGCATGAGTAACAGATAATAAAAAGTATTGACCTAAGTAAAGGAAGACAAAAAACTGGAAGGCTTTGAGGAAGTTCATATTACTTTTTTTTTTTTGTGTGTGTTAAACTCGAAAAATGTCGGGTTTAAATAGCTGATTCAGTGGCCTAGTGTGATGAGCTTCGTAGAAATTTTCTGTCGTGGAAATTCGTGGTTTTAGTCTTTTAGACCCTGAATTATCGAAAATTTTAATATTGGTCCTTGTGTTATCTAGTTAGTTGCATTTAACCTTCAATTAATTGAAACGTGAAATATTAATCCTTCTATTTGTGAATATTTACAAATTTGACGGATTATAGATTGTTAAACCACTCTTTGATTAATTATATACATTATGTTAAATTTATATTATTACTCCATAATTAAAGGTAATATAGGCGAAAAATAATCTAAATAAAACATATTTATTATGTAAAGTGATCGAAAATGAACATTTTAGCTAATTCAAGGTTAAATATCATACAGATAAAAATTAGAGTTTGACGTAATAAGGGACTAAAAGTACAATAATCCCTATTTTTATCCTTGTTATTATGACTGCAAATTCCATCTCTCATTTTTCCATTTCGTGCCATTATACGCAATTTGTTTGTGTGGCTAATTTTTGCTTGTGCTTCTCTTGGAAAATTTTGCTTCTTGACTTGTAAGTCAAGCCATCACTAATTGAACTTTCCTAGGCATGGTAGATACATTGACTTGGAAAATGTGTCAAGATATATTTAAGGATCAATATAACACTTTTTTGTTTTATATTATTGTTTTATATACTCTCTATCTCATATTAGTTGGTCACTTTTTTTTACACGCATATTAAAAAATTATAAATAAGAAGGTAGTTTTACTAATTCACTCTTTAAGAAACTTCTTTGGAATTTTACAAATAAGTGTGAACATTTTCAAAAAGAATTAATTGCAAGGATAATATGAGAAAAAATTAATTAATGTTTCTTAATTCAGTAAGGTGATCAACTAATATGAGACAACTATTTTTAGTATAGTGACCAACTAATATGGGACAGAGGGAGTAACGATTTACATGTCTAAAATTCTCATGTGAAGATAAATTAAATGCTGAATCCAGAGTCTAGTTGTTAGTTCCTTGAAACAATAACTTAGCATGCGTAATTTACTCATACATATTATTTCTTCGAGTTGATTTTTTAGATGGTCCTCAATTTTTATTTATTACATATGCACCAAAATCATTAAATTATTATTTTGAATTATAAAAATTACTAATTTTATTTAAGTGTCACATAAATTTACTAAACTATTTCTTAAAAATAAAAGAGCCTTATTTTCTCCTTTATGACTTTCTGTGGTGACACTTTTGTTATTATGTTATATAGTATATCTTTTGTTGATAAGATAAATCTTTGCATCTCAAAATCTCTGAGGTTTTCTTTAATAACTGACTGATTATAATAGAGAAGAAAATTTAATCCTCTACAATGAACTTCTTGTATAATTTGTCTCAACATCTCCCCTGGTTCTCTTCTTTTCTGCTGGAACAGTCTTAAGGTTCCTTTTTTGCCACACAAAGTATAGGCAACATGCAAGGATTATCCTATAAAGGACAGCATTTACTGACTTGCCCTTTGCCTTTCTAGTTCGTAGTACCCCACATAACATTTTTACTCTTCCTAGTTATTGTGATATATAATTGTTTAAATCGAAGATCTAATGATTGCGTGCAGGCTCTCTTGTTATCAGTCGAGGAGTCGACTAGGATCACAATCCCCTCCCCTCACACTTTTGCACTTCTAATATTTTGTTGCATATATATATATATTTATGTATGTGATAGGGTAAAATGCTGAATCAACATATATATGAATGAATCAGATGTTGACGCGTGGCAAAAGCGACCCGTCGGACGTGAGTCAGGGAAGTAGCGTTGGAGAAATAGGTGGGAAACGGTCTCTATCAGAAAAGGTTCGGTTTGTTATCATAAATAGCCCATGTTGTGACAAAAGCTTGTCTAGCTCCGGAGAGGCGATACTGAGCACGAGACACAAACCGAATTGGAGTCACTTGAATGTTCAACCATTATGCAGTATATCATGAGATTGTCGTCAGTCGTTACTCAACAATGAGAATGGGTATTATGAGGGCATATTTTATGGATCTTGTCCTTTGTTATGTAGCTATAAATAGCACCTTACCTTCTCGTTGAAGAACATTCAAATTTATTTCATTCACAAGCATTACACTAAGCTATCAAAGTTCTTAAATTCTTATATTTTCAGTGTTCTGAAACATCTTTCTGGTGACGATGTCAGTCAACCACATTGGAGCTCAGGGCAATTCAATCTTACATCTTAATTCACATTGTTCAACTATTTGTGCAAGTTAATCTATTATAATTTCATCGTTTGGTCAATTCAACTCACTTGTTCTTAAATCACGTGTACTGTACATTTTTCAGGGTAAACAATATGGTTCAACAATTAAGGTTGATGAACTATCAATTTACACCATATGCAATTTGGTATATGGTTCAGAAATTATGTGATCCTACATACGGATCCCTTTGTATTTAATTTTTGTACCAGTTAACTCTATTTCTTGTTGTACTGCTTATGGACTGATGATCATAGTCCAGTACATACTTGGTACTAAGCCATAAGATTATGAATAACTAAAAGACCAAAAGCACATTTTTGCCCCAAATAAAAATTATCTTATCTAGACTAAAAGAATGGTGTGCAGTTAAAATCTTGCAGGAAATATTAATAAGGCGAAATGACCTGGGAGACCCTTGTACTTGTCACTGTTTGTCATCTGGACCCTCCTACTCACCTCTTTTCCAACGAAATCCTTAAACCCTTCAGAACACAATATTTTAAACCTTTTTTTTGACTTGGCATCCTATGTGGCATAAGTGGCCAAGGTGCGTGTAATACACACACTTTAGGAGCGTGAGGACCATTTAAAAAGAGAATAATGGTCACTTTACCCTTTAAAACAACCATCTTCTTCCTCATTCATTCCAACACCATTGTTGATCCAATTTTGAGATCTTCTTGCCTCTCACTCTATCTTCTCTCTCCAAATTTCTTCACCATCTTTTTCTGCCATTCTTCTTCTTCTTCTTCTTCTTACCAGTTACTTTGCAATTCAAGTTGATTTTTTTCTTCTCCACCATGAATGTTCGTGTTTGCTACTGTGGAATTCATGCTGAACTTAAGATGTCAAGGACACCAACTAATCCTGGAAGAATATTTTGGGGCTGTCAAAAATATGCAAGTGATGATGGATGTGAATTTTTTTGATAGGCTGATCTAGCCGATCCAACATGCCAAGAACACTTCTATATGAAGAACCAACAAGCCAACATACCAACAAATGCCAATCATGAAAGACAAGGAAGACATGGAAGGTTTGGTAGGCCAGGAAGGCAGAGAAGATCGAGCATTAGTGTTGATATCACTGTTGTTGTGATTGTAGTGATTTGGTTTCTATCTTTTGTATTTAAAATGTCTTGATGATTTGTAATTTATTTGTGTAGGCTGAGTATTTTTACTTGTAATGTACAATGATGATGAAATGAAATATCAAGAGAATTACAAGTTTGAAAAAATAGAAATCTTTGAATTAAGCCTTATAATTACTGTTATGAAACCACAAATTCATAAACCAAAATACATTGTTTGCCATAGCAACAACTTAACACAAAAGTTGAAAATCAAGCTAGAATCAAAATAGTTGGGGATTAAGTCAACAAAATAAGTAGCAATTAAGCTAGACAATACATAAGTCGACTGTGTGCCTCGAGTGCTTCGTGTGGCCTGAGTCCTTGTGGCTTGAGTGTTTGTTGATGCTCGAGTGGTTGGTGTGGAGTTTGCTCTTTTGTAACTTTTTTCTTGTAGTTGCCTTTGAGTAACTGCAGCTCTACCCTTCCACCTTAGTCCATTGGGCTTGTACCCAAGATCTATATTAGTAGGCACTGAACTCTTCAATATAGAACTATGTAACACTCTATCAGTAGTTTCAGACTGACAAAACGATAAAAATTTCAGTTAGGCATATGTTAGTATCAAATAAATGTCCTTATATGATAAGAGACTTACCCTCTTTATAACACTGCCACCTTCTCCAAATAGCACACCAAAATCAACAGTTTTTGTACTCCTTTTTCTTGGCTTCTTATAAGCAGGAGTTGCACCACCTCATATAGCTGAGCTAGTCTTTCTCTTTGGGCCACAAGTACCAACAGTTGATTGTTGAGTAGCACTCCCAGAAACTGCAGAAGCAGTTGCAGCATTTTTAGCAGCTATTGAAGCAGTTGTAGGCCTTCCACCAGTTCCTGAGGGAGTTGCATGCCTCCTACCAGTTCCTGAGGGAGTTGCAGGCCTTTCACTAGCTGATGGAGCAGTGGTAGGCCTTCCATTAGCAACTGAAGTAGTGGGAGGCCTTCCAGCATTAGCAGGTGTAGCACTTGTAAAAGTTGCTTAAGCAGTGGGAGGCCTTCCAGCAGTAGCAGGTGTAGCACTTGTAAAAGTTGCTGAAGCAGTGGGAGGCCTTCCAGCAGTAGCAGGTGTAGCACTTGTAAAAGCTGCTGAAGTAGTGCCACCAGGTGCTCTTGAACCATTTCTCTACATACATAATATTCAAAATTTTAGTCAAAAATATTGACAGAATAAAATTCATCATAAATTTCAAGTAGTTAAAGTACTTACAAGAGTTGGACATCCATTCTTGTTATGTCCAAAAGTATTGCACACAGAACATCTCATTTTTCTTCCCTTTCTTGTAGCCATTTCAAACTTCTTCTTAGTGGGCTCATCACTATCTTTCCTCATATTTTTACTTTGTCTTCCTGGCATAACAATAATTTCAGGTGGCTCAATAGGTGGTCTTGTACTCTTTGGCCACATCTTCATGTTTGTCATAGGTTGAATAAACTTGTTGTAAGCTTTCAAGTATGTTTCTTTCTTGTACCAGTGATCAAAAAATGACTCAACATCCAAGTCATTGTAATGCATTGCAGTAATTGCATGTGCACAAGGAATTTCTTTCAATTGCCATGATCTACAACTACACACCTTCTTCTTGATATTAACAACATGTTTATATGGTGGATCATGAATCTCATAGCCAATATCACAATTAAGCTTCACCTCACATAAGTCTGCATGTTCAGCATTCTCTCTAAGTGTTTCCATAGTCATTGGTGACAGATCAGTTGCCCATCTTTCAGAAAACTCTCTCATTTGATTTATCCTCTCCATGACTTTGACTCTTATTTCTTCTAGCATAGTGATGATTGATTTAAACCTAGCTCCCAAAATCCAACTATTGAATGTTTCACACATGTTGTTTTCAACCACATCACACTTGCTATGTTCTTTGAACAATGCCCTACACCATGACTCTTTATTGTACTTTAACAAAGCTTCCACAATACCTTCCCCTTAGAAACTCATTTCATCCAGTGTTACCTGTAAGTGAACTTCAAATGGTGCCCTGGCAACCTGCCAGAATTTCCTTCTCCTTTCTTCACCCTTCCATTCCTTCTTCCAGTTGGCCCATATATGTCTAGCACACCATCTATGCTCAACATTTGGTAGTAATTGAGTAAGTGCTAGATGAAGACCCTATCAAATAAAAATACATTAGATAATAATTAGTGCTACATAGCAAGTGATACAGTAAAAATTGAACAAATAAATGTAACTAGAAAGTGTTGTTGTACCTTATGCATATCAGACATCACTATCAATCCTTCACCTTCAGTTTGGGCCATCTCCAAATCATGTTTGATGCACCTGAGAAACCAAGACCATGTGTCCTTGGTTTCTTTCTCAACTATTGCCCATGCTACAGGGTACATCTGATTATTTCCATCTTTAGCAATGCAAGATATCAGTTCACATTTACATACACCCTTGAGAAATACACCATCCAAACCAATTATCCTTCTACACTCTTCTATCCATCCGCTTTTTAAGGCTCCAAGACAAATATAAATGCCCATAAATACCTCTTTTCCAGGAATTTTATTCTTGGACGTCCTAATAACAACAGTAGTTCCATGATTACTGGACTTCAACTCCTCAGCATAATCATACAACCAAGCAAACTCCTCCATGAAATCACCCAAATGATCATTCAAAATTTTCAATTTTACCCTCCTACAACTTGTTTTACTAACATACAGTCCATAGTCCTTTTTTAACAACCCTTGAATCTGATGGAGTTTGATGGTAGGCTCACTCATAATTCTATCCTTGTAAGTCTTTCTAATCCACAGTGGAGTACACAACTTGTTTCTTGTCCTTTTGCAACACTTGTGGACAGGAAAGTATGTTTTCACACTAAAATTTCTATTGTTACCATCAATACTTCCACAAAAGGACAACCCTTCTTCTTACACTTTGCCCCTATCCTTTCTTTTTCATTAGGCTTCAATTTAAGGTTCACGCCCTTCTGAATAGAGTAAGTTTGTAGTGCCTCCCTAAACTCAATATTATTCAGAAAAACCATATACAATTGAAATATAAATTTTTTGGCAGTTGGGTCAAATAATACCTTGGTACTTGCATTTCTAGGTGGTGGATCTACAACAACATTCTCAACAGCCTTCCCTTCATCTTCACTAATATCACTACCAGGATCTGAGCTATCAAAATAGAGGTCATCCCCACCCAATTTTCCTTCATATCTTCCCCTCTTCTTATTAATGTCTTCAAAACCAATATCTATACCTACAGGACCTGATGGTATCTCATCTATATTTACCCTAGCAACATTCTCTTTAGTAACTTATTCTTGAATGTTTGACTGTCTAGCCTCAACAAACTCCTCATCTAAGAAAGTCAAATCATCAATATTTTCATCAACATCCAAAAGTAAATCAGAATCAGACCTCTTCTCATCTACATTTACATCAGAATCATCAGATGTTTGAAGGTGGTAGGAAGAGAAGTCATTACCTTGACCTTCATTTATGTCTTCTAAAGACACCCCCTTAGCAACCTCTTTTTCTTTTCCCTTATCTACCCTAGGCTGCTGATCTTCATTTATATTCCCATCAATATTTTCATCAGGTGGTTAAGAGGAAGACACATCAGCCCTAGCATTTATCAAATTAAGTGGAGAGAGTGCCACATAAGCAGGTGGAAGGGGTGACACATAAAAAGGTAAGGGGGGTGACACATTAGACCTAGAATTATGCTGTAATGACCAGGTCTCTCGTTACGGGTAGTCCAATCATGCCAAGTTTTGGAGTTAGAAAACTCCGAGTTTGAGAGTTTGAAATTCTGGGCAAGGCTAGTCTCGATCGGATTTAGAGCGAGGTATAGTCCAGGAAAATCCGGATAAGGATTGGATTAGATGTCTTGATTTAAGCTAGTTTTTCATGTAGCCAAGACATAAATGAGTCTGGAGGACTTTTCGAAAATGAATTTGGGTAAATAGATCTTCCGAAATTGAGATTGATGTGAAGGAGTTATTTCAGATCATCGGGGGAAGTAAGTGTGTTGTAAAATGGACCAATTTTGGAGAATTCCAGACATTTTGTCCATGATGAGCTCTAAGGCTCCATTGTGGTGACCTTCACTATAGCAAAAGAAAAGACCGCTATAGCGGAAGTCAAGGCGGTCAATCTCTGCCATAGCGGTTGACTCCGCTACGGCGGTACCGCTATAGCGGAAGCCGTCCGCTATAGCGGAGCCCAACAAAATTTAATGCAGAAACTTCCCCAAAATAGTTCAGTTTTCTACAATTTGTTTGGGAGAAGAACTAGGGTGATTTCAGGTGTTTTTCCTCCATTCTTTATCATTTTTCTTTCGTAAGGTAAGGTTTTTACTCCCCAAACTCCATAATACTTTTTCTATGCGGTAGAATTTCTAGGGGTGGACTTGGCGAGAGGTTTGGAATGACTTAAGAATGGTAGAATTCGGGGACAAAGGGGGATTCTGTGTGTAGAAGTTCTTGGGTGTTGCTAAATTTACCATTTTATGATCATGTGACCTTAATTTCCTAATTTTATCCGTAAACAAATGATAGAACTAGGTGAATTAATGGCGGGAAAGCCCAGGGAAAGGGTGAAATGATCATGGGTGGCCTAGGGTTTAGAATTCTTGCGTAATCCGGGTAAATTAAGGCCATAAGGATTAATTCTTGGTTATTGTGTGTTGTTTTAGACCAAGAACCGGCAAGAACTTCAGAGAACGGGAAAGCTCTGGTTGAGTAGAGCTTAGATCATTTCGAGGTAGGTGATGGCTTGATTTCTTTACGCATTGTGTATTTGAGTACTTTTATCTAAGTGATTGTATGAGATGCATTGCTTAGGAGATAAATTGGAATGTCTTATAGTCCTGTTTGATCAGTCTGGTTATTGAACTGTGCATTTTTGCTTATTGGTTTACAAGTTAATTATTCATTGTTGTTACTGTGGATTGTTGATATTCGGTTGGTGATGTGCCGCCATTCTACGGCACACTTGACTCCTTTAAACTAAGAACAATCGTAAGTTTTCAAGCAACCGTCGTCGTTTTTGATGTTTTTATGTTGGATTTTCAGGAAATAGGGACAAACATAGGAACGGAAGGAAATACGAGCAAAACGACATTCTGGATAAGAGTGACGGACCGTCAAGCCCAAGCCGTCAAGATGGGGCAGCACCACTGCCTAGTGGTGATGGCCACCGTGATGGGCCGTCAAGGTGGTGACGGTCCGTCACCCAAACCGTCACGTTGAAACAGTCCGTCACGCGGATTCCTAACGTGTTTAGGATTGGGTTTCCTAGACTCCTATAAATATCCTATGTTAGGTTTATTTTAATTGTTAAGCTTTTTACAATAGTTCACCCAATAGTTTTAGGAGATTTTTTAGTCGAATTGGAGAGCAAGAAACACGTTTTTCTACTTCTTGAATTCGTGTTCTTGAATAGTTCTTGGGATCTTGTTTTCTTATTCTTGGATAATTGAAGATTGTTCTCATTATATTGTAAGAATCTCTTCTCTTTATTATGAATATAACTTTCTTCTCTTCTTCTTCTTCTAGCATGATTAACTAAACTCCCACAACTAGGGTTGTGGGAGCCATGGCAAACGTCGCAATATAGATTCCGGGTAGCGTCGGGTTCAATATATATGTTGTCACGTTGTTAATCATTCATTATATAACGTTTTCTAGTGGTTGCAAACATTAGAACATGCCTAGGTTTAAATTTGCTTGAGTAAAGAGATTAAAAACGGGAAACTTGATTAACGACGAGGATTCGAGACTACTAACTCTCGTCTTATGATTAATGCTGTAACTAGATTAATCTACTTGATGTTTAGGATTGAAATCTAAAAGCACACCTTTTCAAGTTCGAGAGAATTGAAAAGTAAATTCATCTATTTGGTTGAGAGACGTTTAGATGATACCATTAATTCAATCACATCGTGACACGTATATAGAAAGAACCCGGTTAAGCCTAGAATCGACATTGTATCCAACGCCATGGTGAACACTTCCCTAGTTCATTCTCCTATTGATTTCACTCGTACATTATTATTTGTTTTTGTTCACGTTTTGATCACGCAACCCCCCCTATTTACCGGAAAATATTGATTACTAGTCATCTACTTCACTAACGACTTAATTCGCACCTTATTCCCTGTGAGATCGACCCCAACCTCTGTTGGGTTCTATATTTGCCGATGACTGCTTACGCTTCGTAATTTGAGGTGTAGTTTGGGCGTTATCAAATTTTGGCGCCGTTGTCGGGGAATACGGTTGTTTATTAAGTCCGGTGTGTTTATTTGACTCTTAGTCATACTTTCCTGCTTTTACGTTTATTTTTTGTTTTTGTTTTTGACAGGGTACATAGTTGTGCATGCCAAGTACCCGGCGCTCGGGGGAATCAATACTACCTTACGATCCCGAGCTTGCTAGAACGTTAAGGCGAAATATGGCCGCACAAACTGAGGCAGCAAGGCTCGCTGCAGAACTGCAGGCCCAACAAAATCTGAATGCTGGTGGTCTGCAGGATGATGTTATGCTGAATGATGAGGATATCGACTTGGATGGAGTTGGCGCTACGGGCGCCATTGTTCTTCCTCCGCTAGCGCCCGGAGCCAAGTTCAACATCACTAGCACAATGATCCAGCTGTTGAACTTGAGAGGAGTGTTCCGAGGTGCCGTTGGTGATGATCCAAACCAGCACCCGATGAATTTCGTGGGGATCTGCAAGTCGTTCGAGTTGCCTGGAGTGAGTCAGACAGCGATCAGTCTCAGGTTGTTTCCGTTGTCTCTGTCTGATGAGGCAGCATTATGGTTGACAGAGCTGACCCCCGACTCTATCACAACTTGGGGAGAGTTGAGAGGAGCTTTCCTAGAAAGGTTCTTTCCTCCCTCTAGGATGATACAGTTGAGGGATGAAATCAGTAATTTCAGACAACAACCTCATGAAGCACTACATGAGACATGGTTGCGGTTCAAGAAGAAGCTGACACAATGCCCGAACCATCAGTTGACCGACAACTTCTTGATGCAGACGTTCTACAGGGCACTGAATTTGGCTACCAAGCCGACGTTGGACAACGCAGCAGGTGGAGCGTTCATGGGTCTCACTTTTGTTGAGGCCACAGCTACCTTAGACAGGCTCACCAAAACCAACAGGGCCTGGCATACACGAGAATCAGAGACAGCAGCTAGCACTTATGCCGTTGGTATGTCAATAGAGCAGCGTAGGAAAGAGGAGGAGCGCGACCAAGACCTGGCGCATCTGAAAACGCAATTGGACCTTCTGACAAAGCACTTGTTTTCAGGAGGTATCGAGAAGGTAAAAGCTGTGGGTTCCCAAGGTAGAGCAACAGAGTTTGAAACTGATGAGGAGGCGAATTATTTGGGGGGTTTCCAGGCCAATGGCCAGGGAAACCAAGGTCGGAACTATCAGAAGGACAACTACTATGAGAAAGCTGCCTACAGAGATCGTGAGCAAGGAAACTGGAGGAATAACACCGATAGAGGTGGGTTGTATGTACCACCTGGTAATCGGGACAAAGCTAGCAACGAGACAGGGACGTCCAAATTGGAGAGCATGATGGCGAAGATGCTGCTAAAAGTAGAATCTACTGACTCTGCGGTAAAAGAGATGAGAACTGAATTATCAACAATGAGTCAAGTAGTGGACTCACATTCCACCACAATCAAGCAATTAGAGCAGCAAGTGGGACAGATCTCGGCGGCCCTAAATCAAAGGAGGACAGGTACCTTGCCGAGTGACACAACTCAAAACCCGAGGAATGATGCGAGCTGTATGGCGATCACCACAAGAAGCGGTAAAATATTACCGGAGTCACATCCGGTAATTAAGACTCAAGTTGAGGGTGATAGCGCCAACGACAAGGAGGCTGAGGAGGCTACTCAAAAGCCCGTGGAGAAAAGCGACGAAGCAAAAAAGCCTCCAACTATGATGTCTCGGCCACCACCTCCGTTCCCACAACGCCTGAAGAAGAAAACGGAAGATGCTAAGTTCCTAAATTTCATGACCATGCTCAAGCAGGTATCAATAAACATCCCACTGGTGGAAGCGCTTGAACAAATGCCCGGATATGCCAAGTTCATGAAGGACTTGATTACCAAGAAGAGGTCGGTAAGTTGCGAACCAGAAGATAACCTCCACCATTACAGTGCTATTTCCTCTAGATCGTTGGTCGAAAAGAAGGAAGATCCAGGCGCTTTTACTGTTCCCTGCACTGTTGGGAAGCTCAACTTCGGGAAAGCCTTGTGTGATCTGGGTGCTAGCATCAACTTGATGCCGCTAGCTGTCTATAAACAACTGGGTTTGGGAGCTCCTAAACCAACGTCCATAAGAGTGTTGATGGCTGACCGTTCGGTAAAGCGACCCGTGGGAATATTGTCTGATGTGTTAGTAAAGATCGGTAAGCTTATCTTCCCCGCTGACTTTGTGATCTTGGATTGCGAAGTGGATTTTGAAGTTCCCATAATCTTGGGACGACCACTGTTAGCCACGGCAAGAGTGTTGGTTGACATGGAAAGAAACGAACTGACCTTCAGACTAAACAATGGAGTTTTCAAGTTCGATGTGTCCAAATTGATGAAGCAACCAAGTGACATGAGGGTGGTCGCGGTCGTCAATGTTATTGAGAAAGCTCCTGCGGATGTGCATCTTGAGGAGAAGGGTTTGGTTGAGACTCTAGCTGTTGTGAGAAGGATGCTGCGAGAAGGGAAACATGTAGAGGAAGGCGGTGAAAATAGATCAAGGAAACGAAAACACCACAAGAGAATCTGCAAAGAAAGAGCGAAGAAGTTGTCATGACTAGCTGTGGAGCCAATAAAAAAAGAAGCTGGAACGCAACATGAGGTTGTCGCGTGCACACACTCCATCGATTTCAACTGCTTTGGAGACCCTGGCGGTCTCCAACATCATGTCAGAATCTGAGTCCGATAGACTTCACAGGTATTCCTTATTCTCACAGTCTTTAGTTTTTGTATGTATGCATTGGGGACAATGCATGAGTCTAAGTTGAGGGTTGGTATACCTGTGAGTCATACACCACCGAGGGTTTTTGTTGCCGTGTTTCTTTTCCCTCCGGTGTGCTATCTAGTAGAACCGGCATGTTTAGGTTGTTATTTTAAATTTTTGTTTTTTTTAGTGTCTAGCAAGGTGATGAGCATGGCGTTTTTTTTTACTAAAAAGAGGACCCTTTAAAAATTTTCTGGTTTTGTACTTATGTTGAAACGACTGACCGTCTGGATCCTTGAATGTCATTGTATGTTTATGATTGGAATAAGTATGCTTAAGCCGAGCTGTTGTTTTGATAGTTGGTAGTGGTATGGTTTCTTGGTGCCAAGTGTGTGTGAGCGTATTGTTATAAATTCTTACTCTGTGCATGCATCTAGAACTTGCTCGGTCTATTTTGTTAAGTTTGAAGTTGGTTGCTCATGAAAGGATCACAGGCCCTTTTTGTGTGCAGTCCACTTAGCCTATAAGACCGTCCAAATGCAAATAGTCCCTTTGATCCCTGTTTGAGCCATAATTGACCCTATTCTTTCAATAACCTGTCATCGTTTCTTTTTAACTTTGAATCCCTATTTTGGCCCTGGTCCTTCCTTGGACATCGTGCACCTCAACTCAGGCAATTAGCCTAAGTTGAGGGTGGCTACTATAGAGGTAAATGATAAGAAAAATAGGATGGATAAGATTGGTTGTGGATAGAATGAAAAAGAAACGAAAAAAAAAGAGATGAAAAAGAATGAAAAAGAAATAAAAAAGAAGTGTCAAAAGAAAGAGGCCGCACCTGTAGCTAGAAAGAAGGGAATAAAGGGGTGAATAAGGATGGACAAAGTAAAGTTGTGTGGAAGTAGTAGGTTGGTGAATCCAAGGAAGGTTTAGTCACTATTCCCCAAACGTATCCTACCTGCACCCGAAGCCTCATTACAAGCCAAAACAAGTCCTGTAGTGATCCTAAGTGGCTTTCTGAAAATCTGAAATAGAATAGTAAGGGCAAGCCTATGGTATCGCATGTACATTGTTCGAAATCATTTGTGAGTGTGAGCGTCTTACCTAGTCCTAAATTTTGTGCGTGGGACTTCTTTGTGGTGAGGGCACCAAGACTTCTGTATTGTCTATTGACTGTTAGGATAGCTGTGTGTGGGTATGCATAAGGTTCTATCATATCAGAATGACATGTTTGGATCCTTGCGAGTTAGCGTTTCATACATTTGTGTGCTATTAGGGAGCTTGATTTAAAATTGAATAAGATGTTGAATGACCATGAGTTGCTAGAGACACGAGTTTGTTTTCTTAGTTGAGTCGTCTTATTGTTTTCTTTTATATGTTGCTTGAGGACAAGCGAACGTTTAAGTTGAGGGTGTTGATGTGCCGCCATTCTACGGCATATTTGACTCCTTTAAACTAAGAACAATCGTAAGTTTTCAAGCAACCATCGTCGTTTTTGATGTTTTTATGTTGGATTTTCAGGAAATAGGGACAAACATAGGAACGGAAGGAAATATGAGCAAAACGACGTTCTGGATAAGAGTGACGGTCCGAGTGACGGACCGTCAAGCGAGTGACGGACCGTCAAGCCCAAGCCGTCAAGATGGGGCAGCACCACTGCCTAGTGGTGACGGCCACCGTGATGGGCCGTCAAGGTGGTGACGGTCCATCACCCAAACCGTCACATTGAAACAGTCCATCACGCGGATTCCTAACGTGTTTAGGATTGGGTTTCCTAGACTCCTATAAATACCCTATGTTAGGTTTATTTTAATTGTTAAGCTTTTTTACAATAGTTCACCCAATAGTTTTAGGAGATTTTTTAGTCGAATTGGAGATCAAGAAACACGTTTTTCTACTTCTTGAATTCGTGTTCTTGAATAGTTCTTGGGATCTTGTTTTCTTATTCTTGGATAATTGAAGATTGTTCTCATTATATTGTAAGAATCTCTTCTCTTTATTATGAATATAACTTTCTTCTCTTCTTCTTCTAGCATGATTAACTAAACTCCCACAACTAGGGTTGTGGGAGCCATGGCAAACGTCGCAATATAGATTCCGGGTAGCGTCGGGTTCAATATATATGTTGTCACGTTGTTAATCATTCATTATATAACGTTTTCTAGTGGTTGCAAACATTAGAACATGCCTAGGTTTAAATTTGCTTGAGTAAAGAGATTAAAAACGGGAAACTTGATTAACGACGAGGATTCGAGACTACTAACTCTCGTCTTATGATTAATGCTGTAACTAGATTAATCTACTTGATGTTTAGGATTGAAATCTAAAAGCACACCTTTTCAAGTTCGAGAGAATTGAAAAGTAAATTCATCTATTTGGTTGAGAGACGTTTAGATGATACCATTAATTCAATCACATCATGACACATATATAGAAAGAACCCGGTTAAGCCTAGAATCGACATTGTTGCCAACGCCATGGTGAACACTTCCCTAGTTCATTCTCCTATTGATTTCACTCGTACATTATTATTTGTTTTTGTTCACGTTTTGATCACGCAAACCCCCCTATTTACCGGAAAATATTGATTACTAGTCATCTACTTCACTAACGACTTAATTCGCACCTTATTCCCTGTGGGATCGACCCCAACCTCTGTTGGGTTCTATATTTGCCGACGACCGCTTACGCTTCGTAATTTGAGGTGTAGTTTGGGCGTTATCAGTTGGCTCGAGTACCATGCCTGGTACGGGAATACTAATGGTTGACTCGGGTATCATGCCTATTATGGAAATACTAATGGTTGGCTCGGGTACCACACCTGGTATGAGAATACTAACGGTTGGCTCGGGTACCACGCCTGGTACGAGAAATTACTAACGGTTGGCTCGGGTACCACGCCTGGTACGGGTTTACTTTCCTGTATCATTGCATGGATATTTGTTGCATTGTGTTGATTGATATTGGTTCCATGAGTGGACCGGGCTATATTATTGAGATGTGACTTTTAATTATGGTCCTTGTGAGGCCAGGTTATTGTTGTATCTAATTTAGAGTTGGTCTTTGTGTAGACCGGGTCGCTTGTGAACACTTAGGTGTTGGTTAGAGGGAATCCCAAGGTGGGTTCGGGCTATATAGATATGAGGGTGTCACTTGTATTAATTCTCGTATTGGAAGTGAATGGCATGTAGGGACAAGTTAGGATGAGATTTGTAGTTAGAGGTGTTTGGTAATTGGATTACGTGTTTCCTTGTACTGTTACTTGATTTTTGTACTGTTCATACATTATTATTGGAACTGACTGATGATCCTACAGTACATGATAGTTGTGTACTGATACTGCACTTGCTTGTTTTTTTGTAAGTACAGGAAATCTTCCGGCGATTGACGCACGACCTCACTTGTAGGCCTGACTGTTTCATATATCAACGGTGAGCTGTTCGACCAAGCCGCCTCGGTGTCTATCTTTTGAGTTACAGCCCGGCCTAGACTATTTCTTATTGTTTTAAGTTTTGGGGTTGCATCCTCGTACTCTACTATTTGTAGCATTTGGTACGATGACTTTCAGGTTCTAGGGGAATTTCTACAGGCTTATTTAATGATATGGTTCCTTGCGTATTCGAATTACTAGTTTATTTTCTGTTTGCTGGTTTTAGGCTGTTAGTCTAGGCTAAGAGATGGACTCTATTGGTTCGCTCATCTGGGGTTTGGGTGGGTGCCACTCACGACGGTTTGGGTCGTGACAAAGATAGTATCAGAGCCCTAGGTTTGTTGATCTCGTCATACCAAACAAGTCTAGTAGAGTCTTGCGGAATGGTACGGAGACGTTCGTACTTTTCTTCGAGAGGCTATGGGACTTTAGGAAAAACTATCTCTTCCTTCCTTCCTTCATGCTATAACTTGATTCCAATTGGTATCTGGTGATGCAAATTGGTATCTAACCGCATTCACTCTTCTGTCCGCAGATGGTTAATACAAGGAATAACGGAGCGAGACTAGTGGGCCCGATAACTCGTGGCAGAGGTAGGGGAAGGGGCAGAGTACGAGGGAGAGCCACACCCACCAGGGGTGGGGCTCAAGCTTCTGCAGGAGAGCGAGAGGCAACCCCTCCCCCACCTCAGGATCAGGTTGTTGAGGATGTGGAAATTATTGTGGAGGATGAAAGGGCACATGCGGAGGCGGAGGCGGTACCGATTGGAGGTGCAGGCCTTCCTACTATGACACCAGAAGCCTTTCAGCAGGCTTGGAATACTTTGAGTGGGTTAGTTGGTGCAGGAGCCATACTCGCGGCATTTGCAAATCAGGCTTTGGATACTCAGCCAACAGTTACTACGACGCCTATGATAGACGCAGCTTCAGGCACAAATGATTTCTTCAGGCCAATGCTAGGCCCGGTGATGACTGGAAATGAACATGAGATGCTGACCAAGTTTCTCAAGCTGAAGCCTCTGACATTTCAGGGTACCGATAGAGAGGATGCTTATGAGTTCATCTTGGATTTCTATGAGAGGTTGCACAAGTTGGGTATCGTATGTTAGCATGAGGTTGAGTTCGTCACATTTTAGCTACAGGGTGATGCTAAGCAATGATGGAGGTCTCAGGTAGAGTGCAGACTATCTACATTGCCTGCTTTGACTTGGGAGGAGTTTCATGCTCTCTTCCTAGAGAAGTACATAACTCGTACCTTGAGAGACAGGAAGAAGGATGAGTTCTTGCATTTGGAACAGAGAAGCATGTCAGTCTCGGCTTATGAGGCTAAGTTCCATGCTTTGTCTCATTATGCTACTCAATTGTTGGGCTCAAAAGAGGAGAGGGTTCGATTGTTTGTGAAGGGTCTGAACACTGATTTACAGGTATTATCCATTCACATGACTTCTTCAGGAAAGGGCTTCAATGCAGTGACGGACTATGTTAAGAAGTTAGAAGGGGTCAAGCAAGCGGGGAAGGCTAAAGCTTTAGCCAAGATGCCTCGGAATGAGGGACATTTTAGTGGTTCGTACTCCAGGGGCCAGAATCAGCAGGCATACTCAGCCCGTCCTATTCAGTCAGCTCTGTCAGCTGCTATATGTGGTCATCAGGGAGCTAATCATCAGTCTTCAGCTCCTAGGGGCCAAGGAGTGTCCTATACATCTGCTAGCAGGCTTACACTTGACCGTGGATGCTTCAATTGTGGTGATCTGAGACACTTTAAAAGGGAGTGCCCACTCAAGCAAACAGGTAATCTGGGTCAGCAGAAGCCTAGAGAAGTGGTCCCGGCAGGTAGAGGCGGTAATGCTAGAGGTCGCCCACAGGGTGGGCAAGGTAACTTGCAGGGAGGCCGGGGAGACAGAGGGAACGACGGCGTAGGTAAGGGTGCAGCGCAGCCGCCCAAGAAGTTTCCCGGATTGATGATCAGACTCATTGCTATGCATTTCTAGGGAGGACCGAGGTGGAAGTATCAGATACGGTGATCACATGTACCATTCTTGTCTACGATAAAATGGCTTCGGTATTATTTGACCCATGTTCTACATATTCTTATATGTCTGTGAGTTTTGCATTGGGTCTGGACTTGATATGTGATATCCTTGATTCCCCTATCCATGTTTCTACCCCGGTTGGAGAGTCTGTGATTGTGACTCATATTTACCGGGATTGGTCTGTTGTGTTTGTGGGGTTGCATACTTGGGTAGACTTGGTAATCCTAGATATGGTTGATTTTGATATTATCTTGGGCATGACCTGGTTATCCCATTATCATGCTGTGTTAAATTGTAACACCAAGACTGTGGCTCTAGATATTTTGGGTAAGGATAGGCTAGAGTGGGAAGGTGTGTACATGCCTAAGCCAGTTAAGATCATATCGTTTGTTCGGGCTAGGAAACTAGTGGGGAGGGGGTGTCTAGACTTCTTGGCTCAGCCCCGGGATGATATTGTGGAGTCCCCGTCTATTGAGTTGGTTCTAGTGGTTTCTGAGTTTCGAAAGGTGTTTTCAGTGGATTTGCCTGGTATGTCTCCGAACAGAGATATAGACTTTTGTATTGATTTGGAGCCAGACACTCATCCCATTTCCATTCTTCCATATCGTATGGCTCTGCCAGAGTTAAGGGAGCTTAAGATTCAGTTACAGGAACTCCTAAATAAGGGATTTATCCATCTCAGTGCTTCACCTTGGGGTGCTCCGGTCTTATTCGTAAAGAAAAAGGATGGTAGTATGCGGATGTGCATAAATCATAGGCAGTTGAACAAGGTTATCATCCGGAATAAGTATCCACTACCCCGTATTGATGATCTGTTTGACCAGCTCCAGGGTGCATCGGTATTTTTAAAAATTGACTTGAGTTTGGGGTATCATCAGTTAAATATTAGGCCTGAGGACATTCCTAAGACTGCTTTTCGGACTCGGTATGGGCATTATGTGTTCTTAGTGATGTCGTTTGGTTTGACTAATGCTTCGGCAACATTCATGAGTTTGATGAATAGGGTATTTAAGTCGTATTTGGATTCCTTCGTTATCATTTTTATCGATGATATTTTGATCTACTCCAAGAGTAAGGAGGAGCATGCTAATCATCTTCGTATTGTGCTGGACATACTAAGACGTTAAAAGCTTTATGCGAAGTTCTCCAAGTGTGAATTTTGGTTGACTTTGGTTGCGTTCTTGGGGCATGTAGTGTCAGAAAGGGGGGTGATGGTAGACCCCCAAAAGATTGAGACAGTCAATAGTTGGGCCCGGCCTAGCTCTGTGACAAAGGTGAGGAGTTTTGTTGGGCTTGCAGGGTACTACCGGAGGTTTGTTAAGGATTTTGTGTCTATTGCTACTCATCTGACCAGGCTAACACAGAAAGACGTACCATTCGTGTGGTCCGACAAGTGCGAGGAGAGCTTCCAAAAGCTTAAGACACTTCTAACCACGGCTTCTATTTTGTCCTTGCTGGTTGAAGGTAAAGATTTTATTATTTACTATGATGCTTCACATTCTGGTTTGGGTGTTGTGTTGATGCAGGACAGGAATGTGCTAGCCTATGCATCTAGGTAGTTGAAGGTGCATGAGAGGAACTACCCGACTCACGACTTAGAGTTGGCAACAATGGTTTTTGCACTCAAGATTTGGAGACACTATCTCTATGGTGTCAAGTGTGAGGTGTTCACCGATCATCGCAGTCTGCAACATGTGTTCACTCAGAAGTACTTGAATTTGAGGCAAAGAAGGTGGATGGAATTATTGAAGGACTATGATGTGCCTATTCAATACCATCTGGGTAGGGCTAATGTGGTGGAAGACGCATTGAGCCAGAAGACAATTAGCATGGGTAGTTTGGCTTGTTTGAGGGTGTCCAAACGACCACTAGCAAAGGAAATTCAGGCGTTAGAGTCTAAGTTCATGCACTTGGGTATTTCAGAACAAGGTGGATTGTTGGCCAGCATTGAGGTTAAGGTCACCTTGATAGAGGAGATAAAGACCAAGCAGTTTTAGGATTCGAAACTGAGTAAGCTCCGGGGTAAGGTAATATCCAGGGAGGCCAGGGACGTTACGCTAGACTCTAGTGGAGTACTAAATTTCAGGGGGAGGATTTGTGTTCCTCAGGTTGATGACATATTTCAGAATATCTTGGCAGAGGCTTACGGTTCGCGGTACTCAATTCATCTGGGTGTGACCAAAATATACCTGAACAAAATATACCAATACTTGAGGCAATGTTACTGGTGGCCCGGAATGAAAAGGGACATAGTTGATTTTGTTTCCAATTGCCAGAACTTCCAGCAGGTAAAGTATGAGCATCAGAGACCTGCAGGTGTACTTCAAAAAATGCCCATTCTCGAGTGGAAGTGAGAGAGGATAGCCATGGGTTTTGTGGTGGGTCTTCCCAAGACATTGGGGAGGTATGACTCAATTTGGGTCATTGTCGACAGGCTGATAAAGTCCGCTCATTTCATTCCGGTCAGGGTAGATTACAATTCACAACAGTTGGCTAAGATCTATGTGAAGAAAAATGAGATTGCATGGAGCACCATTATCCATCATTTCAGACAGGGGTACATAGTTCACCTCTAAATTTTGGGGCAAGCTACATGAAGAGTTGGGTACACAACTCACCTTTAGTACAACTTTCCATCCTCAGACTGATGGTCAGTCGGAGAGGACGATCCAAGTATTGGAGGACATGCTGAGAGCATGTGTGATGGATTTCGAGGGTCATTGGGACCAGTTTCTACCATTGTGCGAATTCTCATACAACAATAGCTACCACTCCAGTATTGACATGGCACCATTCGAGGCATTGTATGGGAGGGGTTGTAGATATACGATTGGGTGGTTTGAGGAAGGCGATGTAAAGCCTCTGGGCGTGGACTTGGTAAGGAAAGCGCAGGAAAAGGTAAGAGGCATTTAGACCAAATTGTTAGCCGCCCAAAGTAGGCAGAAAGAATACGCAGATCGCAAGGTCCGGGACATAGAATTTCAGGTTGGTGAATAGGTACTGTTAAAAGTGTCACCAATGAAGGGAGTTATGTGGTTCGGTAAGAAGGGCAAGCTCAGCCCTCGGTTCATCGGTCCGTTTGAGGTTCTTGAAATTGTGGGGCTAGTGACTTACAAGTTAGCACTGCCGCCTAGTTTATTGGGTGTCCATATGGTATTCCATGTATCCATGCTTAAATGATACCATGGGGATGGAGATTACATCATCAAGTGGGATGAGGTGCTCTTCGATAAGGATCTTCGTTATGAAGAGGAACCAATTTTGATTCTTGCTCGGGATGTCCAGAGGTTGAGAAGAAAGGTGATTGATATGGTAAAGGTTCAGTGGAAGCATCGTCCAGTTGAGGAAGCCACTTGAAAAACTGAGAAGGACATGCGGGACAAGTACCCGTACTTGTTTAAAGATTCAAGTGCTACACTTTCCTTCCTTTATTTTCTTAAATTTGGGCTTGATCATTCGGGGATGAACGATGGATAAATTGGTATCTGTTGTAATGACCAGTCCGTCATTATGGGTAGTCCAATCATGCCAAGTTTTGAAGTTAGAAAACTCCGAGTTTGATATTCTGGGCTAGGCTAGCCTCAACTGGATTTGAAGCAAGGTATAGTCCAGACAAATATGGGTAAGGATTGGGTTAGATGTCTTGATTTGAGATCTTTTTCCACATAGCCAAGACATAAAGGAGTCCGGGGGACTTTTCGGAAATGGATTTGGGTAAATAGATCTTCTGGAATCAAGATTTGACGTGAAAGGGTTGTTTTGGATCGTCGGGGAAAGTAAGTGTGTTGTAAAATGGACTAATTTTAGAGAATTCCAGATATTCTGTCCGTGACGAGCACTAAGGCTCCGCTGTGGCAACCTCCGCTATAGCGAAAGAAAAGACCGCTATAGCGGAAGTCAAGGCGGTCAATCTCCGCCATAGCGGTTGACTCCGCTACGATGGTACCGCTATAGCGGAAGCCGACCGCTATAGTGGAGCTCGATGGGATTTAATGCAGAAACTTCCCCAAAACAGTTCAATTTTCTACAATTCATTTGGGAGAAGAACTAGGGCGATTTCAGGAGTTTTTCCTCCGTTCTTCATTGTTTTTCTTCCCTAAGGTAAGGTTTCTACTCCCCAAACTCCATAATACTTTTCCTATGCGGTAGAATTACTAGGGGTGGACTTGGGGAGAGGTTTGAAATAACTTAGGGATGGTAAAATCCGGGCAAAAAAAGAGATTATATGTGTAGAAGTTCTTGGGTGTTGCTAAATTTACCGTTTTATGATCATGTAACTTTAATTTCCTAATTTTATCCGTAAAAATGATAGAACTAGGTGAATTAACGGTGAAAAATCCCGGGGAAAGGGTGGAATGATCATGGGTGGCCTGGGGTTTAGGATTCTTGTGTAATCCGGGTAAATTGTAGGCCATGAGGATTAATTCTTGGTTATTGTGTGTTGTTTTAGACCAAGAACTGGCAAGAACTTCGGAGAACGGGAAAGCTCCGATTGAGTAGAGCTTGGATCATTTCGAGGTAGGTGATGGCTTGATTTCTTTATGCATTATGTGTTTGAGTACTTTTATCTAAGTGATTGTATGAGATGCATTGCTTAGGAGATAAATTGGAATGTCTTATAGTCCTGTTTGATCAGTCTGGTTATTGAACTGTGCATTTTGCTTGTTGGTTTACAAGTTAATTGTTCATTGTTGTGACTGTGGATTATTGACATTCGATTGGCTCGGGTACCACGCCTGGTACGAGAATACTAACGGTTGACTCGGGTACCACGCTTGGTACGAAAATACTAACGGTTGGCTAGGGTACCACGCCTGGTACAGGTTTACTTTACTGCATCATTACATGGATATTTATTGCATTGTGTTGATTGATATTGGTTTCGTGAGCGGACCGGGCTGTATTATTGAGATGTGACTTTTAATTATGGTCCTTGTGAGGCCGAGTTATTGTTGTATCTGATTTAGAGTTGGTCTTGGTGTAGACCGGGTCGCTTGTGAACACTTAGGTGTTGGTTAGAGGGGATCCCAGAGTGGGTCCGGGCTATATAGATATGAGGGTGTGACTTGTATTGATTCTCGTATTGGAAGTGAATGGCATGTAGGGACAAGTTAGGATGAGATTTGTAGTTAGAGGTGTTTGGTAATTGGATTACGTGTTTCCTGTACTGTTACTTGATTTTTGTACTGTTCATACATTATTATTGGAACTGGTTGATGATCCTACCAGTATATGGTGGTTGTGTACTGATATTGCACTTGTTTATTTTTTTGTGAGTACAAAAAATCTTTTGGCGGTTGACGCACGACCTCACTTGTAGGCCTGACTGTTCCAGATATCAAGGGTGAGCTGTTCGACCAAGCCGCCTCGGTGTCTATCTTTTGAGTTACAACCCAATTGTTTCGGGCCTAGACTCTTTCTTATTGTTTTAAGTTTTGGGGTTGCATCCCCGTACTCTAGTATTTGTAGCGTTTGGTACGATGACTTTCAGGTTCTAGGGGAATTTTTGCAGACTTATTTAATGATATGGTTCCTTGCGTATTCGAATTGCTAGTTTATTTTCTGTTTGCTGGTTTTAGGTTGTTAGTCTAGGCTAAGAGTTGGACTCTATTGGTTCGTTCATCCGGGGGTTGGGTGGGTGCCACTCACGAAGGTCTAGGTCGTGACATATGCACACTTAGTTGTCCTTTTTTGGGGTGAACAATTGGGCTAATTGCACCTCACTTTCATCCTCAACAACTAATGGTGTACTGATTTTATGAACCACACACACATCAATAAAGTCTCCACCCTTCAAATTTTGAAGAAATCTTAACACATCTGCATCAGTATTTAGCATGTAATAACCACCTCTTTTGTTGACTTTACACCCAAATGTTTCAACTTTATCAAAACCCAATTCAGTAGCTAATTTTTGAAAGAACAAAATATGGAGCTCATCTACATCTATTGGAATCTTTTCAACATTACAAATTTCATTTGCATACCTTAGCTCAGGATCTGATACAAAACAGCCACCATAGTGCATTTGAAGTGTCACAATTGATAAAGTCATTTATTTACCATGCCTGCAAAGTGACAAGAATATGTTGATATTAGTGATTTTGACTGATACAATAAAAAGCCCTATTTTTTAAGCAAAAAAGCTTACAAAATTCCTTTACATTTCTTCCATAGGTGACCCTATCCAATCTGATATACCCCAATGGACCACTAACAAGAACAGTACCCAACACAATTGACCAAAAAAGATTTATTTCAGATAAATTTGAGATTTTACGAAAAAACCCTAGGATCTAATCGAAATCACAAAATATGCCATTGAAGGCATAACACTACTACAAATACCAGTTACACTTAAATTAGGCAAGAAGAAAAAGCAAAATCTAAAAAAATACCTAATTCACTGCAAAAATCATAAACCCAAATATCGCACAAACAGGAAAATAGCAACCCAAAAATGAATCAAAATCAAACACATATGATAATAAGTTATAAAACTTACAAAGATTGAAGGAAAATCGAACTGAAACTACTTCAAAGATCGAAAATATCCCAGGAACGAAGGGTGAAACTCGAAGAAGAAAGAGTATGGGGGGTTGGGTGAATAAGGAAAATGAAATATTTAGGAGAGTTCTAGAGTTTTAGGATTTTAACAATTTTGACATGTCATTTTCTACGTGGCTTTTTAAAAATGACGTGTGTATCTACGTGTACGCGTCTGTATTACACGACCCATTGTCAAGTCAAAAAAGGGTTTAAAATATTGTGTTCTGATGGGTTTAAGGGTTTCGTTGACAAAGATGTGAGTAGGAGGGTCCAGATGACAAATAATGACAAGTACAAGGGTCTCCCAGACCATTTTACATATTAATAAATTAAACCAAGTGGCCATTGCTAGTTTGTGGTCCTTTTAGTTGAAGGATATTGGTTGACAATTCTCTTACAAAACACAGCCATTTCATCTTTTTCCAGTAGACAAGTCTTGATGAAGCTTAACTCTATTAGTAATAATTTAAAAATAAAAAAGTCTTGTTTTCTCCTTATAACTTTCTGTGATTGCAATTTTATATAGTGTACCTTTTTCGACAAGAATTAATAGATAAACTTTTGCATCTCGAAATCTCTGGGTATTTTTTTTTATAACTAATTATAAAAATTGGGAGAATAGCGTATGGGGTGGATTAGATTAGGATAGTGGGGTTTTTTTTAAAAAAAACAAATCGGATAATTTGTGCTGATTTGAGTTTTCCATTCAACTAGGGGTATAAGTGATAAGTTTGGTAATGACGGGGTTAAATTTGGCCAAATAGTAAGACGAAAAATAAAGTTAGTCGATAAATCAAAGTTGAGAGATATTTTTGACCCTTTTCTCTATAAAAAAAAGTTTGAACGATGAGAGCTTATACTTACTCTTATACGTTGGACATTTGCGTTCATAGATATTTATTTAATATTGAAACTGCAAGGATATGTGTTAATTATGATTTCTTCCACCTAAAAAGTTAGCTCATACCAGTAGACACGAACAACAACAATAATATATTCAGTGTAGTCTCATAAAATGAAATGGGAAGAGTAAAGTGTACGCAAACCTTATCCCTACTTCAAAGGTAGATATGTTTTTTTCGAAAGACCCCCGATTCAAGAAAAAACAGTCCACAAAAAGAAGTGACGAAAGTACAAGAAACAACAGATTGTAACAAAAAATAACAGATAGTAATAGAACAGTGCTACAATACAAAAAATACAGTAATCGAAGTACAAGATACAATATATATAGTAACATATAACGAAGGACAAGAAACTACAGGCGCAATACTATCACTACTAGTATGGACGGACATCAAGACAACACACTCCTACCTACTAATCTTCTACCTTAATTTGTATCATCCACAACCGCCTATCTAAGAGTGTGTCCTCAATAAACTGAAACTACACTATATTCTTTCTAATCACCTCTCCTCAATACTTCTTCAATTTATCTATACCTTTCCAGAAATCATCCATAGCCACAACCAATAGGCAGAAATAAAAATATAAATAAGAAATTCAAAAACAACTCTACCAATAATCCTTAGTACTTCCAAGAGCAAATGGCAAAGAGATATATAGTTACTACAACCTGAATACTACCAGGTTGAAAAGATAAATACCAGATGTTTGGCACCAACAACCTAATAGAATGATAGTGACTACCAGATGTTTGGCACCTATCAAAACACTCCTAAAATGAATATAATGCCCTTATATCAAAGTTGGTCTATACTATAAATACCAGCTTCCATGAAGCAAAGAAAACATCACTTCATTTATCTATATATCTTTCAACCAAATTGATTAAGATGGCCTCCTTTAAGCAAGCTTCTCTCTTCATTGCTCTCTTTGTTGCAATTTCAGGTTCTACATTGTATTTATATTACCCCACTCTTCTCTCTTTGTAATTAATTAATTTGTGTATGTGAATTATTCTAATTATTACAATTAATTAATGTGCAGTAATTAATCTTTCTTGGGGTCCTAAAGTGATGGGTTTAAGAGACTTACCAATTGATGTTGCAAAGATGAAAGGAAAATTACTTCCACATGGCTACCGTATGAACACTTGCTATAGAGTTTGCACAGACGATAGCGATTGCAGTGATGGCTGGATCTGTAAATAATGTGCTACACAAACTGAAAGAAGGTTTAGAACAGGGGAGATATTTACATTTCATGATTGTTCTTCCTAGTATGATAGGTGAACATCTTAACAAGCGCACTGTTACTGGTGAAAGTTATTTCGAGACTATCCTCCGACAATAAACTTAAATAATGTTGTGTTTTCAAGTTTGTAGTAGAAAAATAAATATGTAACCTTATAAGTTTTTCATATATTCGAAAACTTATACCTACTCTAATAGGTTACCGGTGAAGGTTATTTCGGGATCATCCTTAATATATAATGTTGTGTTTCTAAGTTTGTGTAAGATAATAAATATGTAACCTTAAAAGTTTTTTCAATATATTGGAAAACTACATACCCTAATATGTTAGGGGTGAAGGATATTTAGTGATTATCCTTCGAGCAAATTAGATAATGTCGTGTTTTCAAGTTTGTGTAAGAAAAATAAATATATAATCTTATAAGTTTTTCATATATTGAAAAATTACCTACTCTAATAAGTTACCGGTGAAGGTAGTTTCGCTACTATCTTTCAAGCAAATTAAATAATGTAGTGTTTCCAAGTTAGTATAAGAAAAATAGATTTGTAACCTTATAAATTTTTCACATATATTGGAAAATTACCTACTTTAATTAATGTATAAGTATCACTCTAAACTATAGGTAAAATCCCAATGACATATCTTAACTATACAGGGGTCCTATTATCCCCTTAAACTATTTTAAAGTGTAATAAATACACTCTTTAGTGCTGAGGTGACATAGAGAGGAGTCGTGACTATGATTATTGTAGCTGTATAAAGGTTGAAGAGGTTAAGGCTGCGATTCATAAGATGCGAAGGGGTAGGGCGACGGGGCCAGATGAGATTCCCGTTGATTTTTGGAAGAGCTCGGGTGAGACAGGTGTGAAGTGGCTAACCGAGTTGTTTGATGGTATTTTTAGAACGGCAAAGATGCCTGAAGCTTGGAGATGGAGCACGATGATTCCTTTGTACAAGAACAAGGGTGATATTCAGAGTTGCAACAACTATAGGGGTATCAAATTTCTAAGCCACACTATGAAGGTCTGGGAGAGGGTGGTGGAGTTGAGGTTGAGACAGATCATGCCTATTTCAGAGAACCAGTTCGGCTTTATGCCAGGACGCTCGACTACAGAAGCTATTCATCTCCTTAGAAGACTGGTGGAGCAGTACAGGGAAAGGAAGAAGGACTTGCACATGGTGTTCATCGATCTAGAAAAGGCGTATGATAAAGTCCCTAGGGAGGTCCTTTGGAGGTGCTTGGAGGCTCGAGGTGTACCCGTGGCGTACACCAGATCAATTAAGGACATGTATGAGGGAGCCAAGACTCGCGTTAGAACTGTGGGAGGAGATTCGGAGCACTTTCCCGTGTTAATGGGGTTGCACCAGGGATCGACCCTTAGCCCGTTTTTATTTGCCTTGGTAATGGATGTATTGACGCGGCAAATACAAGGTGAGGTGCCATGGTGCATGTTATTTGCGGATGATGTGGTTTTGGTGGACGAGACTCGCGGAGGAGTTAATGCTAAGTTGGAGGTTTGGAGACAGACCCTCGAGTCGAAGGGGTTTAGGTTGAGCAGGACCAAGACTGAATATATGGAGTGCAAGTTCAGTGAGGCGACTCAGGATGACGACGTAGAAGTGAAGCTGGATACACAGGTCATCCAAAAGAAAAGGAGTTTCAAGTATCTTGGGTCTATTATCCAAGGAAATGGAGAGATTGATGAGGATGTCACCCATCGTATTGGTGTTGGGTGGATGAAATGGAGGCTCGCATCTGGAGTCTTGTGCGATAAGAAGGTGCCTACTAAACTTAAAGGCAAATTCTACAGAGTGGTGGTCCGACCAGCTTTGTTGTATGGAGTTGAGTGTTGGCCAGTAAAGAACTCCCATATTCAAAAGATGAAGGTGGCGGAGATGAGGATGTTGCGATGGATGTGCGGGTTTACTAGGAGAGATAGGATTAGGAATGAGGATATCCGAGATAAGGTGGGTGTGGCGTCGGTGGAAGATAAGATGCGGGAAGCGAGGTTGAGATGGTTCGGACATGTGAGGAGGAGAGGCACGGATGCTCCAGTGCGGAGGTGCGAGAGGTTGGCTATGGATGGTTACAGGAGAGGACGAGGTAGGCCGAAAAAGTATTGGGGAGAGGTGATTCGACAGGATATGGCGCAGTTGCAGCTTGCCGAGGACATGACCCTAGATAGGAAGGTGTGGAGGACGCGGATTAGGGTAGAAGAGTAGTAGGCAGAAGTGTGTGTAGGCTAGTAGGTAGGAGTCTCTTTCCTTATTGTCCCGACTAGTAATCGTAGTGTTACGCTTATAGTCTCTTGTTCTTTGATTCCTCGTGGTAGTATCTGGTGGCAGTACTCTGTTTCTGTCTGTTGTTTGTTACTACATATTACTCCCTATCGTCTCTTGTAGTTTTATCTTGTATTTTTATCCTGTATCATTGTTACGTCCTTTTTAGCCTATTTTTAGACTGCTTTGTCTTGAGCCGGGGGTCTATCGGAAACAGCCTCTCTACCTCACCTCTGAGGTAGTGGTATGGACTGCGTACACTCTACCCTCCCCAGACCCCACGTTGTGGGAATACACTAGGTATGTTGTTGTTGTTGTTGAATTTCTTGTCTTTTCACTTTTACTTAATTTGAAAAAATATGTATAGATTTTTTTAAAATAATGATTCTTTTAAAAAGTGACCTTTATTTTTTGCATTTTTTAAAGTTTAATTTTCTTTATTTTTTTGGTATTTATTCAAAATTAACATATTTAATTATAAGGCATTTGGAATTAAATCTAAAGGAAAGACAAAGAAAATAGAAAGACTAAATAAAAGCAATAGAAAAAAAATGAAAGAAGGTAAAAAAAAAATTACGTGTATTTGAGCAAAGTTTAAATACAAGGCAAAGAAAAATATAAAAAAATATATTCTTTTAGAAAATTTTAAATACAAAAAAAATAAAAATATTTTTTTTATGTGTATTGACTTATTTTAAATAGAAGGCAAAGAAAATAAGAAAAAGTTTTTTTAAAAAAAATAAAAATAAAATAATATTTATAAAACAAAAAAAATTGAAAAAAAACCCATTTATACACGTGGCAGCGCGTGTATATCACCACAACTAATTGGATTGAGTTATGACTCCACGTCAGCACATAAGGTGCGAAGAAATACAGGAAAAAAAAGTTTAGGGGGGTAATAAGACCCCTTGTATAGTTAAGATGTGTCGCTGGAATTTCACCTATAATTTAATGTGGTACTTATACATTATATCTACGAAAAATAAATTTGTAACCTTATAAGTTTTTCATACACTGACAAACTGCCTACTCTAAAAGGTTACAACTTAAATACATATATGTTGGTTGCTTATCTTCATTCAATATGTAATTCATTACTTATTGAGTTAATGATTAAAAACACATTTAAATTATTACTTTTTTTGTGCGAATTTCATACTTTAATTATATATTAGTTGCTCACTTTAATTCTTTGTTTGATTGTTTTCATCATTCAATTCTTATTGCTTATCTCATTGAAAGAAAAAAAGTAACGAAAGTACAAGAAACAACATATTGTAACAAAAACAACAGATAGTAATAGAACATTATTACAACAAAATAATGTAATAGTCGAAGTACAAGACACAACAGATAGTAACAAAAAACGAAGGACAAGAAATTACAGGCGCAATACTACAACTACTAGTATGGATGGACAACAAGAGAGCAAACTCCTACCAGCTCTCTCCTCTTTGTCACTTTCTTTTTATTCAATATGTAGTTATATTAGTTGTAATTTTGCAGCCTTCAAGGGCAGAAGACAACCCTGTAATTGGTACCAGCAGGACATGTAAACAAACTTGTTGGATCATCCTGTGGGTAACTATAAGCATCTGCACACCTTTGCTTAAAAAACCTCGAGAAATCAGTTGGCCCACATGACCCAGGCCCATCTGTGCAACAATATTGGTTCGTTTTGTAAACCGTGCACGGGTTGTTACATCCACCCGGTGTCCGTAACTCGTTTGGGCATTGCTCGTTAATAGGTGCGGTGCATAGGAGATTACGACACCCACCGTTGGTTGGGCTGAATTCCATAGGGATGTTGAATCCATCGACTAGAGAAATATCGACAAAGTCCAAGTTATTGGGCTGGTTAAGTGCAAATTCAGCTAAAGTGTTGGGTGGACTGCCATATCCTTGACATTCTAATAGCCCGTTACAGTCTCCAGTCTCGCATCTGCCTCGGCCACTACCGTCAATGTTACAATTGGTTCGGCCCCAAATGCGAGCCTGGACTGTTCCTGGATTCACATTAAGGTTCCAAGATTGGCCCGAGTCGAGCCGCCTGCCTCCACCAGGTGAGGCAGCGGCCCACACTGTGTAGGTGCACCGATTGATAATGTCAAAAGTGGCAGCATGAGTAATAGATAAAAAGTATTGGCCAAAGTAAAGGAAGACAAAAAGGGGGAAGAATTTGAGGAAGCTCATTTTTTTTTCTTGGTTAAATTTGAGAATGTGTTAATTTGGGGACTGTCTATCGGGGTTTAAATAGCTGATCTAGTAGCCTAGTATGATGAGCTTTCATAGATTCTAATTTCTAGCAAGCTTTGAAATTTCAGAGATTATGATTTTCTTGTGGAAATTTGTGTTATAGTGAAAATTTTAATCTTGGTCCTTGTGGTATTTAGATAAGCTTATTTAACCTCGGTTATTTGAAATGTCCAATATTGATCCTCCTGTTTGTGAATTTTCACAAATTCGATGAATTAATGATTAATAAACCATTTAACTAACCATATTTTATGCTAATTTTGTATTGTTACTCCGTAATTAAAGGTATTATAGGTCTAATAATAGTAATAATCTAAATATAAAATATTTACCACGTTAATGGATCAAAAATGCAAATTCTAATTAATTCAAGGTTAAATATTACGAGGATCAAAATTAAAGTTTATCAATAACTAAGGGATTAAATGTGTGATGTTATTGTGACTGCAAAGTACATCTCTCGTTTTATATTTCGTATCACATACGCAATTTGTTTGCGTGGTTAATTTTTTCTCGTACTTCTCTTGAAAACATGTTTAATTAATTATGCATTATGTTAGATTTGTATTGTTACTCTATAATTTAAAGTAATATAAGTCTAATGTTCAATCTAAACATAACATATAACTACGTAAAGGGACCAAAAATGCAAATTCTAATTAATTCAAGGTTAAATTAGTATTACAACAATCAAGTTGTGATGTGAGTTTTTAAAATTTGACGCATTATTAATTTATTAAGCCATTTAATTAACCATGCATTTTGCTAAATTTGTATTGTTGTTCCATAATTAAATGTATTATAGGTCTAATAATAATCTAATATAACATATTTGCTATGTAAATGGACTGAAAATACAAACTCTGATTGATTCAAGATTAAATATTACAATGATCAGAATTAGAGTTTACCAATAACTAAGGGTTTAAATATGTGATTATCGTTATTCTTGTCGTTATTATTGCTCGTGTTTCTCTTGAAAATTCTTAATTTTTGACTTGTTCAATTATCATGCATCACGTTAAATTTGTATTGTTACTTCATAATTTAAAGTAATACAAGTCTAATGTTAATCTAAACATAACATATTACTACGTAAAGGGACCGTAAATGCAAATTCTAATTAATTCAAGGTTAAATTTGTATTATAACGATCAAAATTACAGTTTACCAATAACTATGGGTCAAAAATACAATGACTTTTTATATTATTTTATCTTTGCTGTTGTGATTGCAAATTCTACCTCTCAATCTTCCATTTCGTGCAAAATATGCAATCTGTTTGCGTGGCTAATTTTTGCTCGTACTTCTCTTGGAAAATCTTGCTTCTTAACATGTCAAGCTGCCATCAATTGAATAATTAGGCATGCTAATTTCATTGACTTGGAAATCTATCCGGAAATTTTACTAGACATAGATATATTTCCAAGATTTTCTCCTGAATATTCTCCCTCCGTTATATTTTACTTGATCTCCATACTAAAAATAATTTTATTTATTTATCCATTTTAGCACATGAAGAGAGATAGAGGGTATAAATGATTCACTCATAACTTATACATATATTAATTATGCGTATTTTTAAATTGCTAATCAAACACCATATTAATTTTCTACATGCATAACATAACTCCTAACCAACTATTAAACATGATACTACTTATGCAGGATTTAATACATGCATAACTCATCTCCAAATCAGCTATCAAACGGCCGCATAACATAACTCCTAACCAACTATTAAACATGGTACTACTTATGCAGGATTTAATACATGCATAACTCATCTCCAAATCAGCTATCAAACGGCCCCTAACATCTCTTGTGATTTTCAATATTACATTCACATCCCTTATTTTGATGTATATCTATTGTTCAAAATTGAGTGGAAATTTGTTTTAAAGCAAAATTAGAGGGTATAAATGAATTTCATCTATTTTTTAATTAATAAATGATTTTCATCCTTTTTACCCTATAATTGAAGTGTGAATAGAGCAGCTTAGGGTCAGACATGAAAATGACTAATTTGCCTTTTTTTTTTTTTTGTAGAATTACATTAATTAAAAAGGCCTTTTTAATAATTTCTATATTTGAAAATTACGTAATATAAGTACTATATATCACAATAATTAATAACTTAAAATACTTAAAAAATATATAAAATTTTTGGTTGATTCTCAAAATTTATTAGTGCCACATAAATTGAAACAAAGGAAGTAACATGAAAATGACGTAAAAAATACTATAAATCACGATAATTAATAACTTAAAATATTTAAAAGACATAATTTTTTTTGGTTGATTCTCAAAATTCTATTAATGCCACATAAATTGGATTAGAGGGAGTAACATATATTATTTTAAAATTATGTAAAAAGTACTATAAATCACAATAATTAATAATTTAAAATATCTAATTATAGTGGAATAAATACCACTATAATAGAGTGACGTCAGCCCTAATGATTTCCAAAAGTCAGAAATTTTCCATCACGTCACCCCACTTAATTCAAAACATATTTTAATCTTTTTCGAAAGTTGCAATACCGTGATTCCTAAAATAACGACGAATCCGGTAGTTACAACAGATACCAATTTACCCATTGTTCATCTCTCAATGATCCTGACAATAAATGGAAGGAGAGGACTAGCTCGGGACCCTCACTATCCCAAGTGACCGCATATTTACGAGCCTACACAAAATATTAGACCTTCCCGTTAATTAATCGCACTCTAAAATTATATAAAAAATTTGATTTTCATCAGCGCTACATAAATTGGGATAGAGAAATTAAAGTAACATATATTATTTGAAAATTATGTAAAAAGTACAATACATCACAACAATTAACAACTTAAACTATTTAAAAATCATACAAAAAATTTG